>JAVTVX010000018.1:20222131-20254667 GCA_033439265.1 Dillenia suffruticosa
AGATAATCTCTCTAGCAAAGGAAGGATAAAATGAACGAAAATCACTTATGAAAGACCAAAATGTTACCCAGGGCCACAAAATGAGCAATGGAATGTAGTCCATTGCATTCAAACGTGGGAGATATGCATATAATTTAATAAAGCTCACAACATAAGCTGATAAGCTCAAGACAAGAAGCCATTCCAATGTCCACCCAATACCATTTTATCTTGGACATGGTTTGCCTAGTCAAAGCCTTTTTGTAACTGAGGGTGACGAATGAAACCATTTTGTATTTGATAATATTAATAATTAATGTAGAAAAGGACTTACATGTTTACCTTTGCTGCAATGGCGTTTTAAAAAATTACTTTTTTTTTACCTGTTTCCTTGGAAGTTTCAACTCATCACTTTCTTTTTCAATTCTGATCCATCATTCATTTATATTTTTTTATAAGATAAAGTGTATTTAACTAATTTTTTAAATAAAATTCATAAATTTAGAATTATAAAATAAAAATAATTTCTTTTATTATTAGAATTTAAATATATTCAATTTAAAAAGAACTATCGTGATGACCCATAAACTATTTCTTTTCATGCTTGCACCATGTCCGCGAGGAGCTAATTCACATGGTGACGGGGTTGCATGGGTAGAGAGGCATCGATCTGATACATCTCACGTTTCATATTAATTATAAAACAGAAGCTTGGTAAGAATAAAAGAAATAGAAATAAAAAAAATACATAAAAATAAAAATATATAAATTTTCATATAAATATTAATTATATTATAAAAATAATAGTATAACCATCAAATATTAAAATAATATAAGAATAAAAATTATAAATAAATAAATCATCAAATATTAAAAATTATGTGAATATAAAAGATATAAAAATTTTTATATAAATATTAATTAATTTAATATATTCAAATATTAAAAGAAATGAGAAAGCATTAACGGGGGAAAGTTGCGGCAGCCGAAATCCATACCCAGGAAGAGAGAGTGGAAAACCAGGGGTCAGCCGCAGAAGGGGAGCAAAGAAGGAGAAACAACGTATCCGCCGCGGAGACTCTTGGCATTATGTATCCATTCTGACACGTGTCATCACGTGCTTCCCACAAACCTCTCTGTCTTCGTACTGCAACTGTCGCCGCTAGATTTTGCGGACCATGTTTTTAACCCTTCAAACATTTCCCCATTTATTATTTCTGTATTCAACCGGTCTGACGTGAGCCTGGTTATCGTTTTTGAGTTAATTACATGTACTGTCTTGAACTTTGTGTCATTTTTTACGGTTTAGTCTCTATGATTAAAAATGTTATGTTGTCACTCTTCATTTTGTAAAATCGTAACATATTATTTTTTCTCTTAGTGATAGTAATAAGATAACCGTTAAGTATTTACGTGAAGTGATGTGACGACCTACTTAAATATACGGTTATTGACATGTCATTATCATGTCAGCACTTAAAATCCTTTAATTTTACCACATCAGCATATTACTGACGTGACAACACCGCATCATCTCACTAAAAATATAAAAAACTTCTCTCTCTCCTCCCCCTTTCTCTCTCTTCTCTTCTCTCTCACTGAATTTTCGTGCTCTCTTGCGATCACAGAAACAGAAGAAAAAGGTGAAAGAAGAGGACGATGATAGCCGAGACGGTGAGAGTGACGACGACAAAGATGAGGGTTGCAGAAATGGGCTTTGATTTTGGGGGCGTGGGGGAGTGCTAGAGAGGAGATGTTTGCCGGGAAGGAAGTGATGATGGCAGTGGTGGAGGAGAAGGGTAGAATGGAAAAAGGGTTGTTGATCAGGGGGTAGGGGTAGTTGTGGAGAATGGGAGTTTGGGGTTCTGGTTTTGGGACGGTGGTACAAGTAGAGAATGGGATGAGGGTTCGATTGGGGGACTGGATTTGACGGGAAAGAAGGGTTCGTAAAGGATCTGATGGCTGTGAGCGAATAAGATAGGGATAAGGGTTTGATTGAATTGATAAAATTTCAAACCAAAAAAAAAAAATTGATTGTTTGTTTGATTGAATTGAATTTGTTTGTCTAGGGTTTTATGATGCCCACGTGAGTTTTTGTGGGACGAAGGAGAATGGCACCAATGATTCACTTGAGACGTTGAAACGGAGGTTGGAGCAATCGTTAACAAGCAAACTATGAATCTGATCACAAGAATCGTAGAGTGACTCCCTCTCCTCACTGCTTTCCGCCCTTCTCTTCACTGTCTCCGAGGTGCTCTTCAAAACTAATCGTTAGTATCGCTCTCTCACTTGTTTTCTTTTGCTCGGAATATTAATCAGTAATACTTGTGTATTAATTTTTTTGAGTTACTCTCTTTCTCTCAGGTGTTGATAAGATTGGGTTTGGGAGATTTTTCTCTCAGGTGTTGATAAGATAGGGTTTGGGAGATTGAGTAGCAGATTTGGAAAGAGTTGTTCAAATATTAATTGGTAGTATGATTTAATTTTTGTATCGAATTATTCGAATATTTTCTTCACCGATGCAATCTCAAACAATCGATTTCATTCAATTAATTTCAAACCTATTTTAACAAATATAATTTCCTAAGAATTTAGAATTTTGTAAATAAGTTTTTACTCTGATAATGACTTGACCCCATCTATTGGTAGCTAATGATAAATAGAAAAAGTACATCTCAATAGATTTTTCATTTTCTATATGATGGGTTTATGGGATTTTTAGACTTAAAAAAATTTAATATTCTTGTCAATTATTTTCCCTACCCCGATGGAAGTGTTTGCTTAGTCCATTTTCCAAAAAGGAAGAAATTGCTTGTTGATAGACGAAAGGATCACACAAGCCCCAGCCAGTTATTCAGTCTTCAAATTTAGTTCATTGAGGTCTAGTTTACATATTTTTGTATTTTAATGGCAATACTCCCAAAAATGTCAAAAATTTTAAAAAGAAATTGCAAATGATCCCATCCTCAGTTGCAAAATTGGCAAATTACCTCTTATAATTTTAGAATTGACAAAACCCACTTTAAAATTTCAAATTTGCATCGGAAAGAGAAGAGATTGGGGGGAAAAGAATTGTTTTAAATAATATGGATATGTCATATTTTCTTTTATTTTCATAAGAAAAAACTGAATCACATGAACTATTTTGTTAATTTTGAAAGCCCATGACAACGGATCCAATATCACAACAATACAAGGAGTAATTTATCAAAAAGAAAACTAGAAGGAGCTCTTTGACAATTTTGAAATCAAAGAAGATAATTTGCCAATTTAACAAACCTGAGGAGTATATTGCCGAAAAAAAAAAATTATAGGTATCAAGGAACAGAGATGGCATTTGAACATTGATTTTTACGATATCCGTGTTTCCTAAAATAAGACCCCACTTTTAGTAAAGTGAAGAATACCGTAAAACTCGAACACCTTTGAATGGGACATTAAAATAGTACAAAGTCGCCGCCACTTTTCTCCTGTGGGTTGTCAATCCTCATCCATTACTATTACCTCTTCTCTCTCTCTCTCTCTCTCTCTCTCTCTCTCAAAAGCTTCTAGAAAAATTTATAAAAGGCACACACCCACGATCACGAACTCTCACAACCCAAAATTTCCTCAAACTTTCTCAATCACAAATTAATCCCACGATCCTTTCTCTCTCTTTCTTTCCAAATTCCATTTTCATGGAGCTTATTCCTGGTCTTCCAAACGATATAGCTCTTGAGTGCTTGATCCGGGTACCATACAATCACTTCACATCGGTTTCCCTGGTTTCTCAAACTTGGAAAACTGAGCTTGAATTGCCTGGATTTCGCCGCCATAGGAGATCTTCCGGTTTGACCCGGTTCATCATTATAATGGCTCAAGAACGCTTTGATTCAAACCAAAATCCATCCATGGTTAAGAAGTATATGGCTTTGGCTGCTCCGGTATATCGCGTCACGCTTTGTGAACCGGAAACCGGAATTTGGTCCGATTTGCCTTCGATTCCGGGGCTATCATACGGGCTGCCAATGTTTTGCCGGTTCGTCGGAGTCGGTTCGGATCTTGTTGTGCTCGGAGGGTGGGACCCGGCCACATGGGAGGCATCTAAGGCCGTGTTTGTTTACAACTTTTTGTCGGGTCAGTGGCGAGCCGGTTCCGATATGCCGGGTAGCCCACGGTCGTTTTTCGCCTGCGCGTCGGACTCGGACCGGATGGTGTTGGTGGCCGGCGGACATGACAACGACAAGAATGCCTTGAAGTCGGCAATGGCATATGACGTGGCCAAAGACAAGTGGGTCCCACTGCCTGACATGGCAAGAGAGCGGGACGAGTGCAAGGCTGTTTTCCAACATGGCAACTTCCTCGTCATTGGCGGGTATGCCACGGAGATGCAAGGTCGCTTCGAGAAAAGCGCGGAAACATTTGACTTGTCAACGTGGCAGTGGGGACCAGTCGAGGACAACTTCTTAGAAACTGCCACGTGCCCAAGGAATTGCGTGGCAAGTGATAAGGGAAAGATTTACACGTGCCGTGGCAGTGATTTGGCAATTCTTCAAAATGCCACGTGGCAAGTAGTGACGGAGCTTCCCACGGAAGTAAGAAGCTCGCCTCATCTAACAATGTGGGACGACAAGTTGCTTGTAATTGGATCAGAAAAATTCGGAGCGCCGCATGTTACCTACGTGCTAAATTTAGAGAGGTACACGTGGACTAGGATTGCCACGCCGGATGAGTACTCAGGTCATGTGCAATCAACGTGTTGTCTAGAGATATAAACTTTGGCATGGGATGTGAATCTACATAGGAAGAGAGGAGACCAACTTGTTTGATTTTTATTTGTTATCTATGGTTTTTTTTTTTTTAAATATATATATGTATTGAAAAACAATGCATAGAACAGCAAAAGGGGTTGACAGTTTTCAAGGTTTTTTTTTTTTCCTCATTTTTGTCAAATGTTTCATGGAATGATAATTCATGGGAAGCTAAAGAAACTAGATGTTTCCTTTTTGTTTTCATTGTTTATGGATTAAGAAAGAAAAAGGGGTAATGTTGCAAAGACAAAATTGAACAAGAATGACAAATGCAATTTGTCCATGAAATTGTTAAAAGAGAAGGGTCACCCAATTAAAAGTTAAAATAACAAAAACAGGGACTCCTTCCCTAATCGAATCTGTGTCCACCCTGTGAACTTAAAAAATGGATTCGGTAATGGTTTGACTCTCTCTCCTTTTCAAAATTTATTATTAAAACTATGGAGGCTCAAAGAATTCTGAGTTTAGACATGGTTTCTCAACATCCAATACCATTTGTTTGATATAAATAATCTGTCAGTTATTATAAAATAAAAAGTTGATATTGTTATTATTATTAAAAGAAATCATTTTATAGGAGAAATAAAAAAATTGTTGCCAGAGGAACATGTGGGGGGCGAGAAAGAGAGGAGAAATTGCCGGCTCAGGTGGAGACACACATCATCTCCCACTATGGGAATTGTAAGGATCGCCGGCCAACCTTCGAGCCACTTGAATTTGACTTTGTTTCCGTAACAGTCTAATGTTCACAACTCTCTCTCCTTTAATCCCGTAATACAGAATTCAAATCTTATGTAACACAAAAAAAACTTGTCCCCCCGGGGCCAAAAAAAATATTGATTCAAAAATAAACTAGTTATGCATCAAAACTCTTGAACTGAACATCTATCAAGCATTTGATATAATTGGTCATTTTGAAATCAACAATAAGATATACAACTAGAAGCTTGTATTTGATGCATTGAAGAACAAAAAAAGAATTAATAAAGCAAGTTAAGAATACCGCACAAACACCGATATGGGACCCTTCAAAAAGATTTTCTATTGCAAACACCCTTTCAGTAAATATCATCAAACTTGCAAACTAGCAATTGACTTTCTGACGATAAAGTCCAGCGAGGCAGATACTAATAATTTACAGAAAATATGAGCTGACCATTGATTTAACATATTCTATGGTCTAAAAGGCACCAACGGGTATAGCTCACCAATTAGGGCTTGTCTTTACAACTAAAAGTTTGCATTTGGACAAACATGTTGCGCATGAATACATGAATACATGAATAAACTGTAGTTTCAGGTAATGATGATCATGCATGCACATATTGCATCTAATTCAGTGTTTTTACCACCTTACCAGTTTTCCTTGAACTTTCTGTACAAAAGATGCAACTGCAAGTTGAAGCAAACCCTAGTGCAGCAGCTAACTAATCTTGAAGAGCACACCAATTGGCCCACCACTTTCAATTTCCTTTCTTCTTCAAGTTTCTATCACTCTTTTCATTCTCTCTCCTCAGTTCATTCTTGAGTTTGTCACATTTTGTGCCACTAGAGATTCACTTTTTTTGGTCCTTGTCTTCACTCAACTCTGTATTTTGGGTTGTGGCCCTTAATTATATGGATAACAGAGAATGATGAAGTCATATATTACTAATAATTCGATATTCAAAATCATTCCAATGCTACCTGCCATATGAACTAGTTTTACTTCCATGAAAGATGCCACGGAGAGAACCGAGATGCAAATCTCTCTCCAGGATATGTGGAATAGTCACCATGTCCCTCAAAAAAGGCTTTCTTTTACATGAACTTTCACAAATTCTTTTGGTGAAATTCCCTCTTTGCATACATAGTATCCTTGCAAAAATAGTCCACATTATAGAGCATTACTTATACATCTAATATCAACGTCACTCTCTTTCATGAACTGTTAATGGAGCACATTGTCCTAAAATACAAACTTTAAGGAGCAAATTATACCCAAAAAGCATGAAATTGCATTTTGTGCAGAGTTGTAAATGTGTCCTGCAACCTAAACATTGTTGTTCTAATGGGTTCTTGGCTACAATGTGTAGCTTCATTTTACTACCAACCAAACATTTTTATTACAGAATAAAATTCTCTGATGTGTAATCTTGTACTTGAGTACCACACTCATTGACATACAATACAACACCAGATTCCAATCAATCAAAAAGCAGTGATTTGATGCTGTAGTCGATCAATTTTTCTTGCTAGAGTAGTTCTATCTGCATACTCAAAGCAGCATGAGAAATGACTGAAAAATCAAAGAATGAGAACCAAACAGTATCAGAATGTTACTTGATTTTCATGCAGCTGAAGAGAACCTCTGCAAATTTCTTGTACATGTGCCGCTTCAGATACATATTCTCCACCTTTTTTCTTCCTCGCTTTCCCATTTCTTTTCTCACCGACTGATTTTCAAGCAAAAACTGGAGGTTCTGAGCAAGGACTTCAGTCCCTGGACGCCCCACATGATGCAGAAGACCTGTTACATTGTGCTCAACAATCTCTTTTGTGCCTCCTGCATCTGTTCCGAGAACCTGGTATAGAAAAGGATCACACAAATGAGCCACTCCAATGGAGACATGGAGGATTGGATGAAATGCCGGCATTTTCTCTATTTCAGTGTAATCATAACAATGTAAAACCAAATGGTTGTATCATCTCTCATTTGATTTACATGTGCAGAATCTAAACAAGTTTTACTGAAAACCATTAATTCCCACTCGTGTCATGACTCAGTATAGCTTATTATGTTCCAATGCCATTACAAAAGTGTTCTATGTTCAGCATTTGAGTCAGTAGCATGGCGCATTCTCCATGTAACATTACACCTTTGCATCTATATATGACCAATTTAGGAATTTTATCAGATAAAATATGTATTTATATTGGGAATCGGCCTTAAGACCCAGACAGCAGATGAAGATCCACAGCCTAGCTTGTAATCCAACCTCAACATTCCTCAAATGGCCTATGACTTTTTGTCTTTTTAGTGTGACACAAGTTGGCCAAAAGAGTTTAATTGGTGTCAAGCGTGATAGTTAGTCAAAATATCCAACAGCATGAATTAAGAATGATTTTCAAATAATTATGGCCTTTTCTAATGAACATGATGCTGAATCCAATGGATATGAATGCTTCTAACCAAAAAGGTCATAGGGAAGTTCAAGAAAAAGACATGGAAGATGGTAAAAGTATTGTTGGAACGATTTTAACAAACTATGGAATCACAAGTACATATAATCATGGATTTTTTTTTTTGGGGGGGAGGGGGAGGTTGGGAAGACTGAGAGAGAAAGAAATGAAAGATGAGACTAATGATTTTGGAAGAAGAATGTCTTTCTTTGCAAGGTTTCTAACAACTCCTTTTGCAGAAAATTAGACTCAACTACCTTAAGTAAAATCACTCCCTTCAGCCCGACTAAGTAAGTTCGACATGTATTAAGAAACCATGATCCCTGCATTTCCTATTTAACTTAAAACAATTGCTTCCCCCCCCCCCCTTTATCTCTGTTCATAAACTACCTCAAACATATCCTTTTTTTCCCCCATTTTAAGGGTAATTAAGGGCATTGCGCAAGGAAAGTTTGGGAAATATACTCATTGTACAGTTGGTTCTCAAAACAATGGACAACAAGAGACCATCAGCAACCGAACAACAGTAACTGAAGGATCCTTTTTTATATGACTTTGCATGCACAGTAAAACACAAAGTAAGTTGATTGCCATACCGGAAGACCATATGCCATTGCTTCAATTGTCACTCGTCCAAATGTTTCTCCAACTCCCTGTACACAGTCTGCATATGTCAGATCCCTTTTTTAAATGACAAAAACTATTGCCACTATGAACGCAACCAAAAAAAAATGAGAATGTGTCCTTTTAGTTTTTTTTTTTTTTTTCCTCCTTTCCTGGCTCTAGGTCTTTTCAGAAACACCCTTTAGCTGATATCAACTGAAGTAAATATAGCTACAGTCAAGATGCATGCCTGTGTGCAAAAGCGTGAGTGTGGGTAATACGTACATGCAAATTGCACAAGCAAAAAAGAGGTCAAGAACAAGGGTTGGGATAACCCCCTAGCTATAATATTTCTCAAGTATTATACATAATGGTACACAAAGAAGTACATAACTGCATTGGGCAGCAATAATAGCATCCTGCGCCGAAATGTAGGCATTTAGATACTAGTTACCAGAGAGTTTGAAATCATACGGATCATATGGATGATCTGTCTATCTCAAAAGCTATTAATTTTTCAGCTTAAGATTCCTCATATCTGCAAGGAGAACATACTTGCTGAGACGAGATGGCATAAAGATGAAGTTCAGAAAGCCTTTCATCACAAGGGTTATGAATTTGACAATTCATACCCTCTGGAATCATTACATTACCAGTAGCATGTTCATGATAGTTCTAATCATGGAAGTCACAATGTGACCTAACAAATAAACCGACAACAAAAGCGTACCAGAACAAAAATGTTTTCCAATTAAGAATATGAGACAAAATGGAACTACAAGATTGCCATCATAAAGGTGCGTAATCATATGGACCCTAGTTACCTGGGAATTTATGACATAAACATCTGCAGCAGAGTAAAGAGAGGCAACATTTGTTGTTGCTGGTGTCCAGAGGACCAAGTTTGACAAATTTGAATGTTGGGATAAAAATGTTAAAATTGCCTTGACATAAGGAACCTTATTGCTCTTAGAACCGACAGAGCCTATAAGAACTTTAAGAGCATGTTTAGGAATTGCTTTGTCTTTAGATAACAGCTCCCTAGCTTTGTGACTGCTGTTTAAAGTCACAACATCTGTGCCTTTTCCTGTGATCATCAGACCAGGCAACCTTGAGCGAATGTAGTCTGATCCATTTGAATTGGCAGAAGATTCACTAGAGAGGTCCAGTTCAATTAAAGATTCATTAGTATGATCCCGATTTTGAGATAAGGCCCTCGAATGATGTGCCCCATAATCTTCTTCAAACTTCATTGCACCATCTATGATGGAATCATTAACAGAATGTCCTTCAATCATCAAGCGCACTGATTCAAGCAGTAGGAGCTGGCCCTTTCCAGGATTGATACTACTCAGAGTCAAAACAAGCATATCATTATCTGTCAAACCCATCTCCTTCCTGACAGCATTTCTTAACAGTTGTTGTTTCTCTAGCATCTTCTCAACACTGAAAGATGGAGTATTTAGTGAACAAGCAATGCCTGCTACAAAAGCCAGTTCATCATTAACAGACAGCGGAACTAGTCCAGGCTCAGTCTTCAGCTTGATTTTTTCTTCTTCACACCAGGCAAGCCATTGTTTGGACTGTGATTCAGAGATGAAAATCAGCTTCTTCACATCTCCGAGAACAGGCTTTGACCGATTAAAGTATTCTCTTCGGTTCTCCATAATCCACCATGCTATCTGACTTGAACCAGGCCTAAAATGTTCCATATATTGTTCTGGAATCAAGGTTTTAATTTTACAATTTCAGTTAGTGCAGAGACATAAGCAAAAGGATAAAAAGCATTTGCACAGAAGCGATTATTTGAAATGTCATATGAGACGATTATGACAAAACCCAGACATCTATCCGTTCTGTAACGCATAATTGATGAGTAACAACGCGAGACTAACCAGGGCCACTGCAGAATTATGCAAGAACTTAGCCAAAGAAGCAACATCCATCTTCAGTTTGTAGATTCACCAGAAGCCAAACACATTACATAAATAATATCCTAAAACAGCTTATTGAAAGTAACCTAGAGACAACGTTAATGTCACGGATTTAATTATATGAAGAAGAATGGGATCTTTTACCAAGGACATGTTGGTGGTGTAACCAAAGCAGATTGAAATTTTATATATTGCAATTATCAGATTATGGACATAATGCAGCGTAAGCTAAAATTTAAGAAGAAAGTACCCAGCACAAAGTAAATACCTCCTGGAAAACATTCTTTGAAGGAAAAGATTCAGAAGTATCCACTTAAATGATAGAGTTGAATTGCAATTTTGTTTTTTTCTTTTTTGAAATGGTTGTATCAAATTGTTGGGATCTATATCAAAGGGTAGCTAGAGGTAATTAAAAGCCTGTTCTGGGAAACATCATACATTATAGTCCTCTCAATATAGTCCTCTCAATATGCATACAAGATTCACTAGAATGAAGTAGAAAGAAGTAACAAGTGACAGCTTCCTAAGCAATGACACCATAGCTAGCACATCTATTAACAGCTTGAGCATCTGAACCATCAAAATATCCATCTACCTTGACAATGGCCACTAGCTCTGAAAAAATTTTTTAGTGCCTAATAACAAGGTTAAATGACTAGCATATTATTCAAGCACCGTTTGAGAATATGAAGGTTCTATTTAATCTCCTATTGTCAAAATTAGATTAAGAACTGGAGAGGGGGAAGACAAGGATTGGCCTGGTTTTTCAAAATATAACAGTATCATCCTGCTTTCATATTCAATTACTCCATTAAGTAAAAGACAGAAACTAACAGAGGCAACTAAACAAGATCTTAAATCAAAATTTTCTGAAGTAAATTTATGACAATGCACTAGTAAAATCCAAATGGTGAAAAACATTTGTACTAGCATTCTCATAAATATCAAATATATTTCTCAGGCAAAACTTTTTACCAATCCATGATGCACAGACAGCTGATCCGGCAATTATAAGATCTGCCTTCATGGCAGCTTTGATGCTGAGTTCCGCTTTGTCCTCAAGCACTTTGATTCTTCTTCTAGCTAGCTCTGGCATTAAACCACCCCTCTTGCTCAGAACTACGGCTGAAACAGAAGCACCGCAGCTCATAACCTCCGAAGCCAACTCCATCATTGCGAGTGGGGCACCAGTCATTGAGAGCTCATGGAATATCAAAACAAATCTTCTAGACCAAACAAGGCGTGCAAATTCCCGCTTCCTCTCACAAGTTCCAGATCTCTTCTCAATACTCCATTCCAAAATTTTATCTTCAGTTTGGCCAAATGGACCAAGAAGCAACCCAAATGAAGTATTTCTTCTTGGAATTTCCTGCACCTGATCATCCTCATCAATATTAGTAACGTGCACTGCTTTCTGTTTACCATGCACCTTGCTTCGCAAACTGCGTGTTCTCTTCCCTTTCCTCCTTGTAGAACTACTCGTTTGGGAGGAATCTGAATCCTTCTTTTTTGCCAAACTAGCATTAATTCTTGGAACCTTATTACCAGCAACCTCATTTCCACCACTACTACCAGTCTTAACTTTTAACCCAGTTTGATTTGCTGCTGATTCCCGGTTCTCATCGGATTCAGGAACCTTAGAATTGGGTCCGCTCCTAAGCCCAAAATATCCCTCATTTCTCTCACTATGGGCCCATTTAGACTGAACATAAAAACCTAGATATGCCCACAGAGTAATCAAAAGCAACCAAAACAACAACCTATTACTTCGAAACCACTGGCTACTACCACTGCTAATTCTACCTTCCCGTCTAGGTGTCCTACTCGAATGCAATCTCCGAAATGAAGGAGAGTTCCTAGGATTGGATTTTCCAGACAAGGACGACTTCAAAGGCCTTAAAAGTGACTGCCTTACCAAATTCCCATTCAAATCATTACCTTCTTCCATTACTCCCTATATTTTGTAACTTATGCACAACACTTCATTCTCCAAACCCTCCATAATTTGACACGAAAAATTCAACAAGAGTTTAATCAAATCTTTTGTATACTGGAATACTAACTTGTGAGATTGGATTCTTCAACTACACCACAATGAAACAGCATGATTACACCTGTGCTAAATACTCCATTACCAAAACAAGAAAATGAAACCAAAACGAGAACTTGACAAAAATAGTAAGCAGTTACTAAAAATAAACAGAAAAGAATCTAAAAGGAGAGAGAGAGATTTAAGAAGATCAAGAAAGATATTAACCAAGAAAAAACAAGAAAAAAGAGTTCACATTCAAGAAAGAGGGAAAAATTTTGAAAAGACAACCCTCAAAAATTACCAGATTTTGGAAAAATTGCACATGAAGAATTGCTTGGATTGGGTCTTTACGAGAATTGAATGCCCGTTAATGGGGATCTGAGAAAATTTTTGAAATGCTGCATCAATCAATACCAACTAGTTGAGAGAGAGAGAAAGAGAAAGAGAGAGAGAGAGAGAGAGAGAGAGAGAGAGAGAGAGAGAATCTTAGCTTACAGTCACTTGAAGTAGCAAAACAGAGAAAGAGAGAAAGGAGCAGGTGATTTGCAGTTTAGTGAAATTACTTGCTGCTTACCGAGAGAGAGAGAGAGAGAGAGAGAGAGAGAGAGAGAGATTTTTTCAACGGAAACTGAAAGCAGAAATCCAATTGGGTGTCGGATCGCGGGCAAGAGAGAGCTTCTGCAAGTATAGGAAGGATGTCTGAATTTGGAGAGAGAGAGAGAGAGAGAGAGAGAGAGAGGAGGAAAAAAAACTACCGGCAAGTGCCTCGTCTTGACTCGTGTGACAAGGGTTGGCAGTACAGGTGTGGGTTTTCGCTGCAAAATGATCTACTGCGAAGCAACCTATCATCATACCTTACATCTTCAGGTGTTTTTCGAATACGTGGTGGGACCCAGTGTATGCAATCAATGATTGTGGATCATAGGATGAGTTGGTGTCGTGTCATGTATGTGAAAATCTACCGGGAAAGACGTCAAGTCAGCATCTGTGAAAATGATGCACCATCTACTCTATAAAGGAAAGTATACAATTCTCGTCACTAACTTTTTTTTTTTTTTTCCAAATATTTTAATGTATTAATAAAATTACACTTCAATTTATGTATTTAATTAATTGAAAAGTTTTTGAGCTTATCTTTGGTTTGGCAATAATGACTGTCATTCAAAGCCATTCTCATAATTATTTTTCTCCTAAAGTATTTAGAAAATTATTATAATAAGCTGGCACAAAAAATTTCATGATCAAGAATATCAAAATTGAATTCAACAAATTAATATATCACGTGTGATATTTTTTGAGAGAGTGAATCTCATTTTAAAATTTAAGAATAAAAAAATATTATGTTGAAAAAGATACATTTTAAATGAAATTTGATAAGTGTTCAAAACAGATTAATCAGAATATGACTTTAAATATCGATAGAGAGAGAGAGAGTGAGTTTTAGAGAACAATGTTGTATTTCACTCGATCAACCCTCATAAATAATAACATAAACAAGGATTTTGACAAGCAAGTCCTTAAAATATAGCACTTTTTCATAAGGTAGCTCACTAAGAAATCCCAATTTAGATAAAGAACAAGGATTTTGACAAGCAAGTCCTTAAGCTCACTAAGAAATCCCAATTTAGATAAAGAAAAAGAAATGGGTATTCTCATTTCAAAATTTAAAAATAAAAAAAAATTACGTTAAGAAAGATACATTTTAAATTAAACTCTACAAATGCTCAAACCGAATAAATCTTAGTATAACTCCAAATGCCGATCGTTATGGAGAGAGAGAGAGAGAGAGAGAGAGAGAGAGAGAGAGAAGAATTTTAAAGAACAATCTTTTATTTCACTCGATCCACCCTTGTAAATAATAACATAAACAATGATTTCGACAAGCAAGTCCTTAAAATATGGCACTTTTTCATAAGGTAGTTCACTAAGAAATCCCAATACAGATAAAGAAAAAGAAAGGGTATCCTCAAAGCCAAGATTAAGTTATCAACGACATAAGCTTAAGTAAGGTCATCAATATGAATAAGAAAACCAGATAGAACACCAAACTATTAGTAAGAAAAAATAACTTTGCTTTGCAAACAGCTGCTGCACCACAATTCTTCTTCTTCTTCTTCCAATCTTTCTTTTTTTAGTAGGAAGCCGGGCTAAATTTCTGAAGCTTCAACAAGAACAACTCAAGCAAGAGGAAAACCTAAAAGCCAACAACATCAACAATATGTCATAATTTCTTAAGCTTGTTTCAGACATAATAGTAAAATTCTCAAGTGTCTGTTCCTACCACACATTTAAACAAGGAACTGCCACCCGTCAAACTGCAATGTTTTTCTGCTCTAGTCGATCGCAGAATGAGCAGGTGTTCTGGTCATAATATAACTGCAACCAACACAAACCATATAGAGGTAAGGTAAGAAAAGCAATCTCAAATGTTTTGCAAGCAATAACTCTATAACCATGTCAATCGAACAAACAAGCAACAGAAGTTCATCATGGCAGACAAGATAAGGTCATTAACAAGTGGCTAACAAACCCCAGCGAGAAACCCATTGATGTTGAAATTACATGATCCAGAAACAGTGACAGAGCAAGCAGAATTGCTTACACTATATACACTGATAGCTTCAGGGAGTGAAACTTTAAACTACATTATTACAATCATTGGCAAAATATGCCAGAGCTATGCAGAAGAAAAAAAAAAGACCATAACAGGAAGATACATTACCAAGCATTTGGCTTAACAAGTTGCAATCACTGTCAGGCAGGCAAATGGGTAAGCACAGTAACAAACTCTTCATACAATAGATCATCAAAAGGAAAAGAAAAAAAAATTTCTGGAATCTAGTCTGGAAGTTTATAAGAAATTGCAAAATAAAAGCTATGGGAAGTCATCATTTTTAAATCAAAATACCAATTTGCTCTTAGTATTTCATTAAATCACATAATCATACTTCTTTAGGGATATTTGTTTCAAACATGGGTCTTTTAAGAAAAATGCAACATATAAATGTGGGCATGCATATAAATATCTATAAATTCTAAGTGTAGCGACCGACTGTAAGCCCTTCGAGTAATTGCAGTGATAAAACATTGGAGACTGCAATCTTAAATTACAACTCATAAAAAGTGATTTAACTATCCTACAGGAAATTTGTAGTTTGTTTAAAGATCAACCACTTCTGGGACTCTCAAGATTCTGCCCTCAAGATGTGAACCATGAGTACACACAATTCACCTGATACTCAGACAGCCATTTTATCTTCTATTCTTCTGACAATTATATGTCTAGCAGCTATTGACATTCATATTTATAACACACATCTATAAAATAAACTAAGACACAAGTGCTTGAAGGTGCATCTAAAAACTAACCAGACTTGCCAAAACAGAAAATCATAATAAAATCAAAACTATACCTGTTTGAACCCTAGGGTACTTGAAATCAATAACAATAGATAGATAATTGAAACATGTGTAATAAATTTTGCCACGTCACATTCTCATGGAATGGTGCATTTTAGCAGTGCATGTCAACTAATTAATGGTATAAAACTTATTTATGATTTATATGCATGCTGAGAATATTATTATTACTATCTACAATTTATCTAGATGGGGTCAATAATTTATTTGTTCTGACAGCCTGCATGAATTTAGCAATAAATAGTACATATGGAACTGATATTAGTGGTTCCTTCAAATTCAAAATGCTAGATTAGCTTCATCCTCTCCTACAATATTGCTAAATGCTCTGAAATAACAGCAAAGATTATGCAACATATTATTTCACAAGTTGTCTTAAAATTGCAATTTAAAGGATGTCTGTTGGTTGAAGTGCTAAAAATTATTAACATTAAAAAAAAAAGCTCAAGAATTAAATTTTACATTCTTTTTTTAGCTATTTTGCTGATGTCTTTTAAACTAATTAATTTTTTTCCTTTGTATCGAAGGAAAAGACTCTTCACAAATGGAGCTCTCTAGAGTAGACTACTAATTCAATCTCAATTACATTGAAGCAGAGGCTTACATTATAAGTCAGCAGTTGGATGTTGGTTTTGCTAATGTTGCTTCCCCCTAAAGTGCTTGCCAATTTGCACGTACATGCATATAATTGAAAATCTAGCAACAGACTCGAGAAAAGAAGCACATGCAGGCATAGCCTAGCGGTTCGTACACCCAATAGCTTCCTCAAGGTTACAGGTTCAAATCTTAATAGTGAATCCAGTTAATTTAGTAGTGGTACGAGAGAGGGTGATATCCATTGTATAGCTGTAAGCATGGGCCTCCTATTGAATTATAAAAGTAAAAATTAAAAATTAAAAAAAATCTCAAAAGAAATTGTTGGTTTAGTTTCTCTCATAGATCTACAAAATTTCCTTTAGAGCATTTGTTTTATGAATTGCATTCAAAGGCGGATAAATTTCTTTTTCATTAAGTCTATTCATAAATATATTGGTTCCCAAATATTGTTTGACTACCTACTGCAGCACTGCTCTTGAGAAATAATGTGCATAGGATTATTATTAATTTATTACCAGAAAAGAAGCAACATACACCCACCCTGAAAGACGTGGAATTTTATTTACAAAATATTTGTATTTGAAAATCTATTCCTTTTTTTTTTAACAAAATTGGTTATAATTTACATGACAATGGTTCAAAATCAGCTAAAAATTGCATGCCGGTCAGATTAATTTTCAAAAGCCTTTTACACTGAAATGTTCTTAATATACTCCTGTGCAACTCACAGTGCAATGACCAGTGAAACTCGAAAGGTGTCAACAAACAGTTGGCATTAATAATAGTAACAGGATGCTGCATTCTCGATTCCTTTACATGTCAAGAAATTTAGAGAGATCATGATCTTTAGTTTTCTTAACAATTGAATATATAACATGCTAAATGAAACAGGATAACAAGACAGATGGAAAAGGCAAATTACCTACAGTATCATGGATAATATTGTTGGCCACAGTGCTCCAGAACAAAAACTGGAAAATACAGAGGGCCTTGAAAGAAGGCCTGCAGCATCAAAACAGTATAATTCAGAGTTCATAACAGAAAACCACTGCAAAGATCTGATCAAGCAAAAGTTACCTTTATCTCTTTATTCGTCTAGCTCAATCTTATCTACAAAATTATTGTCCAAAGTTCATCTCAGAATATCTGCAAATGGGCAGCAGAATGGAGAAAACAAGTCAAAATATTTATAAAGTGAAAAACAGGAGAAACATGAGTAGATCAAAGGCAGGGTCTTCAGTATTTTATAAATTAGATATTTATGAATATAAAGAGACTCAATAACTTTAACTTGCCTGCGGGGCTTATTTTGTCTTTGCCCAAATTCATCAGTCACAACCTCTGTGGACATAAATTACTTTGATTCAGCATAATGGCCAATAAAGGAATAAGGTAATGTCAAATTTCATTGGCCAAATACAATACAGAAGCCACAAAAATAACCGAGGATCCTTACCAGGTCTCTGTGAAGGTTTCCAGTCATTACTGGATTTGTTTGTATTATTATCCTTGCTGCATATTTGAGAAATGAAAAGGAAAGAATTATTAATTGCTTGCCGCTCAAAAAAGATCAGAAACAAATCTGATTCTGTTTAAAGCTAGGAAAGTTGGCATTTAAGCACAGTACAAGTAGTGCAAGCACATGTCGTCTATACTTGTCAAATTTATGAAGAGGTCCATCTTGAGAATTTCTAGAGGAACAAACTTCATCTGATCAGCTAATGTCTAATGCTATATACATAATTAAAAATATATATATATATATATATA
Source organism: Dillenia suffruticosa (assembly GCA_033439265.1). NCBI lineage: Eukaryota > Viridiplantae > Streptophyta > Magnoliopsida > Dilleniales > Dilleniaceae > Dillenia > Dillenia suffruticosa. The sequence continues at coordinate 20,240,419 of JAVTVX010000018.1, forward strand.
TATGTATATATTGTTTTGTATAATAGCCTGCTGAAAGAATGAGTAAGGGAAGATGACTAAGACTCTCAGTCAACTATAAAATAGACAGGCAAAACATGCTTAACAGAGAATGAGTAAAAGCATTTTCAATATAGTCAATAGAGAATAGACCATGTCAGACTACAATATCCAATAATGGGGCAACCAGCATCTAGTTTACACTTGCTACTGACCTGGAAGAACTCGAAGACGATGCCTGTCCCAAGGGGCGAGGATGATAAGAACCATCAACAGCAATATATGGTGGGCAATATGTAGCCCCTAACGCTCCCGCAGCACTGGCAAGGACTGGTAACCTGCAGATGCAGAAGATGATATTAAACATTTCTTTCAAGATGGTATATTATGCATAATCCATGCCTGTAACCAATTCTCTAACCAAAACCAGGTATTAAGCCATATTTCTCAGATTAACATTCTCAAAACAAAATTTCAGTTCAAAGAGGATCCACAAGTTCTGAGACTTTTCTTCTTCATTCATGGTAAGCCTCTCCACAAGCATTAGATAAGAGCCACACTTCACACAAACAAAACCTGTGCAAATTGAATGGCCTTTCCAAGAAAGTATTTTTCAAATCTGATAAATTCTTTCAAATTGCAAAGGTTTTGTGATATGCACGATGCATTCATAGGAAAGAAATATTCTTGAAGAACATTAGGAGTTGATAGTTATCTTTTTATAATAGTAGTTTTCTTATTTTTTGAAACTATTAATTTTAAGAGTTTGTTTTAGTAGCAAACCTATTCTTTGGAGTTTGTATAAAGGGGATACAATGAACAAAAAACAAGTCTAATTCTCCTAAAAGAACTGTGATAGGAAGCTTGTTAGGGAACAAGTTTCCAGACTGCAATCATAGAGTCTAAGAGAGGGCCGGGGGGGGGGGGGGGGACTCTAGCAAGGGAAGAGAGGATTTCCCTGCATAGTATCCCGTGACCAGATCATGCACTAGGGCTCATATCAACTTGGTATCAGAGCCTGCCATCATGAAAAACTCTGCAGAATAGCCTAGCCGGATGAAGGGGTTCATGAGGGATCTCGAGCAGCGACTGTCTATGATCGAGGAACGCCTGCAGTCCAGTGAGAATCTGCTTCAGCAACAGCACACAGTGATGAACTTGCAGTTGGAAGGGATTCTGCAAGAGATGTAGGGGCACAGCAAGAACAATGACGTGGGGAGCAGCAACCGCACCCTTACCGACCAAGGGGAGGAACAAAGTACCCGGCAGGAAGGAGGGACTCCCATCCCCAGGTTTTCTAAACTAGAATTCCTGTCATATGATGGTACTGACGATCCCTTGATTTGGATCCATAGGTGTGAGCAATTCTTGAAAGGGAGAAGGTGGGGCTGGCAACATTCCATCTTAATGCAGAAGCGCAGTTGTGGTTTTTTAAGGGGAAGCAAGAAGGGGTCAGACCTATTCTTTTTAGAAGTTTGTTTTAGTAGGAAATCTATTTTATTAATTTTAAAAGTTGATAGTTTTCTCTTTAGAATAGTAACTTTCTTATTTTTGGAATTATTAATTTTAGGAGTGAAACCTATTCTTTTTAGAAGTTTGTTTTAGTAAGAAATCTATTTTATTGTAAACTCTACTTTCTTTTATTTAAAGGGGGTACGATGAATAAGAAGCAAGTCTAACTCTCCTAAAAGAACTGCTGTAGGAAGCTTGTTAGGGAATAGGTTTCCAGATTGCAAACATAAGGTCGAAAAAAAAAAAAACTCTAGCAAGTACTAGATCGTGCACTAGCACTCATATCATTTTGTTACCACATGGAACAACTCCAACCCTAGCCAAGCAGCCTTTTTCTTACTTATAAGCTACAATATAAGGGGAAAAAAGATTTTAAACAAAAAAAGAAAGAAAAATTCACAGAGCCACAATTATCCCACATTTCAGAGCATTTATGCTATTTTGCAATCATAGGGGAAGCTAATGTCAGCCAACAATGAAGTAGATTGAATTTCAGAGTTCATAAAATAATAGGATCTTCATAATCCATTTTCACCAATGGTATATTTCTTTTCCTTATAGAATCAAGGTTCCAATAGAATCTAGGTTTATCAAGTTAGACACCAATTGCCTCTTCGTGCATGCAAGTTTAGATGTTGCTCGATTCATTGATGCATGAAGGCACATAATCTCATTTATAAAGATCAAGGACAGAGAACTTAGAACCAAACTTTCAACAGAAATTGCTGAATGTGAATGTAAACCACTAATGCACATGCACTTCCACTTGGCCTAATCAGGACTGCAAGTTCATATATCCATCGGCATCAACATTACAAATGCAATTCAACCTTCAAAGAAGAGAGGGGGTTACCAAGCTTTCCGGTCTTTGGGTGCATAAAATCACAGTGGTTTCAAACAGCAGAAACAACATTTCCACATGTATGTTAGACCATGTAAATATAACTTCTCACAAACTCTATCATACCTTCGAGTGTTAAGCTACTCCTTTTTTTAGGCAATCTTACATGGGGATACCCAAAGAAGGTCATCACACTAGGCAAAACTCAACAAAATCATACCACCTAATGTAACACATGGGAGAGATTCTAATCACTGAGGTTGAGAACACAATCTTTTAGCCAGCAAATCAGACAGAAGTGCACAGATGAGAAGCAAAGGGCAGGAGATCTCATATATTTCTTTTCCTCCCAAAGCATTCCCACTATTATAGCAAGTAGAGTAGAAAACAAGGAAAGGTATCTACCAAGTCATTTCTGAATTCCCCAAGCCCAGTTGTGGTTGAGCAACATATCCAGGGAATGCCATGCCAACAGCAGGAACTCCAATACCTCCAGGATGCCGGCCCCCAAATTGCATCACTGCACAAGAAATAGAATATCAAAATTGAATACATGACAGATTAACATTAAAGCTCAATGGAATAACAAGAAGTGTATGTCAAACCTTACATGCATAAGATTGAAAACAATTTCGACAGAAGAAATGAGAGACAAAACAACACACAGAAAACCACTCACATTCCTAACCAATTACCACAACATATGTCAAGTAAATCAAGTGTCTCTTTCATTTTTTGTGCTTTGTTTTGTGTTTTTTTTTTTCTTTTTTTATTGGGGGGTATGGGGGAGGTTTAATAATACCTGGCAAGAAAGCAGGAAAGTTTTGATCACCATGATTGACAGCCATATTTCCTGTGGCTCCAACCTGGGTCCCACCATACAAAAAGGAGCCCCTTCCACTTCCTTGAATACTGCCTTTTCCCTTTCCAACCAATGCAGTCTTGGATTTACTTGATTCAGGAGAAGACTCTGTTTCTGCTTCGAGTGAATTAATTGACAAAGCAGCTTTAGGTGGAGAGGAAGCTTGAGATCCACTAATAGGACGTTGACTTGGCTGTCGAGCAGCAGCTTGCAAAGGTTGAAATCGGCCAGGAACAGGAGTCCGCTGAACAGGATGGAGCTGTGCTGATGGAGAAACTTTATTAGCTTGGTTATGTGCTGGTGACGGTTGAAATGTCATCTGTCCAGTAAGAGCTACACCCCTTCCCTGAGCCCGGGGTTGAGGAGGTTGTGCCGCATTGATCAATGATGGTGATGACGGCTGCATTTGAAGATTAGTCAATGGCTTCCCCGAAAGGGGAGCCATAGAGTCATCAACATGAAGCTTCTCAATGCCAATAGAATCAACTATATTCTTCCCCCTCGATATTGCATTAGATTGTGGAATGGAATAGCTTTCATCAAGAACAGAAGATCTAAGATTCCTATTTGTGCTTCCAGATTGCAGGTCCCTTTTCTGATTCATATCCTTGTTGGAAGAGCCTGATGGATAGAATGGAGGTGATGCTGAACTTAAGCTAGAAGCAAAACCTTGCCTTTTAGCAGGAGTTGGATCTGCTTCTACATTGGATGTTGGTGCAAATACTCTTCCAGAACTAGCATTTGAAGGTTTCTCAAGAGATTTCCGAAATCTGAGGAATTAAGTAAAATTTAGAGCAAGGATTATAAGCAAAACCACATGGAAAACATCGAAGACAAACGTAACAATATACTTACTGTTTAGTTTGAGGAGGTGTCTCATTGTAACTCTTGGCAGGCTCATACCTTCGAGGTCCTCTTCCTCTCAAACTTTTAGGAACATGGTTTTGGTTGCTAGCATTATTGTATGTTTTAGATCTAGACCCTCCTCTGCCATATCCACGGTCAGCACCCCGATTTTTACCTCGACCCCGGTAATGCCCTCTTGAGTTCCTCCTACCCTGCATTTTATGTATATATATATATATAGAAGTGGAAAGATAATTAACCAAAAAATAGCAGTATTGCATAAGTTGCAAAGTGTTGCTTCATACCGAGTATATTTTCCAAAAACATAAAGACACCATTTCAAATGTCAATAATCAAAAAGACAAGTTCAAAAGTAATAAGCACAATGCAGGTAAGACTACACAACTGCTTACCTCTTCATAATGCTTTTCCTGCATCTTCATCTCCTCAAATTTGTCATGGCCCCACTTCCTATCATCTTTAGATTCCCACAGCTTCCTTACACCAGGAGTTCGTCTAAACAAAAACAGAAACATATTTATTAACAATTCATAATATCCTATATCAAATTATGAGTACATATTTGGGGAAAAAGAACAAAACTTAAGATGTTTAAATAACTTACGGCTGAAAAGAAGGAACAGGGAAGCAACTCTGCCCCACTATGGTTTTTGGCCCATCACAGATTTCTTTCAGATATCAAATAACTCAGTTCTTTTAGATCTAATGGTGTGCAATTCTGTGGTTTAGCAATGTGATTGTCACATGGCACTTCGAAAGCAATTGCTAAAAACCAAAAGAGTCACAGATGTGTGGCCGACACAGAACTAGTGCCCATTAGTAAGAAGATTATTCTTAGTATCATGGGAAGACAACATCAGGAAATCGTCTAGTTGTCCTTCAGATGGCTATTAGAGTAAGAGTCAAGCTATTGTCACAATAAGACTAGTCTAACTAAATGGCTTTAAAAGTAGAGTAGAAGACTAAAAGGAAGAATTATGAAAAATATTAATAAGGTTTCAAAAAGAAACTTCTGATAGGAACCCCAGCTATTTACAACAGAGAAGAGAGTATAAACGAGGAGATGAGGGCAAAGAGACAGGCAGATATCATTATTAATTTTCTAATTATGTTGAGGAAAATATCCAAAGCTTTTTAATTGAATCAGTGAGAAGAATGAAGGATTCTTTCACCAAGGGCTTACATACATAATCACATTTTATCAGAAGCTCATCTGCATAATCATTTGAGATTGAAGAGAACCATGTCTCCATGACTCTCGTCCTCATAAACAAGGAGATGGTCAAAGGCAATAATAATTCAGAGTCTCTTACCAAAAAGCACCAAATACTATCTTTGTTATCACTAAGGCAATGGCCATACATAGAAAACTTTCAGGCCATTAGCATGTTATGCAACACCTATGAGTTAAATATCCATAACTTTGGAAAATGAAGTGCAGAAGGTCATTGATAGAGTGGTTGAACTTTGGCATAAAATATAACTGAGGATTGTAAAATTTACACGGATGGAGAGGTTGAGGAGATCTATTAGCCTTTTTTTTCTTTGGCACTGCCTTGGGTCACTGCCTTGGGTCATTCATTTTGTGTGTGTACATGTATGCATATATAGATTCAGTCATTCCCAGACTTGACATGGATAGAGCTAGTGGACATGTTTTGAGAATGCTCTTGTATATCTTCAATGAGTTGGTAGGTAGTGATTAAGGACATAAATCAATGCAAGTCTGAATTCAAGGGCCTAGAAACAAGGCAATTCCCTACCTTCTATTTTTAATTATGAAATGGAAGTCTTGAGCAAGATGCCTATTTCATTGAAGAATGAGACTGCATGTGAGGAGAGAGTAGCAGTTTATCTCCTCTTTGCAGATATGTCTCTTTCACTTTTCCAGGCCTACTGAACATCAACCATTAAATCCTTCCCTTGCGAACTTTATGCACAAAAAGGCACCAAAAAGGTGCCCAAGCACAGGCCCTGTACAAAAAGGAAGTCTAGAAAATCTCCAGCATCTTTGGCAGAGTTGGACTTAAAGGAAAATCAAAAATAAAATTTTTTTCCCCAAAAAGCTATCCACTGTGACCCCCAAGGGGTCATCATTCCCTACAAACCAACCAAACAAATGGCTCAAGGGAGCATTCTTTGCACTCTCCTCTTCCCTGTACAAATCTTCACCCTGCTCCAGACCTAAAACTCACTATACACAAACATACAAGTCACCAAACATAAATGTAGAATTGTCCTAGACCTAATGAGCCCAAGAAGAACGGAGTAAGTGATCCACCATCAAATCCATTTTTAGGTGAATGCTTATTTGTTCAAAGCAGTGGCAGGGCTAAGTTTATGACTGAGTAAATGAGTGGCTGGAGTGAAGAAATTTGGAGTCTTAGTAGAGGGAAAGAAGCCCTTCTGTTAAAAGGAAGGAGGCTTCCTTCACCAAATGTGTTTTGACATAAAAATAAGACACACAACAAATAGAGAGAATCACAAGACAGGAGGACAGAGTATCCTCTATAACAAAGACAAAACAAAAGAATATGAGGGAGACAAAATATATAAGAAAAGGAAGCCAATGTTACATCTGAAATCTAAAGAATCAATAGCAAAGCCTTAATAAGGAAAGGAACATCATCCTTCCAAAGAAAGATTTGTTCATGAATCCTTCTTCAGAGATTCCAATGTTCCTTTCACTCCAAAAGGGAAGAATGGCCATAAATACACCAATACATACACATATACCACCATATCCAGTTACAGTCGGCACTTAGAAATGGATGTAAAAGGAACAGATGACTTTGTCCATGATTCGATTTTGAGGAGGAAAATGCAGAAACCTCCATGATACCTTGGTAGGCTAATTGCCCTTAAAATCCAAATTTCCAACCCAATTTGTGCAGGTCACTCACCATAGGAACCTTTTTAATGCTTCTTTCCAATGTTTGCACATCAAAATGGAAAAAGCACAAAGTTGGAAACTCCCAAAAAGTATGTCCTTGAATGCATATTCCGTCAAATTTACAAAAGCCTACGAATCATATTCCTCTCATATCTTAAAGAATTTGCTTTACATAGTGGTAAACATACACTTAACATTCAGGTGGAGAAATAGCTGCAGAAAAAAGTTTGTAGCTAAGGCCTACTACCAGGCCTTCATTGACAAAGCTTCTGGATTTTGTTAGAAGCCATCTGAAAGATAATCAGTGCACAACAAAACAGACTCTTTTCACTTGCAAGTGAAAACACTTAAAGGGGGAGACAGCCATTCACAATAGACATCAATAAAAGGAAAACATCACATGAATTGAAAGGTTCTGTAACTGAGTTAGCTGGCATTAGGTTTGTACCTCTCTCTCTCTCTCTCTCTCTCTCTCTCTCTCTCTCTCTCTCTCTCTCTCTCTCCCTCTCTCTCTCCCTGTGCAGTCAAATTTGCCCCAACCCAAGAAGCATCTCTCTCTCTCTCATGGTGGACGGAGGATAAGAAGAAACCTTTGCGTAATAGAAACCTTTGCTCTTTCCACCAGAATTGAGGCCGTCGAAGGTGAAGATTGAAGGAAGACATCATTCTTCTTCTTCTTCTTCTTTAGAGAGAGAGAGAGAGAGAGGGTTTCGAAACCCATCAATTTACTTGTGTTTCACAAAACCCATAGATTGAGGGTTTGATTCCAAAACCCTTATTCCCATTTCATTAATCCAAACAATCAATATGGGTTCATTCCTATTCCTGAAGCTCATACCCTTTAACCAAACAGCCCCTTACAAAATGGATAGAAAAGTATGTCCGTCTAATTTACAAAAGCCTAGGAATCATATACCTCTCATATCTAAAAGAATTTGCTTTACATAGTGGTAAACATAGACTTAACATTCTGCCGGAGAAATAGCTGCAGCAAAAAGTTTGTAGCTAAGGCCTGCTACCAGGCCTTCATCGACAAAGCTTCTGGATTTAGTTATAAGGCATCTGAAAGATAATCAGTGCATGACAAAACATACCCTTTTCACTTGCAAGGGAAAACACCTAAAGGGGGGAGACAGCTATTCACGGTAGGCATCAACAAAAGAAAAATATCACATGAATTGAAAGGTTCTGTAACTGAGTTACAGAAAGGATAGAAACTTTGAATCCCCACCGTGAGACACAAGAAAGCTTCACAATGCCATGTGTAACACTATCACTTGTTGAAGAACTTGTTCGAAGGACAAACTCACAGAGACCCAGATGAAAGATACTGATTAAAGTATCAAAAAAGAACAAGAACACAGAAAATCAAAGATCATTCCGTGCAAAGGCTCAGAAACCTATACCTGTACACTATGGCATTTTTACAACTATGGTTAAACAGTCAATTACTTGATAGCAACTAAAAAATCTTAATCCAGCAAAATTATTTACTTCATTAAATTATTAAAAACCAAAGAACATAATAGATAGTTTACCTGTTACGACCACCGACATTGTCTCGAAACCTATCATCGTGCATATAGAAAGCACCAGCAGTAGGAACGGCATATGGCTCATTATCCTTCTTCTCCTCTACTTGTTCATCTCCACCACTGCCACGAACTTCATTACTCTCACCAACTGCTGCCGCAGTGTCTTCATGGTGATCTCTCTCTTCAATCACGTCCTCTCTAGCATGTTCTTCTTCCTCAACTTCCTCCCTTCCTTCAATCTCGACTTCCTCTTCTTCCTCCTCCTCTTCTTCTTCGTACTCTTCCCCATCAAATTCCTCTTCATCTTCATACTCAGCCGCTGCGCCCTGGCCATCGGATTCACCGTCGGAAACGATCCCAGCCCTTGGATTCACCGGAACCCTATCTAGTCTCGCTTCGTCCGCTTCCTCATCATCACTCGCTGCTTCTCTCCTCCGCATCGAAAGCGAACGCTTTGCTTCCTCCGGATCACTCTCATACTCGGGTTCTTCTTCATTCCCGCTTGCCATTAATAAATCCCAAAGGAAAAACACCAAAACCCTAAATCCCCCCAAAAAAATCTCTCCCACAAAATCGGGCGAAATTAGGGGTTTTCCGGTTGGGATCTGGAACGAATTCCAAAACCCTAGGTTTTCATGGTTTGATTCGTGGGAGAGAAGAAGAAGATGATGATTCGTTGAATCGGTATTCTACGAAGTTTTCGTCTTTATCCAGTGATAGAGAGAAATATATACTCAGAGAGAAAGAGAGAGAGAGAGAGAGAGAGAGAGAGAGAGAGAGAGAGAGAGAGAGAGAGAGAGAGAAGAGGAAGCAGGTTCTTGGGGCAGGAGAGTGGGAGGGTGAAATTGTGGTTTGGTCTGACTTGGAGCTGCTGTGCGGATGATTCGTTGAGTCGAGAGCGGAGAGTTATCGGTTTCTTAAGTTTGGGTCGGTTTGCCTCCCTCGGTTTTTCAATTTTTTCCCTCAATTAATTCCAAAAGAAGAAACAACGAGAATTGAAATCAGAAAGTGTTCCTGCCAAACAGATCTGCCAAGTCTACGTGCCGTGTTTAAAACGATTCCACAAGAAGACAACCGATCATTTTATCATAATCATTTAAAATCATCCAATTTTATTTCATATTACATATTTATTTATATAATAATAAAAATTATATTTTATAACCTAACATTATAAAAAATTCATATATAATTTTTCGTTATAATTTTATACTCGTTGATTACATGATGCATTTCTCCTCTTTCATCTAAATTTGGACCGACCATGATGGAATTTCTATATTTTAAAACTATATGATTAATATTTTTGTATATAATTAATAAATTAATTAAAATTATTATTAAAAATTAAATTTATTCTTTTAAAAAATATTAATATAAAATTATAAATCTATATCCATTTATATACATGGCCAAACCAAAGGGTATCATGATTATTAAAAAGAGTGGGATGTTGGGTTAGGGATTTCTAGTGAATTTGAGAAATTGTTTTGTTTTGAGTTATGAGGTGAGGTTTGTGTCATTGGTTGATATAGGCAAAGGTTTTAAAAATTGATGAACTATAAGTTAAAATGAATTCCCAAATTGTTATCACGAAAATAAATAGACTTCAGATTTGTTGTTGAGTAAACTACAATTTGGTGAATTGATGTGATCAAATTTGGGTTTTCCAAAGATTTTTTTTTATTTTTTTTTGAGTGAGTAGTTGGAAATTTCTCAATAAAAAGCTCAATATATATGAGTACTCTATGTAACGGTATAGAAAGATTAGTTGAATTCTTGCAATCAATATTAATTGAACAGTTAGATTAGTTTATAGATTTGTTACGGTGCTGAACTATATAAAATATAAAAGAAGAAATAAAAATGACAAACAATGGATTTATGATTCCCTCTTATTATATAATAATAAGTCTTTCTTTATAATAATCCAAATACATACTATAATAATAACTCAAATAACTCTATCTCTCTCTGCTTCTCCCTCTTAATCTATCTCTCTCTCCTCCTCTCCCCTTTGTTTTTATCTTCATTCTCTCTCTAGCCCCTCTCCTTCTCTCTGCTTCTCTCTCTCTCTCAATCTCTTGATTTTTCTCTCTTTCTATCCCCATTTGTCATTTCTAATCTTCCCCCATCATCATCTATTGTATTATCTCATTCCCTCTCCCCTTCTTTTGGGATGCTCTGTTTTGGTGTTTTTGCAAGATTTCCACTTCAACATCTCTTAATCCTTAAGAGTTAGGTTGGATCGTTACACTCTACCTTGGATCACATTTTTTTTTGTCATGTAGAATAGAATATTGGGAAATTTAGAATGGACTCATTTTGGAGCAAGACTATCAGACGCCATGAGAGTGTTGCAAAAGACTTGCACTCAAATTAGAGAATTCAAGAAGGTTAATGGAGCAGGGAGTTGCGACTAGGCGTTATGATAACCGGGTAGTGTCACGGGTACCCGTGACACTACTCGGTCAAAGCCCGAGCTCAAGCTCGATTAACTTGAGCTCGGGTCGAGCTCAAGATCAACGATTCCTATCTCGAGCTTGATCCCACATTCCTTTAGGTTCGAAACTCTTCTAGCTATTCGGTACCCTCTCAAAACCTAATCCCTCATTCTTATTCTCATTTTCCGCATACCTGCACACCCATCTCTACTCGAAGGGCGAAGGGCGAAGGGCGAAGGGCGATCGAAGGTCTCTGCTCTCTTGCCATCGTGATCGCCTGCTTTGAAGGTCTCTGCTCCTCTCACCATTGCGTGATGGTCTCCTCCTCCTTTGACCATCGCGCGATGTTCTCCTCCTCCGCTCACCATCGCGATCGAAGGTTTTCTCTTCCTCTCACCATCGCGATCGAAGGTCTCCTCGAAGGTATTCTGTCTCTCTTTCTCTCTAGGGTTTCATGTCTCTGTCTCTCTAGGGTCTCAACTCTTATTAGTTTCAATAGTCTCTATAGGGTTTTATGTCTCTGTCTCTCTTTGCTCCTTCTGTCTCCGAATCAAAGGTAAGCTCTCTCTCTCTCCCCCCTCTCTCTCTCTAGGGTTTTTGAGTTTTTTTGCGTTTTGCCTTCTGCTCTCCCATCATGCTCTCGGGTATGGTTTTGCTCTCGGCTTTGGGCTCAGATTTAGGTATTGTCTCAAGCTCTGGCTCTGACTAGCGACACTCGAGCTCAAGCTACTCGATGACACTTCGAGTCGAGCTCGAGCTCTAGAATGACTAGCTCAACGAGCTCGAGCTCAAGTTTGAAATCACCTATTATAGACTAGAGCCGAACTTGAGTATTGTGATACCCGAACTCGATCCAGATGTCATAACAGACCTAAGTTGCGACAGTTAGAGAGAGAGTTGCAAGCAAGGTTGGTCTAAATTAATGGTCTCTTTGATAACTATTGTTGATATTAATATTTAATTGTCTAATGATAACAATTATTGTTTATGTATAAAATGATAAAAAAGGACAAGTTTGTTTTAATTTAATTTTTAAAATATTTCTTTTAATATTATTATTATATATTATCAATAATTTTTTTAAAAATAATCATTTCAAATGCATATTATAAAAGAATAATGATGTATGAATTGATAAGACAATATAATTTTTTTAACTAATTAAAAAAATCAATTAATCCAAATACATACTATAACAATAACTCAAATAAGTCTTTCCTTATAAAAAAATTTAAATAGTAAAAAAGTAAAAAAAAAATAGAGATGGATAAAATAATTTAAATGTCTCTTCTAGGGTGTGATTGAATCGGGGTTTACTAGTAAATTTGAGAAATTTTTGTTCGTAAGAATTGATCACATTCAAAGTTCAAATGGATTCTTAAATCGTTGTTATTAAAATAAATAGATCACCGATTAGTTGTTTAGTAAACTGTAATTTATTGAGTCAATGAGATTAATTATGTATGAATCAATAGTTACGGTGACTCTAGTTTTAAGTCTCACAAAGGTGGTGCTTCGTCGGGCTCTACCGATAATTCAACGAACGTTAATAAAAATTTTTAGATATTAACGGTATCTGAATTTAATGGTAAAATAATAATTTTTTTTTAATTTTAAAAATAAAAAAATAAATATTGAAAGCATTCGTTTTTAAAATTACAGATTTTTAAATATCATGTTCAAACTAAAGAATAAAACAAAAATGAGAGTCCATGGGCATAGGCATGTAAAGAGGTGTTCAGTCTTTTTTTTTATATTATATCAATCGATATTTGGAATCATATTTCGATTGATTTAATCTGAAACTTATAGTGATCCATTTAAGATATTACTCTCTCAACATAATCTATTCCATGTTACGAGTTGAATTTATAATCTTGATTAAAGTAGTTAACATCACATTCTATTATACCAATCGATCATCGAAGGTATTGGATCTCTCACTCTTTCTCCCCCCCCTTTCTTTCCCGCTCTCTCTCCCTAATTTCGCGTTTGAAGGTGTTAGTAGTCGATTCACATGGCGGAAGGAAAGGAGAGAAGAAAGTTAAAATTTGAAAATTGTGATTGCATTTGAACTCCACCTAAAGAATTCAAAGTCTGATCACGTTTAAAAAGCATGAAATAAGAAGTTTTTCAAGAATTGCTTCCTAGAATTTGCAGAAATTTCTCAAAAAAATGTCGAAATTTCCAACAATAAAAATGCAATTATCATTCTTTCTAAAAAAATTCATAATTATTAGAATTGAGATATTTAATTTCGTAGAAAATCAGTAATCAACCTTTGAAATTTCCAAAGATTCACCTTTTCCACCGGACTCTGTCATGGCTGTGAAGATCGTCGACGGTAAGTGATGTGTTTTTCAGTTTTTGCTTGAAATCACTTCTTTTTCAACTTTAAATCTATGTTCAAACTCAATTTCAAGTTCATCTTCCTTTTCCCTTGTTCCCTTTGTTCAATTTCTAAGTTCACCATCGACCAATTTCAAGTGAGAGATAGAGAGAGATACAAAGAGAGAGGGAGAGTGCAGTGGCGGTTGAAGACAGACTGTCCGGTCTTCCAAGGGTGAAACAGAAGGTAAGAGAGGTGAACATTTTTTTTTCGTACTTTCTGGAAAAAATATACATCGAATATTCTTTAATAAGAGATATAAAAATTTTAATATTTTATAATTTTTTTATCATACAACAATTTGAATCTAGAATTACCAAATTAAGAAAGAAGAGTTGTATCCTTAGACTGTACGGTTGAAGATAATATTTTATATTACTTTAACTACCTTTTCAACTATGAAAAGCTTCGTCCCAATTCCCATAAACAAAAAACTACCTTTCCCATGTGTAACAAATAAAAAGTGGCAATGTATTTTTTATAAATTATAAATTTTTGATAATCATATTATATTTAATTAAATTTTATTGGAATCCGATTAGACCATCAAGAATAAAAACTCTCCGAATGTTTATATTTTTTATATATAAAATTTAAATATAAAATTTTATTTAATAGACATCGATGTCTAACTATTAAATTAATTAATCCGCTATCATTTTCTCAACAAACAAAAATAGATTTGAGAGAGAGATACAATTTTTTTACTAAAACATAGTTGGATATTAGATTCAGTAATCAAGTTTTGGATTCGAAATTTAAAAATAAAAAAAAAACATTACGTTAAATTTTTATTTTAAATTGTATCTGACAATGGTATTTTAAATACCAATTGCTTAAAAAATAAAAGAGAGAGAGTTCTGTGTTGTCAAAATTTTGGTACTAATCTTACCCCCAAAAAAAGGTACC
>JAVTVX010000018.1:20854867-21179867 GCA_033439265.1 Dillenia suffruticosa
AGACTATATATATATTTTTTGGACATGCTCGTCTCGTGGCTTCTCAAAAAAAAAAAAAGGAAAAAAAAAAGAATGAATTTACATGTGGTATAATGAAAATAGATCGAAACTCAATATGGTAAGATGAAATTCATTTGAATTTGAAATAAAATTTAAATAGAGGATGCAAAATTTTAGAGGTATTTTTGCAATCATGAACAGTAATTTTTTTGTTCCCTAAATGGGTTGGCTCTGACTCTGTCTCTAGCTATGACTTCTGACTCTGGCTCTGGCTTTGGCTCTAGTTGTGGCATTGATTTTAATACCAAGATAAAAAATAAATTTGAAGATATAGAGCTTAAAAGCTTTGAAACCAAGTTAACAATAAATTTAAACATAAAAATATAGATGAATATGAAAACAATAATAATAATATATAACTCTAAAAGTTCATTATTTTAATTAATTATTACAATAAATTAGATTTATATAAAAAACTCGTAATTAAAAATATAGAAATATAACATTACAAAGATAAAATATAAAGATAAGAAAAGTCAAATATTTTTAAAATCAAATTAATAATTAATTTAATTTTGATATATAATATATTCTAAAATAGACTTTATCTATACGCACAAGGTTACTCTATATAATCTAATATATACTGAATATTTATTATTGTTATGATTTACATTATCTTATAACCAAAATTGACTAAGATTTTTTTATGGTAAATAGGCTTAAATTTTATCAGTTGTATGGCACTTATTTTAACGTGGTAATTTATTTATTTATTTATTTTTGTCTAAATATTTATCACACTATACCTTAAAGTAAATTCATTTTAATTATAATAAATTATATATATATATATATATATATATATAACTTTTCTATAATTATTCTCGCATAACGGTTGAATTGTTCTTTTGGTAATCTCGAAATTACATATTTAAGACGTGAAAAGAGTCTACAAATGAAAGGCTACTTACATAAACGTCTACTATTTTTCTACTGCAGTACTAAGCCGGGAAATATGTTATGTACTGGGTGAACCTTTTTTAATAATTATTCTCAAGCTTACGTATTTTCTACTCCCCCCATCAACCAATTGGCACTACATGCTCGACGTATGTGCCTTGGTTGCCATGGATATAAGACTAGTCATCCGTGTCCTTAACAATTTGGAAATAGAAAAACACTTAACAAATTGAACCAAACCAAGTATTTGCGTTTTAGAAAACCTCTCTCTCTCTCTCTCTCTCTCTCATCGACAAGTCTACCGATGTGACGACGACTTTGTGTCTGGCACTTCCTCGCGTCCACGTCTTTATTGGAAACAAGAAAGTAGAGAGTTACCCCACAGGGAGATAAGAGGGTTACCCCACAGGGAGATAAGAGAGAGAGAGAGAGAGAGAGAGAGAGAGAGAGAGAGAGAGAAATATGGAAAATAGAGATAGTCGAGAAGAGAAAGCTATGAAATACCTACAGGATCTGTGCGAAGGAAAGGTTGGAGGTGCAGAATTCGAGTTTTTATGTCTTCGAGGAATCCAAGATATTTTGTTTCCGCAGGTGGGTTTGATTAGATGTAACTACACCGTGCCCGATCACGCCTCGGTAATTAATCCTATCACTCCCTGTTCTCTATTCAGCCTTCATTAGCTTTTCTCTTGTCTTACATGATTTTGTGTTGTTTAAGGATGAAAATGGAAACTGGCACGTCGGAGCTATGGCCACGTTAATGGATGTTGTCGGCGGTACAGCTATAAGGTCTATCACTGGAAATAGAGCCGTCTCTATTGACTTCGCCGTTTCCTATCTTTCCACCGCTAAGATTCATGTTCCCCTCTCTCTCTCTCTCTCTCTCTCTCTCAATAGTTCTTATGATGATATACTTTCTGGCAGATATTTCTCAATATGCCATTTGTGGATATTTCTAATTAAATTAAGTAAAAATGAAGGTCGATTTTTTAAATAGAGAAATATACTTCTCTTGGTCACGTAGTGCATATTTCAAAGAGAAAATCTTATGACATCTGTCCTAATAGAAAAATAATAATAATAATAAATTATAGAATGTTGCAGAGTAATGAAAAATTCTGCATCAATAATATTTTTATAGCTATTTGAAAATGTCACTATCAATAAAATATCTCTTTTAGGTAGCACTATTATGAATGAATGGTATTTGCTCAAGATTTCAAACTTATGATATTATTCTATTTTTAATTGTTGGAATGAAAAGATTTTATCTTTTTTTTTTTATATATAATTGACCGATATTAGAAGTTATATTTTAATTAATTCTATTTAAATATTATAGAGTCTAATTTAAGAAGAGCTCTCGTATTCAAATTCGAGATTGGTTAAGGGGCTTATAAAGCTTTATCCTCTATAGGGAATTATTTTTTTTTTAAATAATCGATAGATATTTAGAAATATATTCTGACTAATTTGATTCGAATATTATGAGGTCTAATTTAAGAAGGATGTCTTCTAACGTAATCTTTTGGTTTTATGTTTATATATCTAAAATTTTATATTTCTCTTTATAAATGATTAATTCTACACGTATGAGATAATTTTATTAAAAGAGTCTGAACTTAATGTACAGATTTGAATTTTAATGAGTTTATAGTACTGTTATCGGGGTTAAATTTTACTTTGATAATGACTTGAAAGAGAAAAAGTCATAATAAAGAACCCTTTCCATGGCAGGAGGAAGTGGAGATAGAGGCAAAGGTGGTGGGACACAAAGGGAAGCTTCCATTGGTGGAGGTGGAGGTCCGAAGAAAATCTAACAGAGACCTCATAGCTTCAAGCAAGCAATGGGCTTCTTCGGTTTCATTCGAATACTCCGACAGAAATCCTGTGGGTGTGAGCAAACTTTGACATCAACCATGACTCTTCTGTTCTAGTGCTATCTAACTTTCTATACAACCATTTATTCCGCTCTTCAAAATTGTTGTCAAGAAAAATATCTTCTACAACCTGTTTGGTTATGTAGTGTGTTAGATTTATTTTGTCAATATTTCATTTTGGTGTGGTGGATAGTTTGGCAAACACCCTCTCTCTCTCTCTCTCTCTCTCTCTCTCTCTCTCTCTCTCTCTCTCTCTCTCTCTCTCTCTCTCTCTCTCTCTCATATGTAAAAACTTTGACTTGTTATCCTTTTAAAACCAAACGTATCGGATTCGTGGATTTGGCCCCATACAAAATAATTGTGTATCAATTATACAAAATCTCTCTTGATTTTTAAAAATAAAAAAATAAATATCAAAAAATCAATTTTTAAATTATATCTCATTGTGTTAGAAATAAAAAAATAGATGTGAGAACAATCAAAATTAATCGCATGATTCAGATACGGATCGGTCAATTCTTGCACTCGACTTTCCTCTTTCACGGAGTCTCGTCCCATCACTTTCGTGACTATCAAGAGAAAACGCATATCAGGATCCATAATCTTCCACCCTCCAAGCAAAAAGAAAGGGGGGTGGTTGCCATCTTCGGTGGGACCATTGAGAGTAACACCTCGCTGTATTACCCACATGAGCATTCAACACGAATGGAGGAATAGGCATTAGGCATTAGGCATTGTGCAATACCTAATTCGTACTGAAAAAAAAAATTTCTACTAAAAACTCATAGTTTCCATCAATGAGAAAACACTACAAAAAAATCAGCTTTTAGCCACAAAATTAGCGACAAAAATTTAATAAAAATTCGTTGCTAAAACGTTAGAGACGAAATTAGCGACGAAAAATTTTTCGTCGCTAATAACGCGTCGCAAAAATTTAGCGACGAAAAATTAGAAATTCGTCGCTAAATTTAGCGACCAATAATTTTTTGTCGCTAAATTCGTCGCAAATTTAGCGACGAATTCCAAAATTCGTCACAAAATTAATTAATTAATTAATAAATATATATATTAATATTTTATTTTATTTAATTATTTTTCAAATTTAGCAACGAATTCCGGAATTCGTCGCTAATTTTGCGACGACTTTCGGAATTCGTCGCAAAATTAATTAATTTTTTAATAAATATATATTAATATTTTATTTTATTTTATTTTATTATTTTTCAAATTTTGCGACGAATTCCGGAATTCGTCGCAAAATTAATTAATTATTTAATAAATATATATTAATATTTTATTTTATTTAATTATTTTTCAAATTTAGCGACGGATATAAATTCGTCGCTAAATCCGTCGCTAAATTAGCAATGAAAAAAAAAATGCGCTCCCGCCTGAACCCCACCCGCCCGCCCACCCAAGCCAGTATCCGCCCGCATGTTCGCCCGAGCCAGCGCCCACAAGCCCTCCCTCACTTAATTCTTGAAAATGTCTGCATTTTGCTCCCACCATGGTTCGAACCCTTGCACTTCTGTAAACGTTTAAGACCCTGTAACCATCTAGCTAAATGTTAGTATCTGTTATAAGTTTTTTTTTTTTACTTATTATCTTTCTTCACAAATTTCTAATAATAATAAAACAATATAAAATAACAATTTATTATAAAATAATAAAATATTAGTTTAAAATAAAATAATAAAAGATATAAAAAAATAATAATACTATTTTTAAAAAAGATAAAATAAAAATAAAATATAAGATATTAATTAAAAATAATAAATGTGATAATTATATTAAAATAAAAAATAAAAAATATATATTTATATTTTATTTATTTTTTATTTTTTTTCAAATTTTGCGACGAATTTGAAAATTCGTTGCAAAATTAACGACGAATTTAGAATTCGTTGCAAAATTAGCGACGAATTTCGAAATTCGTCGCAAAATTAATTAATTATTTAATAAATATATATAAATAATTTTTTTTTTCAAATTTTGCGACGAATTCGAAAATTCGTTGCAAAATTAGCGACGAATTTAGAATTCGTCGCAAAATTAATTAATTATTTAATTAATATATATTAATTTTTTATTTTATTTTATTTTTTTTTCAAATTTTGCGACGAATTCCGAAATTTGTCGTAAAATTAGCGACGAATTTCTAAATTCGTCGCAAAATTAATTAATTATTTAATAAATATATATAAATAATTTTTTTTTTCAAATTTTGCGACGAATTAGAAAATTCGTTGCAAAATTAGCGACGAATTTAAAATTCGTCGCAAAATTAATTAATTATTTAATTAATATATATTAATATTTTATTTTTTTTTTCAAATTTTGCGACGAATTCAAAAATTCGTTGCAAAATTAGCGACGAATTTAGAATTCGTCGCAAAATTAATTAATTATTTAATAAATATATATTAATATTTTATTTGTTTTATTTTTTTTTCAAATTTTGTGACGAATTCCGAAATTTGTCGCAAAATTAGCGACGAATTTCTAAATTTGTCCCAAAATTAATTAATTATTTAATAAATATATATAAATAATTTTTTTTTCCAAATTTTGCGACGAATTTCCGGTCGTCGCTAAATTAGCTAGAACTTTTTTTTCGTTAGAAATTTCGTTGCAAATAGCGACAAAAAAAGTTTTCGTCGTAAAATTCGTCGCAAAATTGAAACGAAAAAAATTTATCGTTAAAGTTCGTCGCAAAAAATGTGTTTTTTTTGTAGTGAAAAAAAAGGAAAAATTAAAATAGGAAGTAAAAGTATGCCCCTTTTTAAGAGTTTAAAAGCATAACCCCTTCAAAAATAAAATTATGTATTAAATAAATATATATTATTAGGAAGCAACAGCATATCCATGCAATGATGATGGACGTACAAACTGAAATTAGTGTTGAGTATTTAGAGCCATTGAAATCCACTTCAGAAAAAGGAAGTTGATGAGACAGAAGGAGAAGAAGAGTTTGGCCTGCACTTCATTCTATAAACAGAAGAGTTAACGCGAGAAGTCATCTCCTCGGCACGTTCACAGAGAGGAAGCTTCCATTGGTGTAGAAACAGAGAGAAAGCAACAGCTACTGTATCAACTACTCTAAACAACTATGCTACTTCCTTAACTACTCTGACCAATTATAGTTAGTCAAGTTGTAAGAACAGAAGTTAGTTAGTAGGTTAGATTAGTTACATAACCAACCCATAATGTGTATACATACTTTGGTGGACTCATAATAAGAGGACAGGAATAAAAAAGAGTGTTTTCTTCTCTCTGACATCTCCCTCTATGCTCTGTTTCTGCTCTTCCTTCAGTCTCTCTCTCTCTCTACTTCTTTCTCTCTCCGTAACTCTCTCTTTCTCTTCTCCCCCAGCCCTTCTCTTAATCCATAATCTCACTGCAACATTTCTTTCACCTCTGTATTGAGTATCAACCCCATTTCCATGCTCTGTTTCACTTTCGTCATGCTCTGTTTCTTGTTCCCAGAAGAAATGAGCTTCACTTGCATTTCTGCTTTCTAATTTGAGAGTTGAGCCGTGACACCTTGTGCTTCTGCCTTGCGGGCCGAAGGCGCTGCGGTGCATTTTATGCTCGTATTTCGCTCTGTTTCTCCTCTTTTTCGTGTTTTTTTTAACTTGCTTTATTTGTCAAGTTGATGCAAAAAAAAAAAAAAAAAAAAAAAACCATTTTATATGACATGGAAATCACTTCAAATAAATTATTGGACTCAACCTTTTTGATCTAGTGGCTTTCATGGCAATTAAAATAAATAACACATCATGGGGTTTATACGCCTTCCACACCTAAAAGGCGTAGGAAGGAGGGGGAGAGAGAGGGGTGTTGCATCTTGGAGAGACCAACGAGGGAGTAATGCCTCGCTCTAGTAGCCACAAGGGCTTCTTTTTTTTTTTTTTTTTTTGGTTGCAATACGGGAGAAGGAAGAATTAACATCTAAAGAGAGCCCTTTCTCAAATATCATGCTTTAAGAAGTGATGCATTTTAAAAAGAGGAGAGTCTAATTCATGAAAATCAGAGCGGAATGAAGGTCCCAATCTAGCAAGCATATCTGCACAACTATTTTCCTTTCTATGCACAAAATGCACTTGCTGTATCGACGTGTTACGGATTAGACCTTGACATTCTCGGATAATATGATGTCCTATGTGTGAGGGACTTACATCTGATGTGAGGGTCAGCCTAGTCAATCTTAAGAATAACCAAAAAACAAAAAATTTATATGTCTCAGAAGGAGAAGACTCTCTCTAACACCACAGAGTTTTGCAGTGAATGGATATGAAACCTCCAAATTTACTGTGAATCCCCACACCCATAGACCATACTCATCCTGGAGGAGGCCACCTGTACCCGTTAATTGGGAACTAATTTGTAAGGACCTATTAGTATTTAGCTTCGAGGGGAAGGACCCATCTGATCTAACTTCTTATAGAAGGAGTCTACGATCTATCGGCAAATGCTAACCACCCATTCCGATAATAACCGGATTCAACGGAAGCCACACTTTTGGGAGAGAAAACTATACCCCCAAAAACACTCTTGCATCTAGCTTTCCAGATGACTCATAGAGTGTATACAAAACAAGTGGCCCATGGGAAACCTTTTGTGGAGTGCTTGGGATTTACAATTTCGAACCAACCACCCTTTCATCCGTAAACTCCTCACCACTAGTCTCGAAAGGGGACATGTATGAAGAATCCACTCTCACACTTGATAAACTAGGGTACAATCCTGAAATAAGTGAGAGCATATCTACATCATCCCTTGACAAAGGGGACAACGCAGTTCGTCTGTGAGACCCTTTCTATTTCAAGTCATGTTGATCATCAAATTATCTTGAGATATGAGCTAAACTAGAAACTTAACTCGTTTCTGCCATTTCAAACCCCAGATCCACCTCCAAGAGGTTGTTGGGTAAGAGGCAGACTCCTCTAGACTACGGAAACTGAGTAAGTCGAACGTACCAATAATGTCCCTCAAGAGTTCCCCGCCCAACATGCAAAATCATGTGCTTCTTGGTTATGGGGAATCAAAATAGACCTCACCTCGTCCACGATAGTAGTCACAAGGGCGTTGAACATAATTAAGAGGTTGCTTTGACTGAATCCAAACTTCTTCCTTTTTTTTTTCAATGGAACAAAATATCTAAATTTGAAGCGAAAACCTAAACCCTAATCATTTCCCTAGTATTAGGCACGATGGAATGGCTAATTCGCACAAAAAAACTTATATTTCCATAGTTAGACCCAAAAAATAAAAAAAAAAACAAAATGATGAACAAACAAATTGAACTTAATTAAATAAAAAAAATATGTAGTCTCAGCTAAAATTAATTGAATTTTTTAATACAACAAAATTATAGATATAATAATAATTTTAATCTTTCTTATAAAAGAAATTGACTTATACTTGAAAATTTGTGTTTGTATATAAAAGTGTTTTATTGACAATTATTATAAATAAAATAAAATAAATAAAAATAAGTAGGAACAGATTTAGGGAAATTATGATATTCAAACACTACCCTTAGTGATCTAACGTTAATGTAAAGAACAAAATATTCATACAACCATTAATTAATATTCAATAAATTTTATGTACAAAATAAATTAATTTTTAGACCATTTTAATAACATATATATGTTTTTAAAATTACACAAGAGATATAATATTCGTATAATCATTAAATAAATCAGAATCACCATTAAAATCAAAATCTAATTAGTTGCTATACTACAATAATAGCAAAATGAATTTTAATCTCAATTATTAAGGTCGAACATTTGAGAGAGAAATATATATATAAGTGTTGGTTTAATTTGTACAGATTCTCGTATACTATTTATTTCTATTCAAAACCATTTTCTCATAAAAAACTTAATTATTAGGTCTTTATGATAATTTTCATTCAAATTGTTAATGGTTTCTCTCTACGTTTTACTAAATTTTCTATATTTAAGTTCTTGATTCTCCTAATCGGTGAATTTTTTTATTTTCTTTACACATGTCCGAACCACCTCAGACGACACTCTTTCATGTTATTCACAATTAAACTAATTTTCAATTTATTATAAATTTTTATATTTTTAATTTTATCTATTTTAGTTTTGTCACATATTCACATAAATTTACTCATTTCTGTTACAACAATTTTCTACTCTTATTGTTATTTAATAGATTAACACTCAATATCATACAATAGTGTAGGTTTTATTGCAATTATATAGAATTTTCCCTTCAAATACAGTGGTATCATGCGATCGCAAATAATTTTATATGTCTTTCTCCATTTCATCTAACTGAATCCTATAATTTATATCCCTATCTATATTGCTACCATTTTGAATGATAGAATCAAGATATCTAAATCGTTTACTTTTTTGTATATCTTTTTCTCTAATCTAATCATTTCTTTATCATCTTGATAATTGTTACTAAATTTATTTCTCATATACTCAGTTTTTTATTTATCCATTCTAAATCATCTGAATTCTATTATGACCCCTCATAACTCTAATTTAACACTGATACTCTCTCTAATTTCATCAATCAATACTATATTATCTGTAAAAAATATATACTATGGTATTTTATCATAAATGTTTTTCGTGATTTCATTTATCACTATTGTAAAAATGATAGGATTTAATACTAAATATTGATGGAGTCCAATGTTAATAGGAAAACTATTGTCTAGACCCCATAAGTTCTTTCATTGGTTAAACTTCCAGTATACATATCTCTAATAAAATTAATATATTTAAAAAAGATCTCATTTTTTATTAGCGTCCATCACAATATATTTTTAAAAATCCTGTCATATGTTTTTTCTATATTGATAAATACCATATGTAGATTTATATTCTGTGATTTATATGTCTCTATCAAATATTTTAACAAGTGAATTGATTTCGTAATAGATTTTTCTGATATAAATACAAATTGATTCTGTGACACACTTATCTCTGATTTCAATCTACACTCCATCACTCTCTCTCATAATTCATGGTATGATTTATAAGTTTAACTATTTTGTAATTAGAGCAATATTTTATATCTCATTTATTCTTATATAGTAGTATAAGTGTACTCCCACTCCATGTTTCGAGCATTCTCTTGGTATGTCAAATTTTGTTAAAAAAAATCCGTCAACATTACTATATAAAATTTACTCAAATATTTCCATATTTCAATAGGAATTTCATAAGCTTCTATGATTTTATTGTTCTTTATCCTCTTTAAAGCATCTTTAACTTCATATGATGAATTTTACGTTTAAAATTTTTTTTATACGCATATCAATATTTTCTATATCTATTATACTTTTAATATTAAAGAAATTATTAAAATAGTTTCTCAAATACTTTCTTATTATAAATATATTATTGATTTCATTCTTAATACACCTAATACTATTTAGATTTTTTCCTTTCTCTCCATAATTTGGTAACTCTTTAGATCTCTCTTTCTCCGTTTTTAGTCTCCAATCTCTTATATAATTTGTTATACACCTTACTCTCTGATTCGTGGACTCTTTTTTTACACTGACCATCAAATTATAATTGTTTATGAAACTACCTTTTTCTTTTATTTACTTTGAATTAGTGTGTCACAAAATGAAATCTTTTAACTTCTCTTTTTCACATTATTTATATTTTATGTAATGAAAATTAAATATGAGATGTTTTTTTTTCCTAGTATTTAAACTACTATTTTTTTTTTTAATTTTTAGATGTGTAGTTAAATTTAATTTAATATTTTTTTCGAAGTTAAAAATCCATTTTAACTTTTGGTCAAAATATTGCCAATTTTTTGGGTAATTCATACAATTTTAGAATTGCCGGAACTATAATTTGGAAAATAAAAAATCATTCCGAAAATAATAAAAAAGAAAAATTTTCTGGTAATTTAAAAATCTTTTGAATTTTCAAATTTTCATCCAAATTACCCGAATACTTTCCAATTCGGACCGGCAAGAATTTGCGAGTTTTGGTTTAGGTTGGAGCGGTTCATTTGGGGGGTGAAAATTAGCATAAATCGGGGTCTATACAATTCCGGTTCAAGTCGGACCGGATCCCAGCCAACAGTCTGATTGAAGAGTTTGATTGGGCCGGTTCCGAGCCGAATCGGCCCAGTGTCCAGGACTACATCAGCCAATCCCGACATGCTTTGAGGCCGACGCATCGCGGGGGAGGGGGGCGGGGGCAGAGAGAGAGAGAGAGAGAGAATGGCAGACAGAGATCGCAATAAAGAAATATCGTTGAGATTTCTTAGAAGAGTCGGGAGAGGGGACGATGATTGTACGAAGATCGAGATCCGATGTCTGAAAGGTCTCAAAGACATCAAGTGCCCAGTAAATGGCTTGATACGATGTAGCTACATCGTATCTAATCAGGCATCGGTAACCCTTCTATCTAGGGTTTTCTCTCTCTCTCTCTCTCTCTCTCTCTCTCTCTCTCTGTTTAATTTTTAATAGATGAAATGATTTGTTCTTGATTGTGATTAGTGAATTTTGATTTTGGATTATAGGATATAGAGGGAAAGTGGGATTTGGGAGCGATGACGACATTAATCGATGTACTTGCTGGCGCCGCCATGATCTCTCTCACTGGCCAGCATGTCGTCTCTACAGACTTATCTGTTTCATATTTTTCCACTCCTAAGATTCATGTCTCTCCCTCTCTCTCTCTCTCTCTCCAAGAATTTATTGATTTTCTTCTATTTTACTTTCATCAAGATTCAAGCATTTTCATGAATGTTGCCCTCTCTTCTTCCCAATCTCATCAAGCCATCGGCTCTCTCTGTGTTGATTTTATTTTTAATTATTTTTTGGGCTCCTATAAATGTGCTTTAACGAGACCTTCAGGGAAGAAATGCAATCTGGGTTTAATTGTAATCGCAGGAAGAAGTTGAGGTAGAAGCGAAGGTGATTGGAAACAAGGGAATGCTTCCATTAGCAGTTGTGGAGGTCCGAAGGAAAGCTGATAAAGGGCTCATAGCAGTGGCCAAGTTGTGGGCTGCTCCCACCAAAACTGATATGGAAAAAGCCAGCAAACTTTGACATCTAGTGTACCATTGACAATTAAACAAAATTTCTTGCT
Source organism: Dillenia suffruticosa (assembly GCA_033439265.1). Lineage (NCBI taxonomy): Eukaryota > Viridiplantae > Streptophyta > Magnoliopsida > Dilleniales > Dilleniaceae > Dillenia > Dillenia suffruticosa. The sequence continues at coordinate 20,866,827 of JAVTVX010000018.1, forward strand.
GCATTTTGCATTTGTACTCATGCTCTCTCTCACTCGTATTGCTCAATCCTTCGCGACGAAGATGAAAAATCTCTTTCGATTTGTTTTACAATTCGGTATAAATACCTCTGAAATTTATAGCAATTGAATAATGGTTTATCGGTCTAAGATAAATGAGAAAATTCTGTTTGATTCATTCGTAGTTAAAATGGCTAACGATAGATTAAGTTTTGTAACCGTTGGATTATCATTCCGCAGTTACTGATTATTCTATTATTTCTTAGAAAATGATGACTATTGAATAATGTTCAACTAGTTACAAATATTTGGAAATTAATATTCAAAAGGATTCTTAAAAAATCTCATTTAATAAAATCATATTATTTTGTAGATCTAATCAACAACCTTGGTTTTTTTTTTTTTTTTTGGTGTACATCACTGGTATCTGGAGTTATACCGACTAATCTGATTCAAAAACTTGTAGTGACTTATTTCAGAGGTACCATTCCAATGTAATCTTTTTCATCCCAATGTAATCTTTTTCATTCCCAATGCTCGAGTCCAAGACCTTAGTTAAATAATCTAATATCACATCTCACTATACCAACTATCATTTGATAATAACCTTAGTTTAATAACAGAGTATCAGATTATATTAAACTGATCTTGGATTTTAGTTATAGAAATAAAAAGGGGGAGTTTGATCCTCCTCTCTCTCTCTCTCTTTGCTTCTCTTGTTTGAAAGAAGTGTAGTCTGAAATTGGTATCAAAGAGAGACAACAACACTCGATGGAAGGGGAGTACTGTAATCCAGACAAGCGAAGAGACTGATTTGCTTCAGAGAAGTAATAAGAAGGTAAAACAAAGCTTGATTAATAAGGAGAACCAACCCAAGCTCTCCTTCAAAGATATGCTATTATGACAAACATAGGGAAGTCGAGGCGTAGTAAGGGAGGAAGAAACGGGTTCTGATTCGGAATTTGAAGGTTCTTAAAAGAAGATGTCACCGGAAGCTATGTGGGTCAGATGCCCAGTATCTCTGTATCGGATGAAAAATTGAAGGAGCAATAGAGTTACTAGACCTGGGTGGGGGCTTTTTCCTAGTGAAATTTTCCCTGAAGCAGGACTTCTATTATGCTCTAACAGAAGGTCCTTGGATGATCCATGACCACTACCTAATGGTGAGGAAATGGCATCCATGGTTCTAAGCCCAATCAGCACAAATCACCTCTATTGCTGTTTGGATTCGTCTACCGAATATTCCAATTGAGTTCTTTGAGGAAGAAATTCTGTTTGAAATTGGGAAAACGTTAGGTGTCCTATAAAGGTAGATAGCAATACGGCGAATGCGCTTAGAGGAAAATTTGTGATTATTTGTGTAGAAGTGGACTTAAACAAACCCCTAGTATCCAGGATCCGCATACGAAACAGGGTTCAGAGGGTGGAGTATGAGGGTTTGCACACTCCATGCTTCATGTGTGGACGATATGGACACAAGAGCGAAAAGTGCGAAGAAATCAGCACTAGGATCATTCAGAATCATCACACTGCAGAATCGGAAGGAATATCTTAGGGGGAAGCTCCGGTGATCAGGAAAGAGAGAAGGGACAAGGGTATAGGGCCGTGGATGTTGGTGACACGAAAACAAAGGATTTCCAAAAATGGTTACAATAGGGACTGTGGAGGAAAGGAGGAGTTTCAAAGCAACAAATTTGCTAACCTAAGGAAAGTCAACGAAGCTTTGGAGAGCGGGAACCCTAGGTACAACGAGGTGGCAATAGAAGAGACAGAGCGCATGTGGATGGGACAACAATCAGTAAATAAACATGATAAAGGTAAGAGGGCAAGCGAGGAGGACTTACGAGGAAGGATAGCAGAGCAGCCGATCGTGATTCTACAGAGGGAGAAAGGAGGGCGTCAGACAGAGGAGTCAGTGAGTAGAAGAGAGATAGGGAAGCTTCGAGAAGGGAACCCTTTTAATAAGGCTGAGGAAGGAGTTGGGCCGAGCTCAACAAGGACAGCTAAATGGGCTAGCAGCTTGAAGCAAGGGACAGAGCTGGGAGTAGTCCCGTATGGGGGAGAGGAGTCTCAAGTGAGAAGGATCCAAACTAAGTTAACGGTTGGGCCGAGGGAGTATGAAGGGCTTATGGGAGCGGGCAGTAGCATCCAAGGTCCGCTGAGCTCAAATGGGCCTCTGAACTTTGCAATCGAGTTAGGCCACACAAGCGCTGAGGAGGACTCAAATTTTATGAATCCAACGGCTCACTTATCTTCACCCAAACACCATCAGGTGTATGAAAATGGGGCAGGAAGTATGGAGTAGGAGAAGAAGGAGGAACCAAAGAAAGTGAATGAGAGAGTTAGAGAAGAAGGGATGGATTGCGATGGTTATTAAGCTGACTTTTCTCTTCCAAATTTTATTGTCATGAATTGTAAGCTCATGTCTTGGAATTGCAGGGGGATCGGGAACAAAGGTTTTGGAAGAGTTTGTAGAGAATTAATCCGAACTCAGAAGCCAAATGTTATGTGTCTGCTTAGAACTAAGGCGGGATCTAGCAATTTTCCCTAATTCCTCTCGAAGCAGGGCTTGGAGGGAGACTTTGTGGTAGATGCAGAGGGGTTTAAGGGAGGCCTGTGGCTCAAGTGGGATAAGCAGAAGGTAGATGTTTAGGTCCTCAAGCATGCCTACCAATGGATCCCATGTTGAAATTAGGAATGAAAACTATAAATGGTGGACAACTTTTGTTTATGTTTAACCCCGTGAGAAGGATAAGGAAATTTTTTGGAGAGAAATGCAACATCTGTCAACAGAAATAAAAGTATCTTGGATTTTATTGGATGATTTTAATGATACTGCGGGGAGTAATGAATCTTCTAACAAGGATTGGCGAGGTTGGAAAAGCATAAGCAAATTTAGGGAAAGATGGACCAACTGCAATCTAATAGACTGCAGAACTGTGGGAAACAAGTTTTCATGGAACCGCAAGCAGAAAGGGAAGGTAGTTTTGCAAAAGAAGTTGGATAGAGTGTTTAGCAATTTAGAAGTTAAGCTGACTTTCCCAGAAATGAAAGCTATTATCCTTCCCCGCCTGCATGGGAATCACAGTCCACTCATTGTCCACGCGAGCTTATCCACTGCGCCTAGAGCTGAGGTTAAACTGTTCAGCTGTGAAGCAGTGTGGCTAACCCACCCTGATTTTAGTGAAGTTTTCAGGAAAGCTTGGTAGGATGGGGATGGTTTTCTTCCGCAGACAGTAAAGAACACAGTTGATGAGCTAAAAGTTTGGAACAAAATGGTTTTCGGGAACATTTTTGGAAGCAAGAGGCAGTTGGAACCAAGGTTGAAGGGTATCCAGAGAGTTAAAAACTATGTTCATTCCACAAACCTGCAACGGCTTGAGACGGATCTTTTGAAAGAATACAATAAAGTACTTGAGTAAGAGGAGGTATTTTGGTTCCAAAAGGCTAGGACCAGCTGGATCTCTAAAGGAGACAGGAACACTAAATTTTATCACATAACTACCAAAATCAGACATCACGGAAACAGGATAGCGGCTCTCAAGATAGATGGGAACTGGTACACTGATCAGTCTGAGCTGAAAACCCATGTAAAAAACCATTTCATGGAGCTTTTCAGGAGTAAAGAGGTAAACTCTCCCAGTGAGAGGTGCAGGTATGCGGTTAGAAAAATTAAGGATAGGCACCATGAATCTCTAATTAAAGAGGCGGATGAAAAGGAAGTTAAGCAGGCAGTGTTCACTATGCAAGGTTATAAGGCGCCAGGTCTGGATAAAATGTAACCAATCTTTTATCAAAAAAATTGGGCTATAGTCAAAGAAACTGTGTGTAGGTTCACAAATGGTGCACTGAACAAAGGCTTCTTCTTCCCAGGGATCGCTGATGTCCTCATGATCCTTATCCCCAAAACTGAGAACCCTCAATCAGTTAGTGATCTGAGACCCATCAGCCTCTTGAACACCTCTTACAAGATCCTGTCAAAGGTCATTGTTCATAAACTTAGGCCCTTACTGCAGGAGCTGGTTGGAACTCATCAAGCTAGTTTCCTTCCAGGCCGAGGTACCACGGGCAACATCGGGTGGTGCAAGAGATCATCCATTCCCTCTGCAAAAAGAAGAGCAAGCAAAGTGGTATGATTCTCAAGATTGACCTGAAAAAAGCCTATAACAACGTGAATTGGAGCTATTTAGGAAGGATTCTCCTAGACTTCAATCTCCCCTTGAAGCTTGTCAAATTGATCATGCATACTGTGACTTGTGGGAATGCTTCCCTGATATAGAACGAGGAGGTGCTCCCAGCCATGAGCACGGGCCAAGGTTTGAGACAAAGAGATTATCTATCTCCCTATCTATTTATCTTAGTCATGGAGAGGCTTGCTTATATGATTCAAAAGAGGGTGCGAAAGGGTAGATGGAAGCCAATTAGAGTGACCAAGGAAAGCCCCCCAATCTCTCACTTGTTCTTTCCAGATGATTTGCTTTTGTTTACGGAAGTAGAGCAACTAAACCTCAGCGCTATCCTAGATTGCCTTAGGGAGTTCTCGGGTGAAAGTGGTCTTGAGATCAACCCTTCCAAATCAAGAATTTGGTTCTCTCCCAAAACTCCCTGGACCACCAAAAGTTCTCTCATTGCTTCCAGCAAATTTGCTCCTTCGGAGGACAGTGAGAGATACTTGGAAGTCCTTACTATCCACAAAAGGGTGAGAAGAGACTTCTATAATCATTTGGTGGAGAAGACCCAAAATAAGTTAAAGACCTGGAAAGCTAAAGTTCTTAGCCCTGCAGGTAGGAAAACTCTCATTTAGGCTGTTAGTATTGCCATACCGATGTATACCATGCAAACGACTTGGCTCTCAAGAGATACGTGTGATAAGTTGGATAAACTTAACTGGAACTTCCTATAGGGAAGCACTACTAGGGAAAGAAAGGTGTATCTTGTCAATTAGGACTAGGTTTGTAGCCCCAAAGGATGGGGGGGTCTTGGAGTGAGGAAAATGAGGGAGAGTTATGTGGCCATGTTGGCCAAATTGGGATGGAGGATACTGAAAGGAGAGAACTCCCTTTGGTGTAACGTTCTAAGGACGAAGTATCTTAAGAGATCTAATTTTTTCAATTGCTCAAGAAATTCTGGGGTTCTGCTCTGTGGCGAGGTGTCCTTAACTGCAGGGACTGTATTACTAGGGGTTTAAAGTAGAGAGTTGGTAATGATAGAGATATCGACTTCTGGAGAGACAAGTGGGTGGGAGAGGACTGCCTAGCCAAGCATGTTCAGCTGCCTCAGTCAAGAGATCTTCCTAACTTCAAGGTGGAAGACTTCATCACTCCTAAGCGCAGTTGGAAAATTCAAGACTTCCTAGAGAAAAAGTCAAAGAAATTTGTGGGATCATGATACCTAGAAGGGCTAATGCAAAAGACATAATTTTCTGGTGCCTGTCCAACAATGGTACGTTTACAGTTAGCAGTGCCTACAGTAGTATGCAAATTGGGTCTGCTTCTGCTCCTCAGGCAGTGGAGGATTGGAATTGGATATGGAAGGCGATGATTCTAGGGAGGGTGAAATTTTTCATATGGACAGTGAAGAAGGGAAGATGTTTGACTAATGCCGAGAGGAAAAGAAGACGGCTTACATAAGATGATTCTTGTCCTCAATGTGGGAAGAGTGCAGAGTCCATTCTCCATGTCCTTCGAGACTGTTGCGAGGTAAAGATTATTTGGAAAATGATTCAGGAGGACGGATGGTTCTGGAAGGAGAATCTAACAAGTTGGCTAAAGAAAGGAATGCAAGACAAACAAAGTAATTACTTCCTTGCTGCCCTGTGGTCCTTATGGAAAAGGAGATGTAAGGTTGTCATGGAAAACAGCAGGCAGGATTGGAAGTATCAAGTGAAGCAGATAGTTAAACTGAGTAAGGAATTTGGTAAAGCTTTTGAAGGAAATGGAGACCCTCCCACCAGAGAAAATATTTGGGTCAAATGGTGTCCTCCCACTCTCCGAGCAAGATTAAACTTAACTCTGATGGAGCGGTATCTCTGTATCAGGAAAGGCTAGTGCAGAGGGTCTCATGAGGAGAGAAGATGGAAGTTGGGTGAGGGGTTATATCATCAATGTAGGAAGTGCCAACATTATTACTGCAGAGATATGGGGGCTGAGGGAAGGTCTCAAGATTGCCAAGGAGCTGAAAGTCAAGCAGCTGCAGGTAGAAGTTGACAGTCGTGCCTTAATCAACTTGCTGGAAGGAAAAGAGGAAGTCGACCATCCGCTTCATGAGATTTGCAACGAGTGTAAAAGTTTGATGGAAGAAATAGGAGTTTCACAAATCTCTCATGTCTTTCGCGAAATGAACCATAGTGCAGATTATCTTACTAAGTTAGGCTTCAGTGCTGTTTTCGGCGTGACAGTTCTTGAATCTCCCCCTCAGGAGATGAACATGATGTTATCTGATGATTTAGTGGGTGTGGGTTGTGTTAGAAAGGTCTGTGCTAAGACTCCTAGGAAGCAGGTGATGGTCTCTTAGTTTGTTTTGGATTTGGGCCTGTGTGCCCCTTATCTTACTACCAAAAAAAAGAAATAAAAAGGGTAAGCGCCAAGAGATTCGATTTTTAAATTAGATTTCTTGATTGCTCAAATCGAAATAATCAGATTTTCAGATAATTTAACCCAGCATTACTCGGACTAGGTTTACATCCAAATCTTATTTCTTAATACCCTTTATCTATATTTAAGTCTGAAGCTATCCAATGTATAGTATTTCCTTTTTAAATTATGTTTCTTACAATTCGATTCAGCCATAGGCCCAAGCTGCCGAAACACCACCACCCTCGTCTGAGTGTGTTGGTAAAAGGGCAATCACCTTACTAGGACTCCATCAAGATTTTAAAATAAAAAAGAATTCTAATTGTTATAAGTGATTATTTAAATCAAAATTCAAAGAATTCCTAAAAACATAATTTGGATTTTGTCACTCATTGCTCCATCGATATTTAACCCACAAATTTATATGACACACACATTCACAAATTAATTATATTGATTTTATTCACTAAAATTCTTTTTTTTTATTATTTTTGAAAAATGCCCCTCAATCAAGTTATCGAACTATTTTTAAGAGAGTAATAATAAGATTTAATTCTTATTAAATTAATTTCGATACCCATTTTAGAACAAGAAAATAATAAATTATCTTCTTCTTCTTCTTCTTCTTCTTCTTCTTCTTCTTCTTCTTCTTCTTCTTCTTCTTCTTCTTCTTCTTCTTCTTCTTCTTCTTCTTCTTCTTCTTCTTCTTCAAACCAAACTGTCAAATTGCATTACTAATCAAATATCATTGAATTTTGTTAACCAAGTTCTCAAATTCAAATTTTAGAGATGAAAAAAATCAATACCAAGAGGACTCATCGTTAAACGGTCCAACAGTTAGCTCAAAGTGAATTTAATTTGGATCAATAAATTGATTATCAGATATCGATCAGTCCAATATAAAAAAGTATGATAGATTTTTATAAATTTTTTATTAAAATAGATTCAAATTATAATTATGAAAATTTATTTATTAATTATATAAAAAGATTATCCATTGTGTAACACTAAATACAAGTAGTTTTTAATGAGAAAACAAAATCAAAATTTGTTTCAACAACGGGCAACGGCATCAAATGAATAATTTTTCTTGACTAAGTTATATGAGTTATCACATAATCTCATTAATTATTTGAAATTAAAAAAAAAATCATTCTTTTTTGTCGCCATCTAGAATGTCTAATTTACACACAAATGCTGAGGTCAACTGAGAGAGAGAGAGAGAGAGAGAGAGAGAGAGAGAGAGAGAGAGAGAGATGGAAGGCGAGAGATTTCTAAAAAGATTTGCCGAAGGCGAGGATAATTGTACGGAGATCCAGATCCGATGCATGAAAGGTCTCAAAAACATCAAGTCTCCGGAGAAGGGTTTGATTCGGTGCAGCTACACTGTACCTGATCACGTTACGGTAACCATCAATCTGTTCGTCTTTTAATTCTGATAGATCTACTGTTGTTGAATTGTGAATTGATGGAGTTGTGGGTTAAATAGGATAAAGATGGAAACTGGGAAGTGGGAGCCGTGGTGACATTGATGGATACCCTAGGTGCCTCCGCCATATTCTCAGTAATAGGGCAGTACGTCGTTACTTCAGAGCTCGCCGTTTCCCATCTTTCCACCGCCAAGACTCACGTCTCTCTCTCTCTCTCTCTCTCTCTCTCTGAAAAGAGTATTGGAAGAAACAATTACAATAGCTGTTTCTAATTGCAGGAAGAAGTAGAGATAGAAGCAAAGGTAGTGGGACACAGAGGAAAACTTCCATTGATTTCCGTGGAGGTCAGAAGGAAAGCTAATAGAGAGCTTATTGCAGTGGCAAAGCTTTGGGTTGCTCCTATTAAAAATGGAAGTAAACTATGACATCAGAAGTGTTGGGTTGGGACACAACCCAGCATGATTAGCCACCGTTCAATCGCCACATGGTCGCCCTACTGCAATGTTTCATTTGACAAAAAGGACCCCCTTGTGAGGTTCACATTTTCCATTTTTCCTTTTCAGTGTTTTGATAAGGTGACTGCCCATGTGCCTCGGTCCATCCAAAGATATGTTTTTATTGAATCATAGTGTTGGGTATAACTTTGCCCACTCCATCATGTATGAGACAATTTTTATATTTAAAATTATATTCCAATCGATCTGATTTAAGTATTTACGAAATTCTATTTAGAGATATAATTCTCGAACTATAGTTTTTTTCATTTTTAAATTTTAAATCTGATATTTAATTAAAAAACTTAATAACTCATTTCATTATATTAATTATCTATTGGTATCATGTATGGGACATTGACTCCAACATAATTAGAGACAGTATTACTCTCCAAATTAAAAAAATTGGTATCGAAAGAGTTGATTTTTAGATTTGATTTTATAATTATTTAAAATAAATTAATCTAATTTTCAAACACCCGATAGTAAATATAATCAAAGACCGTCGACAGCCGGCACGTAGGATGCTATCCCTAAGCTTGTCACAATGTCAAAAATTGTAGTTCAGTTTATTTTCACTTTTCTTTTTGTTTTCTTTTCTTTTTCAATTAGGTTAGAACAAGAACCACACTCAAGACTCGCCTCTTGTTTGAAAGGCCAGCCTAGATCTAGATCAACTCGAGAAAATCTTAATTTTAGCATTGAGAAGAAAAAATTTCTTATTTTAGAGGTTCTCAAAATTATTTTTAATTTTGTGATTCGACTTCCGAGCAAGACTTTTCTATATGACTAAAAACACATTAGCGTTTTCAAGAAGGATGATTTTGTAATATCAAAATTCAAATTTCATTATTCAAATATTACATATTAAAGTCTAAAAACACGTTTAAAACTGTTATTTACGTGAAAAAAAATAATAATATATCAGAGTAGCACTAAAGTCGGTCGATTACAGAATATAAATTTTAACTATCCTAAAATTAGGAACTTTTTCCTTTTCCATACCAAAATTAGAAAATTTTAAAGTCCAATTCTAGAGTACCCTCTAAGCTGAATTCAAACAATTCCTTTTTAATAATCGGTTATTATCTGAATCGATATTTTAATTAATCCGATCCGAACGTTATCAAGTTTAATTTAAGAAAGTATTTTCATCATAATTTTTTTCATTTCTAAATTTTAAATTTAAAAATTAATTAAATAATTTAACATTTTTATTGATCAGAGGAACTATCCCTTATGAATAAATTTAAACCATACTTGCATATATGTGGACCCGAAAGTGCAGAAGTTATCTTTATATTAAAAATAAAAAAAAAAAGATACAAATCATTTTTCAGTATAAGCTTTAAAATTGATTTTAGGGAATAGGACAAGAAGGGAAACCGGCGCGCGGAGCCATGGCGACCCTAATCGATTTTTGTTTGGGGGGCCGGGCGGGGGGGGGGGTTTCCTCGGTAGTCTCCTTCGCAGCCAAGCATGCGGTGTCCGCTGAGTTCACCGCAACACCAATTGATTGTGCTGTCCTGCCCAATTGTCAGCAAAGGACATGTAACACCAGTCACCAAATTGATTGCACCATACCAAATGTTGAAATGATAAACAAAATTTATTTATTATAAACAAAATTTTATCCGTAATAAAAAAAATAATTTATAATAAATTTTTTTATCTATAATAAATATAATCTATTTATGATAAATAAAATTTTACTAATAATAAATAACTTTAATTTATAATAAATTCCTCATTGTGTAATTAATATTATCATAAATTATGAATTTTTATTATTAATATTTAATCATCGGTATTCATAAATACCTGATTAATTTATATTAATTTAATTTCAACGATCATGAAATTCAATTTAAAAATTAACTTTTATAATATTTATTTATCCATATTTACGACTCGAACTCAAAATTCAAATTATGATTTCGAGTATCAACACCCCCCCCCCCTCCTCTCTCTACGTATCTATGAAAAGCATTGCTCCTTGCTCGAGCGGGCTGAGGTAACACCTCCCCTTTTTAAGGGGCCTTTTTATATTTGGCGCATAGCGGGGAGAAATTTCGTGCATGCTAGGGAGCATAGAGCGAGGGGGCTCTTCAAGCCTTGGCCTCTGGAAAATTTCTTGGAGGCTGGTTTTTCCGTTGTCTTCCATACCTTGAGTGTCCACACAACAAAAGATACAGAAATTGCTTCGGGGAGTATTTTTCTCCAAACAAAGTCCTAATGAATAATATATTTCTTCAAAAATCCTTTTAAGGCAAAACCTTGGGCACAGAGCAAGCACGAGAACTCGATCTGATAAAAGAGAAATACATAATGCGCTTTAATTTAAGTACTGTGATCACACAACAGCATTGAATAAGAGGACCTCAAACAGGGCAAGGCACGAGAGGAGCATTTTTTGTCCATTATTTTCTCATGGAAAAGAGAGAACCTCCAGAACCCCCAAAAAGAAAAGAAATGAGTAAACGGGTGACATACTTAATCCACAGTGCAGGCCCAAGTTCAGGTAAAAGATTTAGAGAGCCTTGAGAATCTCTTCGGCACTGGATACAGTGAACTCTCCACCAGATTCAATGTTTGCTACTTTGACCTTGAGATCATCAACCAAGAGAGCAAACCTGCGGGAGCGAGTTCCGAGCCCTTTTTCAGAAAGGTCAAGTTCAAGGCCAAGGGCATGGGTGTAGGTTGCAGAACCATCTGCAAGGAACTTGACGTGCTTTGTTTCGGGGTATGACTTCGCCCATGCCTTCATCACAAATGGGTCATTAACTGCAGTTCAATGCAACCACCAGGCTGCGTTAGTCATATAATCACCAATCAACCACAATTCCAGTGCTAATACTGAGAATGCCAAGGACTTGAATGAACAGATCAAAATTAACCCAGCTTCTTAAACAGTGGATGCATTCACAGAAGTTAATCAGAAATGCAGTACAAAACTAAGACTAAAGCCCACAAGATTGATTAAATTCATAACCAAAGTTACAAAATGAGTGAAGCAATGGTATAAATAGCTCCAAACAACATGTCTATATTATTTACATTGGTTATAGTAAAGTTAATAGACAACACTTAATAACTAAACTTCCCAGATATGCATTCTACATGGCATTTCAACTTCAGGACCATCACAAGAGGGTTTAAATGCGTTTGAGGATTGTACCATAAATTTGTGGCTGGATCATATTTATCGCGCATATATCAAACTAATATATCATAGAAATGTTAAGCTAGTAAAAGCATGCAATAATCTTTTAATTTATATTTGCAATAATAGTTAATGTAATGCCAGGAGTCATAGCATACCACTGATCAACAAAATCTCATCAACACCCTTTGCCTTCAGCTCCTCAGCTTGCTCAATGAAGCCTGGAACATGCTTCATGCTACCACCAGATAAATCATATAATTAAGAACAGCAAATTGAGCAGTAAAAATGATATAAAAAAATCTGTTTAGGGGCCAACAAGATCAGTTTGATCACCACTAAAGCGGAAGGCCAACAGACAGTTGGATCGATATCCAAAGACAGCATTTTCATCAACTCGTACTTAATCTAGTTAGTAAGCCTATGATGAGTCTTGATGTATTAGGTAAAGATTATCAAAATAGAATCATTCATGTATGATCTTAAATCACCAAAAGAAAAGAAGGATTAAAAAAACCACACTTAAGCATGTCATCCATGTCCTGCTTTGCTCTTTTGAATTCAATTTAGAGTCTCCTTGTATAAAGGTTAAGTGGGGTGGAGGAAAACGGAAGCAGGAAAATGAAGGGCAGGGGTGAACCATTCCTTCCATTAACACTATTCAACAACAAGCCCAAATTGGCGGACTCAGATGGAAGGAAACTTTATCATTTTCAATTTTGACTCGAAATATATCATTTGGCACTTTCTATACATTTTCCTAGAGACAATTATGTCCTTTAACAGTAAGGAAAGAATAGCTAAATTTAACATGTAGTATGGGTTCTTCCTTTCTATTCCACTATTCCACCAGAACAAACAAGGGAAGAAGTTCCTCCCTCCTCTTCCTCAAATATAAACAAAGGGAGGGATAAAGAGGACACTTTCCTTTCTTAAAGGTCCATTTTTCCCCACCTCCCACACTTCTCATAATTACGCCACACATTTTCCAGCTTATTACCGATTGAAAGCGTTACAATCAACTAAAACAATTATAAAGACCATGCCCAAGATCTTTTCGAGATCAAACTATGCAACTTCCACAAAAGCATTCTATCAGTCACTCATCAAATGGTGCAATACAAATTAACTATACTAAGACTCCCACCAAGAAAATTTTCCACTAAATCCAAAAATTGAAAGGAAATGAAATCTGGGTCTAATTAAATTCGGTCCACCCCCTTCTCAGAAATTAAATTTTAAACCCTTCAACTTTCCTCATCTTAATTTAAATTAATCCCTTCAAAATCTCACAATTCAATTTTCACATCACAAAATATAAGACAGATCCCCAAATAAAATATACCCAAGAGACCTCGATAAATCCGCAAATTATTTTCTATTATTTTTTCTTTTTCTATTATATTACTTTCTCTCTCCATTTTTGCCGCTTTTTTGTTTTTTCTCCCAAAACTTTCAGCATCAGCAGATCATTAATAAATTAAAAATTCATCAAAAAAGTCGAAAGGGTAACCGGAAACAGAAAGAACGGGAGAAAAAACAATACCTGCAAGTGGGTGTGAAAGCACCGGGAACACCAAAGAGAATGACCTTTTTACCGGCAGCAAGAGCGTGTACGGAAACTTGTTGAAGCTGATCGTTCTCGTCGAAGTATGGGAGTGTTCCGTCTGGAAGAACGTCTCCTACTGCAATTGGTGCCATTTTCCCTCTCTTCTCTCTATCCTTTTTGTGTGCGGTAGCTGTCAAGAACAAGGAGAGCCACCGAACAAGGTGGGTATTTATGGAGTTGGACCGGAATTGAATTTATCCTTCAAATTGGGCTTAATGTTTTGTTTCGTGTCCGCCTGGGGACTGCGGGACCATAAGGAGGGAATATTCGAAGTAATTTCTTAATACAATTATTTCTATTTTCGAAACATTTTTATTTTTAAAATAACTAAATATATTAAATTAATTAACATTTACATAACAATTTTTATATTTAATAAATTATTTATTTATTTATAATTTTATTTTTATATTATGTGTCTTATAATTAATAATTAGATATTTAATTATTTTAAATTCTTGTTATAAAAGATAATTATTTTATTATTTTATAAAATAATTAATATTTACATATTTTTTATATTTACACATTTCTTGATATTTCTGTTCTTTGTATTCTTATAAAATATCGTTTCCGTGTATAGTTTCATATTTATTTTCGTTTCTCTATTTCCATTTCCGTGCAATCTAGTATTAGGCCACAAATTCTTAATGTTAAATCTAATTTCACATATGTCTTATAGTTATAAAAATAAATAAATTTATTCTAAATATTATCTTTAATTAAAAAAATTATTTTAAAGTCTTTTTGTTATATTTTTTTGGTTACAACAATAACAAAGTGGCCTCAATCTAAAATTTTGGATTGAAAAATTTATTAGGAAGTTGCTCATTCTAATACTACTCTTGTCCAAACACGCTTAACTATAGGGTTTTGATGGAATCCGATGCACATTTAACTTTTTTTTTCCCATTATTTGCATGAATGACCGATGAAACCAAATAAATTTGTTATAGTTATACACGGTAGGTAAAATTTGTTCATAGTTCATCTAAGATTTTTACATGAAAACTATAATTATTAAAGGTCAAACCCGGTTGAGATAGAATTTATTTGCACACTTAATTTTGATTTGTAATTCAGTTAGAAATTATAGTAATTCTAAAAGAGTGTTGATAATTTTAAGGACTTGTTTGTTATTAAATCGTAATATTCGGAATAATTTTATTATTCTTATAAAGATTAAGAATTATTGTCTAATTTTTCAAAATAAAAATGGGAATTTAGTTTGTTTGCTATTGTCGTTTTTATTTTATTTTCTTACTAAAGATGTAATTATGTGAAATAAATTTAGAGTACAAAATTATAGCAAAAAAAAAAAAAAGGAAATATGATATTCCTATATCTTTTCTATGTCTAATTGGACAATGTACACCTGGGTTTGATTCATCCCTCTCTCCTAGAAGGGCATTGCGTCTTGCTATAGAAAACCCCAAAAAAATAAAAATGGAAATGGCCTGGCCTTAAAGGGAAAATGGGGTTATCTTATTGTAATTTTCCTTTGAAAAAACTACCATATTAGAGAGAGAGAGAGAGAGAGAGATAATTGTGTTCACACTGATGGGATAATTAATAATCGATCTTTTTTTTTAATAAATCACTGATATTCGATAAATATATTAAATTTGATTAAATTCGATTTGATCTGAATTGATTTTCTAAAAGGCAACCCTAATTATATATGTTCATAACATCGAAAATATTTATTGCTTATAGTGTTTTAAGTTTGTTCTAAATTTAAATTCAGTTAAAATTAAATAAACATTTTTATCTAATTAATTTTATTTAAATTATAAAATTTTTCTTATATAAATTATATATTTTAATTTAAAAAATTAAATAAAACATAAATTAAAATTAAATAAATTTTTTTAAAGATGTCTTAATTGGGTCATTAAAAAAATCAACCCCTAACCATAATTAACATGCTCTAATTCCAACAATAGTTCTGACTTGATAAAATCACCAAGTGATATCCCTAAATTGTAATTAATATTTATTAATAATGTTAAAGGCTAAGTTAGTGAAGAGGCATATTAATTACCAATTTAGTGAGAGGCATATTAATTACCAAGGTATATCATTAAAATAATTTTTTTTTCTTTTAATTTTTTTATGACGAAGAAATCGTAGGTTAGGACTTCAAGTTATTCTGGCTTAAGCAATCTATCGGTAACAACACTGTTCTAAGTCAGGTATTGAATTCGAATATTGTATATAAAGAAAATAGATGTAAAGAGACCAACGTCTGATAACTCAATCGATTCGAAAACTGACGCCCCTTAACTATGGTTATGGTTTCGATCCCCCATGAAAACGAAAAAATCAACGTCGGGAGATCTGTCTCCAAAGTAGGCTCTGTAAGCAGTCGACCCAAATTAGTCAGGACGAATAGGTGGCAAAGTCATGGTGCCAAAAAAAAATGTAAAGAGAGTTTTATCTCTTAAGAACCTAATTCGACTCAAAAATGAATTTAATTAAATTTAACATGCTTATTAAATATCAATAATTTATTGAATACCAATAATTTATTAAAAAAAAGGGTATCAACACTGCACCTATGGCCAAAAGAGCACCTTTCTAAGTTCAAGGGGAAAAAGGGACCTGAGCCGGTTGTAGCATATTTACATTCAAGAAATCCACACCAATCTTCATTAGAGAGAAAGAATAACAGGAATGGGAACGGTCTAAAATGGAGAAAATTTTATTTAGAAATTGTTCAATGCACCCACATCAGCTATACAACAGCCAATCATAGATCATGATCAAGTACCAATCTCATATTTTGCGATAAGACTCATTGCTCACCAACACGTGCAAATTCATATATTAATTACATTAACGTGATGCTATCAACAGGACAGAATGCAGATAATAGAATGCAAACAGTGGCTGCATAAGCAACATTCACATAGCAATCCATGCAACAGGAGACAATGCGGGCTGTGCATCACCTTGAGAGATACGGATTAAGTCATACGGGGCACCGGTAGTAGCCGGCATGAGAGATCAACCATCAGACTTGCACCACTCCTCCAAGCTTGGGGTTGCAACACCAATTTTTGTCATGTCAAATATGTTGGCTGATTCATACAGGTTAGATTCGGTCAGTCAATGGATGCCCAAGAGCCAAATAACTTTGAAGCATGAGATAGGAACAAAGAGCTGAAGGGTTAAGCCATGTGCAATTTGAATACATTACAAGTTGCCCTTTAACTTCAAATGGGGCTTTCTTAAATGCACAACAATGTGCAATTTGATGAGATATACTTTGGGGATGCTTGATCTAAGAAAAATTTTGCATAGTATCAGAAAACAGAAAGCATGACACAGACATAGTGCAGGAAACAGTTGAAAGGGAACAACAATGGTTTTTCAAGAGTTAATAGCAAGATGTAACCAAGAGACACATGAATTGAAGAGAGAGTTAAAAGAGAAGTCAACTTTTGTTATAGTCTGCCTATGTTCTTGGCATATGAAAACATCTACACCACTTCCACCGATCATATGGAGTGGAAGCCAAATTTGTTTACAAGGCCAATCTTTAAAAAAAAACACTAAGAAAAAAATTCAGGCCAGTCTAAGGAAGCAATGCATGGCTCAAGGTTGCCAATAACTTCAACACAGTAACAGAAGGTATTGGGTAGCATGCGTGTATATAGTTCCTCAGCCACAAGTCTGCAGCAACACCTAGTTTATGCGTTGTCATTTTCACTGAATGCTTTTCAATAAATTAAATTGTCATACAAGCATGGCAATATAGTTACATCATATTTGTTTTCCACTGTCGAGTAACCTAGTATTTGGAAGTTATCTACTGCAAATTGAATTGTATTACCAATTTCATTCACTATTCATCTTGGCAGCGCATGTATATAAACTTTACAAACCTATATGCAGCATTCAGATTCAAAGGCACCAAGAGACATGTCAAAGTGCACTCCCAGGAGAAAATTAAAAACATGATTGTAGATGCAAGAATGGAGAGAAATATTCAAAGTGCAACTCCCAGGGAGAAAGATAGAAAATGTGTACCCATATGTACTTCAGGTGCTGCAGCAGCCGTAGCATCTACAATTACAGTAACTGACTTATAATCCAGTTCTACCGCATCAAAGACAGTCTGCCTGACACAATTTGGAGTTTGAACACCTTAAAAGAAAATTTTAGGGCCTATTAGTAGAATTAATAAGACCAGCTAATTCACAACTATATTGACAATTTAATTTATTTTACAATAGTAAAGTTTCAATAGACAACGTGTTAACTTCCACTCACCAATTATAACCACACTATCGATTCCTTCAGTCTGCAGAAAGAAATGAAGGTTTGTTGCAAAGAATGCACTGAAACGAGTTTTGACCACCTTATAGTCTCCTTCATGAATCACAAGCCCATCAACCAATTCCGCACCAACACTTCCCTTAGAAGTTGGTCCCACTTTTCCAGGCCCGTACATGTGCCTCCGAAACAGCTCAACATCTCTTCCTAATGGATCATGTTCACGAACAACCTAATCGAAAAAGAAGAAAAGTTCCAAATGTTGGATTAAAACGACCAGCACAGTGGAATGCCAACTAGTCTATAGCCAACAGAGCCAATATTGCAAAAAAAATAAAGAGAGTAGAGAATACCAAATTTACGTGAAAAACCCTCCAATGATGAGAAAAAAAAAACTACGTGGTAGACCAGGTAAAAATCCACTATGAGAGATAAACTGCTACAGAAGGTCTAATATCCCAAATTTATGCCCAAGGTTTGAGATTCAAAACAAACGGGAAAAGATTACAAATATATTGTACCTCATTGAAACTCAAAAATTAATCCAAAGAGAACCCAGTTGTCGTAGAATTTTATCTCTCACCCTTGCTTTTTCTCTAAAGCAAGAACCTCTCTGTCTCTCTCTGTTTCTCTAGCTCTCGGTAGAACACACTCCTTTTTGAGTTGTTTGTAGCTTCCTTAAGAATACTACTTTTTTTCTTCCCGGAGTCTTGTGCATTAAATGCTACACGTGCAAAGTTCTCGGTGCCACTAACAAGCATTTCAATTTGTGTGCAAGCTCCTTCCTCAAGAAGTTAACAAAGCATTAAATGCAATATCACTCATATATTCAAGGCATTTAATGTTTTGAAACCATAGAGCGACATGAGAGACATGAGAAAGTGCTCACCGAGAGGTGTATTGGCCGAAATCAGGCTACCAGGAGACTCACTACCAAGGAGACTCCAAGTAACATTCTCAAATAAGTACCAAGAGACCCGGCGGCTACCGACCACCGCGGAGAGACTCAATGGCAGACTGACCACTACCGAGAGACTCAATGACTACCGGCCACTACCGAGAGATTTGTACCGAGCAAACACAAAACAAATGGGTTTTACTATAACCCCAACACCAAATTACTCACAACTTTCTTAAATTAATCCCCAGAACTTCCATGTAGCAAATTAAACCCAAACCTACTTTTGCGGTGATTTAGAGAGTTCTTTTGAAAACTACATTCCTTACATACTGGGATATGGATTTGCAGCAGATTCCCTAAAGCCAATTCCTGAAGGCTATGTTATAAACCACCATTTCTTGAACATCCCACATGACCGTTCTGTTGATCTATGAATAAATCTTCCCACGACGGAGTGCGTTAGTTTAGCCGAGCGAACCCCCCCCCCCCAAAACCCCCCAAAGAGAAAAAACCTGAATAGTAAAAGTTTATCAAATATTTCTAGTTTTCAGTTGGTAACAGATCCTAAATCGGTGAAAACAACAAACAGGTCTTCAAATGTTTGGGGGGAAAAAACCACAAATTTAACAATGTTATGCCCAAAAAAAAAAAAAAAGGATAAAAAAGAAGGAAAAAAAAATGTTACCCAGACAATGAGCATGCCTCGCCTTCTAGCAACTTCAACAGCCTCTATGACATTAGGAACAATAGCTTCACCTCCATCCACACGCATTAACCCATCTCTAAGTATGAAATCTTTCTACATAACCAAAATAAAAAAACACAGATACCCAATTCAATGAAGTAATTAAAAAAATAGGGCTTTTGAGTTGGAAATGAAATTGAGACCATGAGAGAGGTATTTCACCTGCATGTCAATGACGAGCAGAGCTTTTTTCTTCCATTTATCAGCCATTTCCAGTTCTAGGGCTTTTTATCAAGAAATTTTCGGAACACTATTTGGGGTTTTTTGGGTTGAACCTCTCTAGCCCCCAATTTGCCTTTTGATGAACTTGTGCTTTGTGCTTATCAGATATTATGAGCAAATAATTTATCCATCATCCCCAAATGTTCTTTTTTATTATTATTATTCCAACAGTGTTGTCCTATACGGAATTAGAGGTGCCCAAGCTAGAATTCTCCTCCACAATAGAGTGAAGTGCCCATCTGAGGAAGAGAGAAGACAAACGTCATCATCTCTTTCTTTTGTCCCCGGGGGGGAAGAGTTTCCTAGTTAATCTGTTTCGAAATTTTGTTTCATCTGATCCAGATTATTACTTTTCTATTGGAATTTTTATGGGTTTTTCTTTGGACTTTGATTCCAGGCTGCAGAGGAGGATGGTACTCACTAACGTTTGAAGAAGGAAGGTGCGGCAAAGATGTACTTAGATTACGATAAATGAATTTTTCTTTAATAATAAATAAATATATGAATTTATCAAAAATAGATAAGAGTACTAATAAAAATAATATATATATATATATAAGAAGTCTTGTTCAATTATAAATAAACACGTGTGTCTCTACCATAAAATTCATATAATTGTAAAATAAATAAATTTATTAATAATATTCACGATACTAATTAATTAGTTACTCAGATTCTTTAGAGTAAAAAATTAAGTTTTAAATCACAAGCCGGTGTATTCTGATGAAGTGATAAAAAATTTAATTAATTTGTAAAGTAATTAATATTTAAATTTTATTTTTAAAATATGGGTTATGAATTACTTTTTTATATATATATATATTACACCTATCGATATCCAGAATCATATTTTGATTAATACAACGACAAATTTGTAATAGCTCATTTAGGGGGTTACCCTCCCAATGTAGTCTGTTATATATCTAAGTCACGAGTCAAACTTAAAATCTTGATTAAGGGATTTAAGTCACATTTTACTAAACCAATTGATTGTTGGTAATTACTTTTTTTTTTCTGGGTTGGAAGTAATTACTTTTTATCTTTTTTTATTATACAAGAATTCGAACTCTGGATTTCAGAGTTAGAAGAGAATGATTGTGACCACCAGACTGTGGGATGGAGTAATTACTTTTTATCATCACATTGTAAGAAACCCTCGAGGAGTATTTGCCTTACAAAGCACCAACGTGGGTTGGCTCATCTGGATGTGGAGTTGAATTCCTTTAAGTATAACCGAGATTCGACTCCCACCGGGAGTATCGGGCCCTCATTTGTATGGAGCGTTCCCCTTTGGGAGATCCATCCTCCTAATAGAAACCACTACAGCTATCGATTCGGATTAATCGTGATAAAACTCTGGATATCTAGCAATATCCAAGACATGGTACTAAAAAAGAAAAAAAAACAAAGCCGAGGCCACAAAAAATAAAAGTAAAAAGCCTGTTACGACCTTCGGCACATGGTTTTTCCAAGCTCGGCCCAGAGTTGAGGAATAATTTGGGCCCAAAGTACTGAAATCAGGATTTGGGAGAACTTTTCTCTTTCTGGGACGAATTGAAGACAATGAACGAAGTCAATCCGTGAAAATGGACCAAGTCGATTTCAAATTACCCAAATTGCTTTCCGCTAGGGAAAAAACACAACATAAACGAAATCAATTTTACAGAAATCGACTTTAAAGTCGTTTTCTAGGAAATCGACTCTTAAAGTGTGGCTTGTCCGCTCTAGTCTGTCTCCTCTCAGCTCTTCCTGTTTGGACTCAAGCCCACTCAAGTTCTCTCTGGTCTCTCTCCAGAATTTTCTTTGATCTCGACAAATAGAAAGTACAAACATAAAAGCCCACTTGGGTTCTCTCGTCGAAGTCCTCCGATCTGTCAGACCTTCTCGGATCGTTTGGGATTCCAAGGTTTTCCAAATTCACCTGTGTGCACTACTCTCATTACCTTCAATTCACGAGTATGCAAAGAAACTTGGGAGGATGGAAGCTATTTAGGAGCAGTCTACTCAATCACTTGGTAATATTAACCATATGAATGAAATTGCTCTACACATTTGTATGTAAAAACTGTTAGAGAAGTTGAAATAACTTTGAGATAAACAAAATGAAAGGACTTGCACGTGAAACAATCACTGTTCTTAAGGAAATTATGCCCCCACTATGTTGCTGGCTGGGTTGATGACAAACTCCTTCAGGATATGCAAATCGAAAACAGAAATTTGAAACAGCAAAATCTCAAATTTCTCCCAAAAACAAAATAGAGCCATTTTGCTTTAGTGCACGAAAATTGCCAATGACAGAAAATCTAAAACAAAAAAGAGAGCATTCTATAATGGTGAGAGGGAAAAATTGCAATAATGAGAAATCCTTTCATTCAAAGGTCATAATGAATATGTCCTTTTGAATTTAAAATAACAACCGTTTATTCAATAGGCATCACTTGGTTAACATTTTAATTAAAACACATTAATTTATTTAATTTCCAAATTATGTCTTTTAAATAAAAATTAAATAACCGAAAATACTTATTTTGCCGAAGGTCCAAGTGCCCCAACCCTATCTTTGACCATTAAATAATTAAATAAATAAATAATTATTTATTTATTTATTTAAATAATTTATTATTGAAATTTCATTTTCCTTCTAACATACCATTTCAACTAAATTCAAATGGTTTCAAATTTGATTTGTTATATACCCATCATATTCTCTTCAACTTTTTAATGTGGGACAAATGCCCATAACATATTACAAACTATATTTAACAAAAACTTTGAAAAATTGAAAGCATAATTTGCAGAAGAAGAGGATGAGAGTGAAATTGTAGCTGAAAATGCCGCATTTGTGAAATGGGAGCTATTATTGAGAGAGAGAGAGGGAAGTAGGAAAGAGAGAAAAAGAATAGCTTAGTGGGTTTGGGGGAGGAGAGAGAGACAGGTGGGTTTGGAGAGAGAGAGAGAGAGAGAGAGAGAGATGGGTAAGCGGGTTTGGTGAGAGAGAGGAGGATCGAGGGAAAAAAAAAATTATGTAAAATCGACTTCGCACCAAATTTTGGATAATTCCTAAGGAACATTTGTAGTAGATTTAGTGGAAATTGACTTCAGAAGTGGATTTCTTGAGACTCTACTTCAAAAGTCAATTTTAAAGAAATCGATTTCATTAATTTTAAAATATCCGATTTAAATTATAATATTTAAATAAATTGAACCTCAAATCCCAATATTTTGAGAAATAACCCCTCGACCCTCCAACCCTTGTGCCATGAACACAATGCCCTAAACATGTTAGAGATAACAAGCCGCCAACACGTCCTAATGCATATAACATGTATCAATCATAAATTGAGTCTCATATCTACCATATCTACCAGATTTTCACGTATCAATAATCAAGTAAAGAAAAATCAATGCATGTACACCGTTATTCACCTTTGAAGAAATTAATTTTAAAAAAAAAATTAGATAGAAAGAAATGACTCATATGTTATCAGGCCAACATTTTAACCAAAAAAATTAATTGGTAGGACAAATCTATATGATTCTTTTTTAATTTTTATTTAGTAATGATCGTATATTTTTATAATTTTATCGATATAAACGATTAATTATTTAATTTAATTAAAATGAAGAATTATATGAATAACCCATTGAACTAATATGTCACGTGGTATTGTATTGGCATAAAACATATAAATATATATATATATATATATATAATATATATATATATATGTATGTATAACGTTACTTATATGTCTACCGGTTGTTTTAATGTTTCACTTTATAGAACATAAATAGGATTTCTAACTTGTTTCAAAAATGAAATTATTAGTTCCAGTTGGTATGTTCCATAAAAATTTCAAATGATAATTCACAAGATCATGAATCTTTCTAGGTTTAACCTAATTTTAACGGTCATGATTAATCCAAATCAAACTAAAAATCAATTCAAATTTTGAATTTCTAAATAAAATAAATTAGATTATACAAATATATTGCATATTAGAAAAATTAGTTTCAGTTAATGGGTTATAGTTCGACAGATATTATTTTATTTTTAAATTTTGAATTTGACTCTGATTAAATTATTTTTGATGAATATATTAAATATTTTTACAATAAGAAACTTTAAATTTAAATTTGATTCATGTGACGCAGTTTGTAACGTCATGATGACGAGAGCACTTGGCCCCTTGTACATCCAGAAAAGAAATGAATAGCATTTGGGTAAGGGACCCCACTTGCCATACAAAAGATGATCAATCTATCAAATTCTTTTTAATTAAATTAAATAGTTAGTTACTCTATCTTTTTAATCAGAAATTTTGAATTTAAATCTTAAAAATAATAAAAAAATATTTAAAAAAATTAATCTCTAAAATAAGTTTTATTATAATCAAATCAGATTAATTGAATAAATTCTGAATAAAAAAAAAAGAACAAACGATCTCAATCCTACAAAATATAACCTTCAGAAAGAAACCCAAAGTCCACAAAAAAAAAAAAGGAGACCCAAAATCACATTCATATTCCCAAATGGGGCCCATTGATCTGATCTCAAAGCCCATCAGACACGGTGAAGCATGAGGATCTGACGATCTCGGTACTAAAAAGGTCAATGGCGTATCAATGCCCCCAAGATATATCGGTGATATATTAAATTATTTTAATTAAAATACCAAATTCAAATTTTAATAATAAAAAAATATATACAAAAAGAATTAATTATTAATAAATTTCATAATACTTGATTAAATTAATCAAGTTAAAATCGAATATCAAATATTCATTTACATTTAAAAATGAAAAATGGATGCCGTAGCTCATGAGATGGGGCAGGTCTGTCGTGTGTATGTGCGAGCACGGCAGGGATGCTATGGTAAGCTTTTCCGTACAAATAATTCCCTGCAACCAAGGAAGACAAAAAAAAGAATGTCCAGTGCAAGGACTCTTCATCAGATGGATGTGGCGTCGTTTAGACCATTGGTTGGCATGTCTTTATGGCATCAAATGTTAGGGATTGATCTTATGCACATGAAACCTTGATTTAGAATACAGGGTTTACGTCGGAAAGAGTAGTAGTGCCTCGGTAAGATTTGCTTGTTGCGAGATGATAGTTAGGACTAACTGAATTAACTATATATAATTAGAAAAATAAAAAAAATCTCCGACTCAAACTGAATTCAGACATTATAAACCTAAATCGAAACTGTCAAGCTACTAGTTCAATTCTGATACATATGTTTAGATCTAGAATCGTGGAATTAGAATTTTAAATATAACTGTGTGAAATAATAATAAAAGATCACGAAAAAATTTTAAAAATTGTGTAAAAATTATAAAAGAGTAAAAAAGGAACCAAAATTCAATCGAAACAATTTGACTCTAAACCTAAAATTCGACCGAAATTGTCCAATTTCAAAACTAGAACTAAAACCGTTATAACGATTCCTTTCCTTATTTATTATTTATTTATTTATTTTGCCCCCAAGTTAGAAGGGTCATGTAACTGTACCTACTTCATAAGGGGGAAGTCCAATACTCCCGGGGGGGCAGATCAAACGCCCTTATTAAAAATACTTTTAACACAGTGCAAGCACCCTGATGCTTGGAGAGTACTGTCTAGAGGGGAAGGCAAGGACGGGAGCCAAAAGGGCCTAGTGTTAGAAAAAATATGGTCCCATTTTATATTTTCTTTTCTTATCTCCTATTTATTTTTTTTCATTTTCCAATGCCAGGATATCTTTTAATACAATTACATTTTATATTTATAAGTTAATTTTTAATTTTTCTTTTAAAATAAGAAATGTTACAATTAAAATTAAATAAATGTTGCATATTAAGACAAGAATATAGAAGGGAAGAGAAGAAAAGAGATGAGAACATCAAACGAGCCTGTAGGTTTTGTGACTTAGTTAGGGGTTGCTTGCGAAGACATTACTTAATCGCAACTAACATTATTAAAGAAATTTGAATATATCTCTGATACCATATTAAGAATTAAAAATAACATAATACTATGATCCATTGTTACAAATAAGATATTATAATATATTAGATTTATATAAAAAAAAAAAACTCATTACTACATATATGAAAATATAAAAATAAAAAATTTTAAATATTCTCAAAATCAAATAAATTATTAATTAATTCTAATACATAATATTCTTTAATAATTGATTTGATTTTGATATATAATATTTTTTGACAAACATAATTAGTCGATCGTTTTCACAATCTTTATATATTTTATGTATGTATGTATGTATGAATGATTTTTAGGTGAATCGATTAAATGAGTGTTTTTGGTGACATTATCATTTTTCTCTTAGAGGTTTCGAGTTTGAACATCTTTTATATACAAAAAAAAGTACCATATACATTAATTAAAGTGAAGATTATTCCATCCCTATGACGAGAGGCATTTGAGATAATAAGATAATAAGAACAAGAAAAGAAAACTTTAAACATATTTTCTAAATATAAAACTGATAATAAAATTTTCAAAAAGGAAAAAAAAAAATATATATATATATATATATATATATATACAAAGAATAAAAATATTGAAACAAAAATAATGGAAATTAGTTAAGAACTTGCTGCATTTTGCCATGGCGGTCCTCTTGACCACGGCTCTACTCACTATTGTTGGTAAAATATACCCATGAGGGGTTTTTTATTTACCCCATGGGGCAAAATGATTTAAATTTTAAATAGAGAATAATGGATAGTTAACCTCTATGATGCACGAAAACTTCTCAATACTTACATTTCTGTGTTTTCGAAATATTTTAACACGTTAAATTAATTAATATTTATATAAAAATTCTTATATTTTCTATAATTATATATTTTTTCATATTTAATGAATTATTTACTTATTTAATCATAATTTTTATTTTTATATTATTTATCTTATGATTAATAACTATATATTCGATTATTTTTTATTTTTATTATAAAATATGGTCATTCTATTATTTTTATAAAATAATTAAATTTATATAAAAATTCTTATTTTTTATATTTATATATTTGTTCATGTTTCCATTTTTTATATTTTACAAAATACCGTTTCGCCATATTATTTGGTATCTCAAAAGCTTTCCTGAAAATCTCTCCTCTCTCTCCCATATATTGTAATATCTTATCCAAGGTGGTGGATTGAATTCTTTTTTGAAAAGAAAAGGAAAAACAATATCTCTGCACATCGGCCAAGAAAGGGAGGTTGAGAGACAAATTTTTGAAAGATACATATTCTTCTAGAAAGAAAGATAGTGAAGGAATTGGGAAAATTTTGAGTAAAAAATTTTGTCAGGCTATTTGTGGCTCACGGGACCATGGGTTGAGGTGTCGTGAAATTGGGATGATGGTTTATTTTTCATAGTCATTATCCTGACCATGCAATTTGTTCGAGAACATTCACGGTTCGCATTGAGGTACTATTTTGAAAATCTGATCTATATCTTTTTTGTGATTTTTCTTTTTTCATGGTTCCTCAATATAAATAAATCTAACAACTACTATAATCTCAGCTTCATTCTTTCAAAGCCTATGGTCATAGCTATTTGGTTCTTTTTTTTAAGCTCCGCTTAAACCATAAATACAGCCACTAAACCTTCCATCGAGTTCGAACGTTTGATTTTTAATTTTGCTCTACATTATACATCTTGTTATTCACAGAGAGAGAGAGAGAGAGAGACTTTTATTTTATATATGTCGATGTAATAATGTATGTCCAACCTAGAGTCATGGAGATGTGTTATCTTTTTCTTTTGTCAAAATGACTTTACTCAACACGAACGCTTACGGAGTCAAGGGAGTCCAGTAGTAATTTGCCTCAATGATGCTTAATAGCTTATTGGCATGGATACTCTGCACCAGGAGATTATGCATTATTCCTCACAAAGATAAAAGAAACGTCCCCTAATTTAATCAATATCTACTAATCAAGTGAACTACATATGGCTGGTGAAGCTGAAAACAACATACGCCCTTAGCTTACATAAGAAAGGAAGAGAGAGAGAGCACGTAGTTATATAGATACGTAGCACACTAAATAATTCGAAATACCTCCTAGAATGCATAGCATCATGAGCAATCAGCGTTAAGATCTTCACAGACTGGACTGCTCATAATGCTATATCACCCACCATAAAAGTTCACTAGCACACAATCTGGGGCTAGCCTTTAATGGCTTAATATACATATATCAAATATATATAGATCTTTATCAGAAGCCACCACCAAGAGTTGATGCCCAGTAGTCTGCGCCATTGTCATTTCCAATATGTTGTGTGCAGGAAACTGGAACCAGACATAGCCCTCTACTCCTCAAATCTTTTGGTGCTGCATCTTGGTTTTCCTAATACCACCGAAGTATGTAAGTCCCACAAGTGAAACAAAGTGCATAACTGTATAAGCATTGGGTCTGATGATTTAAGTATATACTAAAATTCAGATTCAGATGTTTGAAATTGTGTAGGAAGTGTCTAATAGTAAAAATCGAAGCAAAAGCTATGAAAAACAACGACAAAAACAACAAAAGATGAGCACATGAAGCATAATTAGCGTACTAATTAACAACTAAACCAACATATATTATATCTTTTTTTTTTTGCTACTTCCTTTCTGATATTCGAAAACCTGACTAATCAAGTTTGATCTGTGGGACCCAATTTAGGGTATTGAAACTGTTTATGAAAAATATCCTACTTTATTTGAAAAATGCTCTGTATTTATTAGGGTCCAAATGATTATAATTCAACAATGGTTAGTCGTGACATCTCAAAATTTATTGTTGTACACTTTTTCCTTTTTATGTTATATCATGAATTTTCATTACCCTGATTAATATTTTCTGGGAAATAATTAACATTTTCACAAGAAAGTGTACCTGGTTAGGAGATCCTCTTCTTTTCAGGCAGGCATCATTCAAAAGCTACATCACAAAAATTGAAAAGAATGAAAAATGAGAAACAAGTTTCATGCAAGAGTGAGAGAGAGAGAGAGAGAGAGAGAGACTGAATATGATTTGAAATTAACTTTAATTAATGTTGTAGAAGTCCATAAAGCTGAAAACCTTGTTGTTTCTGCACTTTTAAGTTTATGGCATAGAATAAAAATAATAATAATAAATTGTATTAGATGCTCTTCCAAACACTATGTCATGTTAATTGCTTTAGAGACAGTCTGCATTGGATCCAATAAAGCATACCTGTCCTGGGTCTTCGGGAAATGTACAATTCCTTTCTCCTTGAACCTAACCACACAAAAGTAATGAAAATAATTCTATAAGAAAAATATTTATTTAGAAAAATAATTCACATAAATTTTTTCCTGAGATATCTATCGAATAACTTGAAACAACCCCTAGTCATTTTAGGCAATCAACACATGATCTTTGCAAGAGAGAGAAAGGGGGGTTGGGAGGAATGTTTGCTGTGTCTTGGAATAAGTGTAAGAGTGTATGGGTACTCACAGAGAGTTGGTTCCTCGTGTTCCCTGACAAGTACGGAGAGCTAAGAGCCTTCTCAATTCATCAAAAAAGAAAAATAGATTTAGGACTTCAATGAACTAAGAGAATGTTTAGAAAACTATGAAGGTAACTTAAAATGGAACAACTTTAACGGCATGCTCTCTGTCTCTCTCTCTCTCTCTCTCTCTCTCTCATGTGTAAATGGGTGGGTACATATATTATTGAGACTTGAGAGAGAGAATGAATGAAGAAGACATCACCTCAATTTGACCCTGAAGGAATCTGATATATCCAATAGCTTCTAACAAGACCGAAGCTGTGTCAGTCTGCAAAAGTGAAACCACACACACCCACACAATCACCACACCCCAATGTTTCTTTTAGGCCGTCTTTAAATGTAAAAAAGCAGAATCTCATCAAATGAATAAATATATGTATAATAAACAAATCCAACAGAACCTTATATGCTTATGGGTTTCCAAATTTTCGATAATCATGCAAAGATTAGGCATTTTGTTTGTATTGTCAAGCCATAAAAATTATACAGAAAAACCCATTTAAATGGTTGTTTGCTTTAAAGTTATGAAGACTGTTTTCTGGGGCCCTATTTTTGTTAAAACCATCTTTGCCATAATATCAAACATTTAAATTCGACAACGAGATATAATAGGTTTAGTGTCAAAATAATAAAACTATGTATGAAAAAAATAGTTTAATGAGTCGTTAATGATTCGCAAATTATAAGGTGTCGAACACAACTTCTTTAACCAAGCTAAATATTTCTCTGTTGTATAAAAAAAATACATTTGCAAATGTATGTGGTCAGAGAGAGAGAGAGAGAGAGAGAGATTGAAGAAAGTGAGAATGTTGGTGTTTGTACCTTTCCAAATGGGCAAACTAGCTGGTGGAGAGCTGTTATTCTATCTCCTAGTTTTTCCTTCCTCACCTGTGTTTCGCATCAGATATACAGACAGAGTTATTGTTGAGATAAAATTATGCATTTGGCTTCTGTTTATTTGTTCTTTTGGTGAATGTAAAGGAACCAAACATTGCTGAAGATATAGACAATCAATAAAGCACAAATGTGGTCAGACGAAGCTAGAGAGAGAACGAGAGAGAGAAAGAGAGAGAGAGAGAGAGAGATGATTTACCTTCAACTGTGACTGAGATGAAGAAGATTGAACCCTAGCCTTCTTATATACACCACCATTGGCTGTGCTGTTACACTGTATAAAGGGGAGATGTTAGTCTAAGTGCCTTAACCATGAATTACTGTATAATCAAAACAATCTATTCCCTCAAAATATAATTATTTCTCACCATCTACAAATGAAAATTAATTTTCAGACAATCTAACTATAGCCAAGTTATGAAATTCAAGAGAGAGAAGGCTAACACATTACTTTAATTAGTAACTTCAGACCAAATTAATAAATATTAATGAAAAAACTAATTCCAAGAACTTAATTTTAAATTTCAAAAGTTTTGCTTGTTTTCTAAGCTATATATTGCTTAGAACTTGCTTTTGCTTATGAACAATACTTTTTTTTTTTTTTAAAAAAAAATAGAAGGTGAATGAGAATTTGCTCTCTTACCTCAGATTGATCTTGATGTTGATTCCTCCCACTAGACTTATTGTTATTATTAGAAAAGTCTAACATATTAGTGCCCAAACTTGTAACACAAGACCTAGGAGATGAAACTTGCATGATTTGTGGCCAATTAGTAGACTTCGAAGCTCGAAATTCATCTTGATGTTGATCTCCATGACTAGTATAATTGTAAAGAAAGACTTCTTCCTTTACATTGTGATCATCCCCCAAAGAAGCCCTTAAAGTCGATGAATTCAGGATATGGTCATCCCAATTTTCCAACTTCTTGGACTGAAATTGGCTTGAACAAATTTTATCTTCATCGTCTGCTCCCAATCCGCCCCTAAAATGGATTAATCTTCATTATTAGACTAAATTACAGCATAAACATATATTTAACATTGAAGGGAAACCCTATGTGGGGATAGACATTAAAAAAGAAGCACCGAGCAAGGAAAAATGCATAAAGAGAATGAAAGGATAAACCGCAAAGAGAAAATCAGTGAGAAATAGATGGAGTACTTCTAGTAAAGGGTTTGGCATAACTACGTGTGTGTGTGTGTGTGTGTGTGTGTGTGTGAGAGAGAGAGAGAGAGAGAGAGGTTACATAAGTAGTTGGCTCCATGATTGATGCGGAAGACCTTGGTTATCACCCAAAATAGAGTTAAAAGGAATAAGTGAAGGAGATCCATTAGCATAGTGAGGAGAGAAGAGAGAAGGAGAAAAGGCAGTAGTGGAAGAATTATTAGTAGCGAAGAGAAGAGTAGAAGAAGGTTGAAGTTGAGAGATTGAAGGTTGTCTCATGTGATCATTAATGCTCCACCAATTAGGGTTACCAGCCATCATTTGAATAACACAAAAAAGGAGCTTCACTTGTGTGTCTTTATCTGTTGGGAATAAACTTTCAATCCTTCAATAGCTTTCACTAAAACACATATATTCAAAAAGCAAAATATTCCTTCTCCTTTAAGCTTCCACTCTTTGATCTTCACTTTGAATGTATCTGCTTCCTTTGTTTGTGCAATCGCAAAGGAGCCTTTTGTTGAAACCCTTCAAAGTGTTCTCTTTGTTTTCTTAGATATGAGGAAAGGGCCGAGAGAGAGAGAGAGAGAGAGAGAGAGAGAGAGAGAGAGAGAGAGAGAGAGAGAGAGAGGGAGAGGGAGAGGGAGGGTCCTCAAGTCTATGGTATGTCTGTCCCCTGAGAGAATTTTGTTGACGCACAAGCTTTTTATGAGCGTTCTCTCTCTCTCTCTCTCCCCCCCCCCCTCTCTCACAGACGCACAATATTGTGCACGATACATAATGGATTAAATATAAATATAGGTTTATGATAGGTTGTAAATAAAATATCGTTGGTTGCTTTTGCTTTTTATAAAGTGGGGGCAGAAAAGCTGGTGGGCTGTGTTTTCAGGACAAAAAAACAAATAGTTTTTGAGAGAGGGGTTTCCTTATTTTGGGGTGGTCACTTGGGCCACTGTATTAGGGTTAGGGTTTAGAAAATAATTGTAATGTCCCGAATATCAAGCTACCATTTTTACTGATTCTCTCTCTCTCTCTCTCTCTCTCTTTCTCTATAACAAAATAATTCCACTTTTAATTCAGGTTTAATTTTATAAAGCAAAGGTATCCAACCTAATGAGAAAGCTACGACTTAATTTTCATCACAAGCTGATGTCCTCAATCAGATTAGGATGCACCAAAAGGTTGTGAGTTTAGTCCTAGCAGGATAAAATCAATTAGTTGGATATTAAAAACTTGGTATAGAATCCACATTTAGTCCTAGATATGGACTATTATTGCTTCAAATGCTTATGCTTAGTGTTAGTATTAAAGGGTATGAGGCAATGAGCTAATTCAATTGACACCGTCTCGTTTCCTCATAGGTCTCAAATTCAAGCATTCCGTATATACCAAAAAATAAGCATTGGAGGGTCTGAGGCCCAAAGATATTTACCTCAATATTTGCCTTCTATTGCCATTGTTAAATGTCAGTTTAAAGAGAAATGTATGCTTACAATTCCAACTTCTTTGTGGTTTAAAAGAAGACCAAATTATTTAGATATGTACCAATAAATTTATTGAATATACAGACTAACCGATAAATTATTAGTAAGACAATGCACATTTTGAAGATTTTAATAAACTATTATTTGGGTATCATAGAGACCAAATTTTTGTGTAGCCTCAATACTTCTTCCATATAATTATGAAGATTTTAATATTTTATTTTTGAACCTAAATTTGTTTGAGATTTGGTTGCACCTTTTTCAGAGCTGTATGGTACTTAACACCTTGTACATTGTAATGATATTGTAAGCTTCTTCTATCAGCGCACAACTAACTGACCTGCACCATGCACCATGCACTATGCAACATTATTTGCTTTCAAAGGATATCTTGATATTGTTTCTTCTTGGTCGGGGATAGTCTGATAATTACAATCCTCCTTCTTTAACTCTAAGATCTTTGGTTTGAATTCTTGTGTAATAAAAAAAAAGAGATTGACTAACGTTTGATAGTTTAGTTGGTTCGGGAACTGACACCCCTTAACTATAATCGGGAGTTCGATCCCCCATGGAAACGAAAAAATCAACGCTGGGAGATCTACCCCTCATTTGGGTCCTGCAAGCGGTCAACTCAGATTAGTCGGGACGAAACGCCGGATACTGGGTTGGTGACCTAACCATGACGCCAAAAACCAAAAAAAAAAAAAAAAACAGAGATTGTTCCTTCTAGGCTTTTTCTCTTGCCGTGGATATCGATACTCATGTCCTAAGGGGACAGACTAATAATACAAATTTTATTTCCCCAATTTAGTGATTTAGATTCAAATTCTTATATAATTTCTCTCTCTCGATACTCATGAGCATAATAGTTATTGAATTATCATTCCAATATTAATTTTTTATATATATATGGAAGAAAGATAAATAGTCAGCTAACACAATGTAATAGCCATTAAATGATCGGTTTTTGTTGGATAACGATTTAACAGTCACAATCTCAATAAATAGCAAAATCAAGAAAATTAGAAAATCGGTATCATAAGTATCAAGATCTATACAAATTATGAAAAAATATATGTGTTCTTTACAAGGATCCTCGTGCTCAAATTGGACCATAAACAGCTCCAAAATTAATGAGGTGATTAACAGTTGATCACAAAGAGATGCGCGGGGGGCCGAAAGTTGATGTGTGATGCTTCTTAAAAAAACAAAAAAGAAATATGAAATGAACATAATGTGATTTCCAGTTTAAAATAGCAACATAATCGATTCTCTTGCATCAATGAATTATAACTTAACTATCATTATTCTTCCTCTCTCTCTCTTATAAAAATCTCGAATTCGAATCTCCATATATGAAAAAACAGTTCTCTTACAATAGGCTGACTTGCTTTGAACTTGCCTTTTTTAACTTTTGTCTTTTTATGTGAATAACTCTAACTATAATATGAAAAAGAGATATGCTATTCATAACGGTCAGTGTAATTTTACATAAAAGGTCACACGATGGCAAAATTGCCCCGCGAATAGAATTTTTTTCTCTCTCTCTCTTTAAGTCCTATCTCCTCATATTTCTAATCGGCAATGCTTCTGAAAATTGATAATGTACAAATTAAGACATTATTTTTATGTCGGTGCAATGATAAAATAATTGGGTTCTATGCATCATGAGACGTACAGTAGTTAATAGCAAAACCATTTTGATCAGCAAAGATAATATGTGGATTACGTAATTATCAAAAGGATTTGGGAGATCTGATTGCTGTCAAACTAAAAAACGACATATAAATCAAAATACCCACAAAATGCCATAACCCCAACCAAAGAAAGATTGATAGGCCAAGTTGGGGATGAACATATACAAGAAAATATACACATCTTTGGGACTTCCTAACCCACATGATGTTACCCTTTGACAAGTATTCAATTTTTTTTTTTAATTTTTATGTTTCCAAACAGTTGTCTTCTACTTCCATTTTTTTCCCCTTTTTGTCTCACTTTATTTTGGTTTGTGACAACCCATGTGCCAATAATGCATCTTTTGAAAATTAACATAAAACATCAACCAGACTAGTCTAGTAGAAAGATATTTAGAAAGCACTACTATAAACTTGAGAATTTGAGTAACAAACATGTATTAACCAGACAATTAGGATACTCGATTTTTTTTTTAAAGGGACGAGTTAAAATATTAATAGTAATTCTGTTTTATTTAGTAATCGTCTCTCTTTTATAGCTCTATATTATTGAACAAATAGAAAAAAGTCAAGAATATAAGTCTCTCTTTTAATAGCTGTGGATAGAGACACATAAAGCTAGCTTTTCACAAAGGAAACCCTTTTTCGGTCGGAAGGAAACTTCGACCATGTTTTTTCGTTGTTAGATTTTAATTAAATACTTAATAAATTATAATTCAACTGATACCATTAACTTCACTCTTAGAGATCTCGAGTTGCTCTCCTACATATCAAAAAAATGGGATTTTGATTTAGTTGCTAAATCTCATGGCTCTTTAAAGTACCTCAATTTTGAAAAATTTGTGAATAGAACTCATTTTGATTTATTTTATTTTAATGTTAAATACCTCAAATTTGGAATACAAACCCCATAATTTGGTTAGAAATTTTAGAAATTGTTTGACACCAAAATTTTCTCATAATTATAGATTCATGCTGTATTTAATCTCTCTTATTTTGCAAAAGCATTTAAAAAAAAAAATTGTAGCCATAGAATGATAGACAATCTAGTAAAGGATAAGACTGAAGCCTTTTATGATTTTGAATTCTTTTTATTTCTTGAATTGGAAACCCCTTTTTAAAAATCCTTCATGGCATGGCCATGTCGAAGTCACAACACCATTTTGTTTGATTCATGCCTCTTGTTACTTTAAGGTAGAACCCTTTTTGACACACTTTCATTAAAGTTTTGTTTGTTTATTTCTTGGGGGTCGAAAAATCTTTTTTTGGGGCCAAATTACATTTTAAAATTATTAAAATTAAAAGGGTATTGACGTGATGGTTCACATGACTTTGTATCATCCAATGGTTATAAAGTCATAATAATAACTCTAGACTTCTTTTCAGATTTTTCTTTGGTTGCTTCTACATTTTTAAGGGTAACACAGGTAAATTGTGGGAAGGAACACTTACTTTAGGGTAAAATAATTTTTTAAAAAATCAGCAAAAATTACAAAAAAAAAATTATTTATTTCCCATCTAGACTGGCATGCCTCAATTTGTAATAAACTATCTTAAATATAATTATTTTTTTATATAAACCAGTCAGTATCCGAAACCATACTCAAACTAATCCGATTCAAATGTTATCAAATCAAATTTAGAAGAAAACTCTTCCAACATAATATTTTTTATTTCCAAATTTCAAATTTGAGACTTAATTAAAAATTTTAATATTTTTATTCACTAAACCGACTATCTGTTAATATCTTAAATATAATTATTGGAGTTCCAAATACATAACAGGCATAAGATGTGATAACACAAAGGGAGGGATCATTAGTATAGACCAAGTATTATTCGAAAGTAAAGAAAAAATATATTCTTACAAAAATTTGAAAACTCAAAATTACCATTCATATGTTTTAACTATTATAATTTCACTGGATTTTCTTTGGGACCTCACAAAATCTTACCTCGCCCACAATCAAATTCCTTAGTTCTATTCTGCTGGTAAGGAAACAAAACAAAGGATATGAAATGCATGTCTTTGCAACATTTTTCCATCCCACAGCCAAAACATCCTTATCAAGTCCATAAAATCTTGGTATTTGGTTAATAGATTTTTGGCACAGCCAAACCCAATTTTTTTTTTTCCATCGCATTATCTAAACTCATATTCTGACTAATCAAATTTAAACATCTATAAAAGCCATACTTAGAAAATGACTATTCTAATATAACATTTTTTATTTTTAAATTTTAAATTCGACACTTAATTAAATTAACCGCCGAGCCCAACTTTCATTTTCAGCAAAGGACAATTTTCCTTTTGAAGGGTCACATCTTTTAAGTCGGATGTAATTTTCAAGACGGAGAAAAAAGGGCTAGCAATTAACATCAATCAACCCCATTTCTGGCCTTGTAATATACACTTAAAATTTAAAATTCCCAATAATGTTGAAAAAAAATCACACATATCAATGGGCTTGCCTTGCTTTACGAAAAAGTGGTTTCCGTTGTGTTCTTGGTGGCTGTACTAGGGCTACTATCCTAAACAAGGACGTCCTACATAAAAATGGAAGTATTTGTCATTGAGGCTTTGGGAGCTTAATAAAGAGACATCTAGGGATCATAAAGAAGGTTATAGTGCGTAGCTAGCCTACTTTATAGTAAAATGGTTTCAGTTATGGAAATCTAATTCAATGATCAAGCATTAATGAGGTCCACAAAGATACCCTCTTCTATGCCTTTTTCTATATTGGATTTAAATGGATGTAGAAGAAAACGCTGTGCTTCATGTTTCCAAGTCTCAATGCTCTCTCTCTCTCTCTCTCTCTCTCTCTCTCTCTCTCACTCATACACCCACATGCACGCACGCACGCACTATCTGAATAGACTATGGTCCATTCCCAGAAGCTTGATTTAATGAGAAGAAAATCAACAGAACAGTACCTCCCATTGTGATTAGAAGCTTCAACATAAAGCAAGAGCTTAAGGTCAAAGAAGTGGATATCATAGTTCTGTGCATCCAGCATTAACTTTATTCATGTACCAAACCTAAAGTCATTTCAATGATAACGATAAAAATGATCAGATTTATACATCTCTTTCATCTTTGACATTGAAGCAACCTTTTTACCTCTCAGATTTGTCCTGTTTCCCACGGCCGATGGTCCGCCTCAGAAACTCAAAACCAGCCTTCCCCATCATCTGCATGCGTGAACACATACATGTTCAGATAAATGTTATTACAGGGTATTTAGAAACCTCAGATGATGCATGTGTTTCTTCAAAACATATATAGGGCACGGACTGGCCCCCAAACAAACAGGAAGTATATCAGGTTTTAATTACAGAGTCTGTCACTAACGAAAATAATAATAATAACAATGAGAATCATTAATAATTAATAATTAATAATAATCATCTTCATCAGCATATGCAAAAGCCAAAAAGCAGACTAAGATGTATTCTTTAAATTTAATAATTATTCTTTTAGAAAGTTATTTAGCATATATGCTCCGGTAAATAAAAAAGCAAATAAATGCTCAACTTTTATAATGAAAAGACATCACCCACAAATACCAGCCTTTACAAATGGCACCTTCATTGACCTATCTTACCAATGAAAAAGACCTTATCAACCTTAATACAATCATATGCAAAACATAAGAATGATCAAAAGAAATTCAAGCTGAACTGCAGCAGAGATACAAGTCACGAACCATGAAAATCTGATTTAGATTTATATGTCTACAAAACAAATGCTTTCCAGATGTTATCGAAAGGGAAATTTAGTCTAACATTCGTACTATGATGATGGATGTGCAAAAGTAATATAAGTTTAACCTGACTTTCTGATTATGTAGTCCTACAACAAATAACCATTCAAAAGAACCATAATAGTCAAAATCATAATTAATCAAACTTTCAACCCATAAAATAGACATGACCAACAATAAGTAAGCATGTTTCACAAATATATAGCATCCAGTACAGATTTCCGCCCCACTACATCCAGATTTTCCAAAAGTTCTGATAACAACAACTATTTGAAAAGATGATAGATTCAAACCAATCAAAAAAAAAATGAAAAGAAGGTTCTGACCTGCTTGACAAGTGCTGGCTTTTTGAAAAGTGTAATCATCTGCATTCTGGCTGAGGACAATTCAACTATTTATTTGTCAGGAACAAAAGAAGCACAAACCATAAAATTCTACACATGCACATTTTTTGCATGTGTCACGCCAAGTTATGCATTCAACAAAGTCTGCGGAGCCAATCCAAAAAAAAGTAAGCGTACATGCCCTGCTATAAGCATGCAAAGATGTGCATACAAGCTTGAGCCAGAAGAATGTTTAAGTTATTGGACATGAGAGACATCAAATTTGGCCTTCTGAATCCGAGGGCAAATATAGATTTGTAGGAGCAATGGGAACTTGAAACTGAGAAACGGAAAAAATTATCAGCAAAAATGTAACCTAGGATCAAATATGAGATGCAAAAAGTTGTTAACGAATGATCAAGTTCCCCCATTCAATAGAGGGGACAATTGATTTTCCTAGGAATCATGATTCCTTGATTCAATTGTTATGCCATTTTAGGCATCTTTTTATACATCTTTGTGATTCTTATACCATTTTTATCCTTGTTCTTTACTTCCCTTCTTGCACCGCAGTAGTCACTCTTTGGGTGGCAGATTGCTGACTGAATCACTATGCTGCTGCATGTCAACCACTAGTTCATTACATCTGGAACAACGGAAGGATGGAGCAGTGGAACAACACGTACGAAGGCAATAGTAACAATACGTGGTAAAAAGGCCAGATTATTAGATAATAAACCATAAACATTTTAAGGTTCATTACATCTGGAACAACAGAAGAATGGGACAGCAGAACAATGCATGTGTAGGCAAAAGTAAAAATACCTGGCAAAAAGACCAGATTATTCGATAATAAAACAAATTTTTAAACATTTTAAGGTGATGGAGGGGTCAAAAACATATAGAGTTCTTATATATATGTATATAGGAGTCGCCAGATGTTCCTTTACCCAGGCATTACGACGGTGGCCTAGTTAGCAATATCTCACAGTACTTGTCATGGCTGCACATTCATAGGCCAACCTCGAAGCAAATACACATCAACATAGAGATTTAAAAACCATTACAAACATGTTATAATGGCTGTGGTATAGTTAGTACACCATAGATGTACACTTAAAAGCCTATCGAGAATGGACAATCTAATCTCTGAAAATCTACACTCTTTGCAGTTATCAAAACCTAAGCATGGAAAGAACCCGGTTGGCTATACAACCAACAAAGATGAAAATAGTTTATACCAACATCAGACGTTACAAATTTGAGAAGGTAAAGAGTATTTATTTTTCTTTAAGTTCAACTAATTTTAACTGATAAAGTGTGCAGCTGAAACAAACAAAGACTACAGAAAACACAAGGCAGATTAAATCTATGGTTTTCAGACTATGCTTCGAGAAATACCCAACATCTACTTTACTAATACCATGTCTAAGTAAATTTCTTGTATAAGATAAAGGGATTACACAGTCAGCTACCTGTGTTGACAAGGAAAAGCAAGAAACACGGCAGTTGGATTAGCCTGACAGATGGGGCAAACACTTTCATCCTCCGAAGAACTGGAAGATTTATCTTTGGAGAATGGACAAAGAAAGTTTCTAATGGATGTCAGAGTTGAGAAGATGTATCAACATCTCCTGTGAACCGTGATAAAAAGTTAAAGCATACACAATCAGGCACGGAATAGATTACGTGAGATGGTAAAAAATGGAGTTCACAGTCCAAGAAAATTCTGGTAACTGGACGGTAAGTGTTATGAGCAGAAAGCAAGATGTCACACAAGCACTGCAAAGAACCATGAAAGCTGAAATAGGTTATGGTCATTATAAGGGACACCAACATGCAAGAGGCCCAGCTTGACCACGGGTATAAACTAACACTTCATGCTCAAGAAGGTTTCAAAGATGCAATACAAGTCACAAGAGGGGGTGAGAAGGGGGAGGAACCTAGACTAGAGGAGCCGGTGAGTGTCAAATGCATGCTCAAAGAGCAAGTAAATATTGCTCCCATCCAGGATACGATTCCTTCACTCATTCTACAAAGCATTTCCTTCCGGTGGTCAATCAAAACAAAATCAAGAATCAATCCAGCCCCTAAGAAACAGATAACCAGCATTCTTGTAAAATAGAGAGAATCAGAAATCTGATACATGATTTTGCCATCTTATCCTAATACAAAACTAATGAAATTATTATAAGAAAGGGAGTAAATTCGTGTCTAAACCACAATGCAAGCTGTAAACCAAGACAATGACTCTGTTAAAGATTTAAACACATTAAGACCAAAGTCCTGTCCATTCATATAAGAGCTTTGACAGCAGATAGGTCAAGAGATGTGTATGGTATGAGCACTATGTTCATGCATGAATTCCTACATGGATAGCACATTTAATGACATTGGCACAGATATAATTATGGAGATCATAAATTTCAACGACCACTAAGATTGACATGGTATTGATACCCAAAGCTATGAACCACAAGGAGCTAAGAAGAATTCTAGGGATTGGAAAGCATGAAAACTATCACCTACAAAGTTCAATTGCCCACAGTTAACAGAAGGTAGGAAAAATAAACTGCTTTCCTGGAATCTGCAAGCTATTTAACAAGTAGAACACCCACTCACAGTAGGCCCACTGTTCTGTTTGATCCAATACCAGAAAAAACTAAGCATCTTAAATACTATATATATATATATATATATATATATACACACACACACACACAAAATCATGCAATATTAGGTACTCATAATTTCCTGCATTAATCTTAAACATTCATATCATTCAGAATCTGATTAAGAAATCTTCCATTAATGGAATGAAAATTACCGAAAATTCACTCCACACCAGCTGATGATTCATGTACTCAAAGCTAACAGCTCGGCTCATGTTTGGGCTTCCGTACACAAGCCTTGCCCTTAGAACTCTTTCAATAAGACTCATATAACTGCAACAAGCAAAATTGTCAGGCAAAAGTTATAATTTGGATGGCAGTTTCTGTATTGATTCTACTTTATATGCTTAAGTATTTCAACATATAAATTTCTTTAGTACATTAGCCATAAAAAGATTTCCACCAAATAGAATTTAGTGAGACTTTACTTATGACATATATAAGCTGTACTGACACAACTATCAACCATTATTGATGGCCTCGATGATCCTCCATGGATGCATATCAATATCTGAGGGGTCAAACAATGTCTCCTAGAGAAAGTAAAGAATTTTTTTTTCTTTTTGACTATCCTATGTTCCTATTGCTTATATAGGCTACATACACAGACCAAAAAAATTTTCCTGTCTTTTCAGGTGCGAGACCATATAGAGTAATCAGAAAAGATATATTCAAGGAACCTGTAGTTCTATAATCAGTAACATGACTATCCTTTTCTGACCCTGTATAAATTTGTATGCTGCTTTTAAGATATTGCAGATTGGACAAATTAGACTTTATACATACATGATAAACGTAAGCAAAATAAAGAAGATGAGTTCTTTAGTCCATTTTGTCAGTTAAAACCCATGCACTCTTCTTTTTTTTTTTCATAGTATTAATGAAAGAAGTATTGGATTTCTTCCCTGAATTCCATCTTCAAACTACTGCAGAAAGTTTGAATAATACTTTGTTAGTTCTCAGCCCCAAATGGTAAGGAGCTTCTAATTTCGGAGACTTTAGGCCTACTGGTTCGGCAGGAGGCTGTGTAGGCTTCTGTCTTAAGTTCTAGCTCGATATTGAATGAAGTCACAAGGTAAGCGGTAGGGATTGGCATGCCTTTATAGCAGGGAGTCAGCAGTTTTTTTTTGTGAACAAAGTTGTTGATGCCAAGTTTAGAGGAGGTGTCTGATGGTGTTATTTGTAAGTTGGAAATAGAAAGGATGTATGATCATTTTTGTCAGGGGTTCCCTGTCACATCCTGGAGCAAACGGGTTTGGTGGAAAAGAGGAAAACATGGTTCAGGAAGCATAAGAAACCTGCCATCGCTCATCTTGCCACCCAAGCTTAAACCATCAACAAAGGCTTCTTTCTCCTTCCTCCAAACACATAAAGCATCTAGTTCTGTTCTTCAAAAAATATAGAGAAAAATATCCAATTCTACATGTTTTCCGCATCTAACTTGCAAATGACACCGAAAACTTCATTCCAGCCATCGCTCATCTTGCCACCCAACCTTACCCTCAACAAAGGCTTCTTTCTGCTTCCTTCAAAAACAAAAGGCACCTAGTTCCGTTCTTCAAAAAATATAGAGAAAAATATCCAATTCTACATGTTTTCTGCATCTAACTTGCAAATGACACCCAAAACTTCATTCCAAACTCAAATTTAATATCATCTTTAAAAGTACATGATCATAAGCTTCTCCAGATTAAAATGAATACCATCTTGTGTTCCATGCGAAGTGATTCTCCACACATACTCCCTTCCTCCCTCAAGGATGAAACAAATGGCTTCCATTTAGTTGGTATGAATTACCAATTGTCTCTAATCCCCACAACAGCATATCCCAATTCATAAAATCACCCATTCAGTGGCTTCAACTTCATTCATTCGATCACTCAATTCATAATCAACACAATCCAAGCCATCACCTCAAGGGCATTCACTTGACAAATCACTAGGGGCTAAAAGACCTGTCAGATGTTCACATGAAATTTCACAACAAATAGCAAGTGATCTCACAAAACAATTAGACAACCAAAATCAATACTTTAGCTATAAAACATTCTATATATTGATTTTCCTTTTCTAAAAAGGCTAGGTCCCTGAACAACCTAGATTGCTTATAAAGTCTTGACTACAAGATAATTTCATCAAAATTCAAGCTAATCTATAGTCAGGCAGCCTATCAAGGAATTCAATCACAATTATATAAAGGACTATTATTCATCAGCACCCTAATCTATAGAGAACAGGTTTCTGATCAGCAGACGGCATGTCCAAATTCTTCATCATTATTGTAAACACTATTCACTTCCTCTAGAGACTTTTTGAACGTTTTTCAAATGCCCAGCAACTATGTTTGTATCACTTAATGTAGTTATATGAGTATGTCATTCAAGAGAAAATTAGAATTATTTTTAGTATATAAGTGGCTTAAGTGCTGCTGTCGCAACACTTACAGGCAAATCTTATACATAATATTTACCTCATAATATGTTAAAGAGTCGTGTCCTATCAATGTTTATATCCTACTTTTTTTAAAAATTGTCATGTTGCCATATCCGTCCCAGGTTCTTGATAGGTACATAAGAAGATCCTCCACACAAATATACAATAGCACTCAAAATCATCACAACACATCATAACCGATGCTGAGGACACAATGAGTTAGAGAGGTTCCCACAGATTTGGCGGGCCTTAAAGAGCTTTCAAATCTATATATGGAGATCATTAAAACAAAAAAAAAAAAAAAAAAAAAAAAAAACACACAAAAAGATTACGGCAGTCAATGCCATCATAAAATTCATCCCTGCCTGAAAATCGAAATTCTTGATTTTGATAAGCAAATGCTTCCAGGTGGATGAATGTGCTTTCAAGTTTAGCCACACATATATGTGTAACAATGGCCTTGACTTAAATTGCAACAAGAACTGGAGTTATGTAAAAGAATTATCCCAACTTCCCATCAGCAGAAAGTGAAAGGAAGATGAATCGGTGAATGATGGAATGGGGACAAGACATAGTCATACACCAGGTTGGGCTAATTTATTTGCATATAATAGACATTTCCATTTGAGGTCCAATGTCTTACTATATCATCTCATGACTTTCCAAGGATTAGGTCATCATGCACCAGTGAGACAACCTAATTATTTCAATATTGTTTATTGACAGGTAATGTTATTCCATCCTCTGTAGCCGCTCCTCACTCCCTTTTACACTTTTCTTCTCCCTCTTCATCCCTCCTCATTCTCCTTGAGTTATAGCACCGCATCAATAAATATGTTCACTATGGATCACAACAGAACAGTTAATATAATGGCCAAGAGCCATTTGTAACAGCCATTACAAACAAGTATTAACTCTGTGCACATGTTATTCTTCAAACACAAAGTTACTTGATCATTCAATACCGATCTAAAGGAAATCTGATTGATACTAAATTGATGCTTCCTAC
Organism: Dillenia suffruticosa; assembly: GCA_033439265.1. NCBI lineage: Eukaryota > Viridiplantae > Streptophyta > Magnoliopsida > Dilleniales > Dilleniaceae > Dillenia > Dillenia suffruticosa. The sequence continues at coordinate 20,911,218 of JAVTVX010000018.1, forward strand.
ATTATAATATCAATTTCATCAAGGTAAAAGAGGTAGACCAGATTTAAAAGAATTTGAAATATTCCTCTAGTTATCTTAGTAATATAGCGAGACCAGCAAGAGAATTTTAAATATTCCTTCAGTTGTTCAAGGAACGTGGCTACCATCTATTGTACATTAAACCATCCTATAATGTTGAATGGATCAACATTATTGAGTAGTAGAACAAGAACATTGTAACAGGAGTATTTTACCTTTTCCCCATACCTGAGTTCCTCATCTCTATACCTTAAGTTCATCAGAGCATTTCGTGGAGTAGGCTTATCAATGCAAATAGAGCAGCGCCAAATGAGAAACTCAAGAAAAGAATCCAGTTCAGCTTCACATTGAAATAATAATCCTGGCCAATCCCAAAAAAGAAGATGAAGAAAAGTAAAATGCCAGAAAAAAGGGGCCAGATTACTCATAAAAGAAGAGTAATGAGATAATGAAATAAGCCCAACAAGTGAAAAATAACAAACAAGTCAAAGTAGAGATTTTGAACCCAACCCTTTCGGGGTTTGTGGTGACAAAACAATACATCAGTGGTTCAAATAATCCCCCTTCTTCTCCAATTAGAAAAGGAAAAGAACGTAGTTAATCAGAGAAGGAAAAATAGTCATGATAGATACCTTCATGAAATTGAACACTTTTACCAACTATTCTTTCAGCATTGCTAACACCTCAATATCCAATCTTGCTGCATCAACTTGATTAACTCTAGAAATCAAAACTGGGATAGTTAACTGCTGAAAATTGTTGAAAGAAATTGTAGTGTAGAGAATCTAAAATATTGATCCCAAAGCAACTTGCAAGGAAAAATTTCTACCATGGGGATCTGATGCATGTGTAATTAAGCATGGGCACACAAAGAAAAATCCTCATAAAAGCACATAGAGAAGTCAAATCTAAATCAGATGAACTGTGTGTATGCAAACCTTCCATTTTAGAGTGCTGGGGACAATGATTACTTAGATTCACCATATGGGTAATACAATTGGGTGACTGGCAAGGAGGAAACCGAATCTTAAATCATAGGGGTGGGATGTTGATTTCCCTGTGAAATCTTTATTTTTAAGGATGTCATACATGTGCATGAATGTACATTTGTTAATATGTAAATATATGCATATATATATCTCACAAGCACGCATCCTAGAAACATCTAAATGCCTCTATAAATCTGCACGTGTGCATGTATCCAGAACAATATCACAAAATATGATGTAAACACGAATATAAAATCCTAACATTTGGCATGTATTAAAAAACAAAAATGTTAAAAGATGCAGAGCAAATAAACTACCACAGCATCTCTCTAACCCTATAAAGTATTGCATGATCAAAACAAGGATGCTCCAAGCTTAACAGAAATTAACTTATGCTAGTAACTTGAGTGATTACAGGGTACTCTTATTACATTAACATTTTTCTTCTTTTTTTTCCCCTTTTTTTGTTGTAATGGAAAGTTGAGAAACTGAAGTGGCACAAATTACAAAATGATGGTCAAGGTTTTCGTAAAGAAAGAAGCAAAACTATTTTTTTTTTATTATTTTGACTTCATTTTTCTTCTTTGTTCAGTGTACAGAGAATTATTATAGTGGAAAGCAGCTTGGCCTTTGCATACCAGCAACACAACCCTTCAATATCTATATAATGTATCTTTAATTTCCTTTTTAAGTTTAAATTGCAGCAGGAGCATTTGAGTCGGGGTCCGCTATACACTATCAAGCACAGCCATGGCAAAGGATTACAACACAAGGGAGATGGGACACACAACACAACACACAAATGGTGACATGAAAAAGTATAAAAATATTACACCATTGTTAGTGTAATGTTCACCACCTCCTCCTTGGAGGTGGTCACAGAAAAAGGATCAAGACTGAGGAAGTTAACACCACTATTGAAGATCATGGTGCAGTGGGAAGTCCAGTTCAATAGATATTGAAGATCACATAGAAGTTGGGAGTTAATTCCCAGCAGTTAGCGAAGATAATTGACGAGTTGACAGTGGTCACAAAAAAAACATCATGTCCCAGAATCTCTTAAAAGGCAAAATATCAATAGAAAAATCGCACACAATCTCTTCAAGGCTTGACATTAACTATCAGCACACATCTACTCATAGGAGTAGGCATAACTTAAATTAGCATAGGCAATAGTCAATAATTTGTGGTCAATAGTCCCATCAACCAATCAATTCCAGGATCCAAGTGCTGCATCATTATCATCATGGATTTTAAGCTATTTTGTTTTCTTGTATTGAATTTTTTTTTACTTATTGCTCGTAATCTTGTTTCCAATTATCAAATATTAATTGCAATCTCTTATGAGCACTAAGTCGTCATACTTAAGGCATACCAAAAGGACTCGCACCCGATTTCGAAAATAGCCTTTTCAAAATTCTTTCAAACTTGAAATTTGCTTTCCCCTTTTATACAAATTGACAACAACAATATAAGTTGAAAAGTATTTTTATCATGTCACCTTGAACAACCTTGTCCAGGTCGTGTTGGTGCAACATAGGCTACACATTTCAATATCATTTCAATATGTTTTTGGATGCTTGCACTTGAGTAGTATATATGGATGATACAGTTATACAATTTAGAGACCCCCCAATTCCTTTTGACATAAGGTTATAAAGAGCCAGTAGGATCTACGTCATAATGGATGGGATGTCAATGCTAGAGCAAGAATTCCTCATTGCGATCCTCAGAAATTCATATCTAATTTATATAACATCTTTCTTCCTCTTGCATCTTTTAGAGTTGGTGATGGTTCTCACATCCTTTTTTGGGAGGAGTCGTGGATTGGGGTTTTGCCTTTTTCCATTTATTTCCCTCATCTTTATAGGTTGTCTAAACTTTATTATGCTCCCATCAAAGATAATTATACTTTCTTGAACCTTCCATTTTTAAGAAATCTTAATGATAGAGAAGCTTTAAAGTTTTCTTCTTTAATTCCGCTCTTACGAGGAAATGAACCCTCCCATAATCCTTCAAACACTAGAATTTGAAATCTTAACCTTGAATACATTTACTTGCAAATCTTTATTTCATCATCTTATTAGCATTCCTCAACACCCTTGTTTTTCTTTAAATAACTTTGTTCAAAAGACAAAAATGATTGCAAGGTTAGAGCTTTTACTTGGCTTATGGTACTTAATAATATCAATATTAATAATTTACTCCAAAATAGCATATTTTACAACGATCTTCCGGATATATGTGTAATATGCTATTCCAGTTTTGAGCATAGAGTGTTGAATTTCTTGGAATGTGATGGTGGTGTGGAGAAGTTTGCTCTCAAGCCATGTTTGAAGTTTTGTTGATAAAAAATAAGAAAGTTAAGAAAGGTAATTTTGGTGAGATAAAACTCAAAAGTTATTGGAATAACATTTGGAAGTTTGATGGAATAAAAAGGAGACAAAAGGTTTGAGTGAATAACCTCAAAGATGTTTTGATAAATAATGAAAGAATTTTTAGACATGGTATTGAGACAATGCTCAAATGATTTTACAAAAATGACAAGAGACTATACTCTAGAAAGACAAGGAGACTTTGCTCCAAACATAAGAGACATTGCTCTAATAATTGATGATTTTCTTTGTACTTAAAATCATAGTTTGCACCATCACTCAAGCCCCTTTTTATAGAGAATTTGGAGAGAACAAAATGAGAGGAGAGGGTGGAGAGAAGAGGGCTTTACAGCCCTTTTTCCAACAGCTAGAAATTTCTAGCTGTTGGAGGCCCTTCTTTGCCCCCCCCCCTTTTGGGCCATTTTATGCTCAACATAATGGGCCTAAATTCCCTCAACTACTGGACCTTGAGCTGCCTTGGAATGAGCTTTGAACTTGACTTCAATTAGGCCAAGTACTTTGGATATTCTGGACTGCTTCTGTCAGCCAATCTTTTGGACTTCTTTTGATACACCTGTGCAGTCCCACTTGGCTTGAATTAGGGCTTTTTTTCATGCTCTTGAAATCACCTTTAAATGGGCCTAAGATGGGCTGCTAAAGTATTGAAGAATGGAGTTGGACCAGGCCTGATTGGACCTCCTCTGTGCATTCTGCTTCATTTCTTTGGGCAGTTTGCTCAAGTTGTTTCGGGCTCCACCTTCTTCTTTTGCTTGGACTTGAGCATGGTTAGTTCATGCTTCTTTTGTGTCCAAGATGGACCTTTTTGGGGCCTCTTTTTCTTGAGGTTCGGTGAGTTTTCCTCTACCTTCTTCCTCTACTTTTGAGCATGGTTTTTCCATGCCTTTTGTCCTTGGAGTTTGGCAAGTATTTCTCAAGCATTTGCTCCATTCTTTCAACAAAGAGATCACTTAATTTTATATTGTTCAATTGCGCAGGCACGTGAAACCATTTATTTGCGATTTATGATAAGACTTGGGTTTGCCCTAGCAACCATCCTCAAAGGGAAGAAGGATGCTTACTTGCTTTGGAGGTGTGCGTTTCTAACTATTCCTTAGTGTATTTGGAGAGAGCGGAATGCAATGATATTCAAATATCCGATGATTGACTCACTTATTATACGGGGTAAGATTTTCTTTACTTCTTTGTGGGCTCATGCCTTTGCAACTTATAAGAAGTATAGATTAGAAAAGTTGAAGAGAGATCGGGGAAGTTAGGTCTTCGCCCTTTGTTTTTGTTGTTGTTTTTCTTGTCACTTCTAAGGAATTTTTCTCCTTGTAAGTTTTGGTACATTATTTTCTTCTTCTTCTATTTAAAAAATTAAAAAAAAAAAGACCTAAAGGGAGTAATGTCTGGCCCGAAAGGACTCATCAAATCTCCATTGTTGTGCTTCGGTTATGCACTAGTCATTACTCTCTATACGCAGAGTGCAAAGAATCTACCTGACTTTTGCAAGATAAAAGGATGGACCAAATTTGACTAAATTGCAAAAGATCTCGGAATTTCATTTTTTGACTATTGGAAGCCCTACAGTAAAATCAATGTTTGTGGGCGTCCATGATGGGTCGACCTAACTCGCTTCCATCCACCATCTTAGGAAGAAGATTTCAAATTGATAACTTCTATTTAGAAAAAATTTTTCAAATTGATAACTTCCACTTAGAAAGAAACTTTCAAATTGATCACTTCCCTCTCCACAGCCTTAAATGAAAGTTTTCTACTTGACTATGTCTCTTCCTGCTACCATGAGATGAAACATTACTGAAAAAACTTCATGCATACCTATAAATATGTGACCAAGAGTAAGAGAAAAATACATACAAGTGAGATTCAAAAAACAGAGGATAGAAAGAGAGAGAGAGGAAAACAGAGTATTCAAGTCTCTATTTTTGCATTAGAAAAAGATCCTTTGTAAAAGCTCTAAGCAAAGAAATCTTCAAAAGAACTTGGGTTGCAGCTTATGCATGGATTTCGACGTGTGATTCCACGTCCGACCAGAGGAGCATGTTATTCATCCATTCCGATAGAAAATCCGCTGCAACAAAGGATCTTTTTCGGATGCAAAAACAGAGACTTGAATGCTCTGTTTTCCTCTCTCTCTTTCTATCATCTGTTTTCTGAATATCACTTGTATATATTTTTCTCTCCCTCCTAGCCACATATTTATAAGTATACATGAAATTTCTTCAAGAAATTTGCATCTCATGATAGTAGGGAGAGACATAATCAAGTAAAAAACTTCCATTTAAGACTATGAAGAAAGAAGTGATCAATTTGAAATCTTCTTTCTAAGTGAAAGCGATCAATTTAAAAACTTCTTCCTAAATGGAAATTGTCAATTTGAAAATTTCTTCCTAAAGCGGTGGATAGAAGCGGATCACGTTGACCCATTAGGGATATTATAGCAGAAAAGGAAGAGATTTTACAACATATATCTACGCATAAAATGATTGCAACTAAGCCAATCCCTAGAGATGTATTCTTGTATCATGTTAAGATTCTGGGATTACGAAAATTGTAATGAGATGTTGTAAATATTTAAATAGTAATATAAATATTTCATGAGACAACATGTGTTACTTGTTATTTACATCTTATGCAGTATTAGCACCGATGAGTATGTCGCCAAGCATAAAATCGACTCTCTCGTACGAGTGACCGTCTTGAGCAATGTGAGAGCATGTTGAGATGAGACTTATTTACCCTCTTGACTTGTGAGCTACTGAATAGCAATAGAAAAGTCACGATGGGTGTAATATTAGAAAAGTCGTCTTGATATGAGTCAAGATGAGGCCTGACTAACAGACCGAACATGATAGCCCACAATCATGTAAGTTTCGTTAAAAGCCGGATGCGAGTTTCTAATGAAGCACTTCGGATAACAAGCTATTGAAAGCTCGGACTAAACGCTTGTGTGATAGTGTTTGAGTTAAAGATCTTTATGATGGTTTTATTAAAAGAAAAGATATACGCTCTTGAACAAGAGGTACAGAGAGTTTTTCTACCATAGCATGTGTTTTATATCACATGTGCTACAAATGACCGACAAAGGAAAGTGAGTAAGTTTTATTATGAAAATCTTTGTCTCCTCACAGTATGAATTCCTTCAATGGTGCCCTATGTGACTTTCGATAATTTTATAAGATAATGAACAGATGTTTGCTACTTTGGCATGTTTTTTATGATCATGTTTAATTCAATCTTCCAAGACGTGCTGAGAAAACAGTTTGTTTATTATTAAGTAGCATGTGAGCGGCAAGGAAGACTATTTGATTACACCATTCATATGTATTCACCGGTCAACCAATATGTTTCCTTTTCGGTAGTTGAGACATAATTATGAATGCATGATAAAAAGTCAAAATCAAGTATGACCTCTGAAAGATTGGGTATATTTTAATGGTGTAAGAAAATGTGCCTGGAGCACAAGGAGACACAAAGATATTTTTTTTGGGTTGTAACCGCTATGTTAACCCTAATAGGCACATAGCTTAGTAGGAAGAAATTTTCAATTTGATAACTTTCTCTTAGGAAGAAACTTTCAAACTGATCACTTCTTTCTCTAACGCCTTAAGTGGAAGTTTTCTACCTAGTTACGTCTATCTCTACTACCATGAGATGAAAACTTTATGAAGAAACTTCATGCATACCTATAAATATGTGACTAGGAGGGAGAGAAAAATAGATACAAATGAGATGAAAATAGAGGATAGAAAGAGAGAGAGAAAAACAGAGCATTCAAGTCTCTGTTTTTGCATCCCGAAAAGATCTTTTGTGAAAGCTCTGAGCAAAGAAATCTTCAAAAGAACTTGAGTTATGGTATGTGCGTGGATTCCATCGTGTGATTCCACGTCCGACTAGAGGAGCATGTGATTCATCCATTCCGATCCAAAATCCGCCGCAACAACCGACATCAGACAAGAGTACCAATTTTTTTCAATTCCTTGTCTAATGTGTCCTCCTAACACTGACATATAAAAAAATTAAACAAATTACGGGTTTTCGAACACAAACTCGCAGCATACCCATTCACATTGTAAAGAAACAAATGAGATGAACAATCAACAAACCCTAGAGCATCTCAAATTCAAATTACCAAGCAAGCAAATGGGAAACCCTAAAACATCAAGATTAAAAAGAGAGAGGGAATTGAAACCTGATGAGAGAGAGTAGAGAGAGATGTCCAGTGTGGAAGCAATCTTTGAGAGGCGACAATCCAAGCGTCTTCTTGAGGGACATCAGCAACAGTCGACGAAGACGAAGCTGCTAGGGTTTCGTTATCCATTTCGATTGAGCCTTGTAGAGAGAGAGAGAGAGAGAGAGAGATTGGATTATTAATTTCTGTGTGCAAGACGAGAGGAAGAAGTGGGACTTTTGTTTGGGTAGCTCGGGAGCCGTTAAGCTAAAAGATAAATCATCGTCAACGGGTTCTCTCTCTCTTGCCCCTTGGAGAAGGAAACAAAAAATGGGTGGAAGAACAAATTAAAAATTAAAATAACTAAATAAAAAAGCATGGATCGTCCGGACCGCACCGGATCAGCCCGGCCTTTTACATCCACAGACTTGGCCCAACTCAAACCCGTCCCCCCAAATCCACATTTTTAGATTGCTTTCACAGGAACAAGCGGCAAAATTGATGGACAGTATAAGATATTAAAAAAATATATATATATACTTTAGAAGAGTCATCACTCAAGTTTCTATAAACATTCGAATCGAATTAATAAAAATATAATTCTGAATTAATAAAAATATAATTTTAAATATTGAAAACCCAAGAAAAAAAAAAAATATTAAGAAAACAAAAATATAACACTAAAAGACTTAGAAATATCACTAAAAATCTTTCAAATCAGAAACAAAAAGTGTTAAATTGTTGTTAAAATTTGTTAAAATATTATTTTTGGAAAAATAATGACAACTTTTGTCCTTCTTCCATTTCATGTCATTGCACCATATTTTTTGGTCCTAATATCAGTTTTTAGTTTTATATCCGATCATGGGTCACAGATAATTGAGTATGGATCGCTGAACTTTCTATCAATAAATTAGGGTTACACAGCTTTGAGCCTTTTGTTGGTTAATTTTGTAAGCTATTGAGTCCATAAACACATAAAATGTCCATACATACAAGATTATAATCATCTTCTTTTGTTCTTCCTTGCCGGAAGGGACAGATTTTTCATTTTCTATGGTTGGGTTTGGGAATCTTGAGTAAAGGAAACTAAACGCTAGGGGTTGCAATATACTGACAAGAAAATGACTTCCGGCCGGCTCTCGGGGTTGCAATTCCCATTCAAAATGTTACAGTCTCCGATTTACCAAAATTGCCCTTAGACAACCTCCCAAATTCCGATTCAATCTCGCCAGCGACGCCATTTTCTCCTAACCTCCTTAACCCTTTGATCAAAATCAGAACGGTATGTTCATCCGCCACGTAAGTTGATCCCCACCCACACCTTTTCATCATCCTGTAAATCGCAACCGTCGACTCCACTCTATCCGCAGCAAGCAACGCTCGTAGCAAACTCAAAAGCCCCTTGTTGTCGTCACAGGCAATCTCACCCTTTCTCTCCACAAAATCAGAAATCAGACGGTCAATATTTTCCCACATTTGCTTCTTAGCCAAAGCTGAGATTAGGTCTGCGTAGAGAGAGAGTTCTGGTTGGTATTCTGATCGGAGGGTGAAGAATACTTGGAGAGCCAAATCAGGATGAGCTTGGCGGATTAGCTCTTTGAAGGTTGCCATGAGGTCGGATTTGATAAGGCGAGAGAGGCTTTTGGAGATGGAAGAATCTTGGGCGGTGGATTGTTGGGAGCGTTTGAGGGATTGGACGGCTTGGATTGCTTCTTTGCTTAATACACGGCCTCTGACGAGGGGTCCGCGGTTGTCGCGCGGTCCGCATCGTACTGGAATGTAAATTCTGCAATTAGTGGGTTTGATGGTTGGTTGGGTTTTTGGAGTCGGGGAGAACAGAATGAGCTGTGAGTGAAGGGAGGAAGCCATGAGAGAGAGACACGGAGAAGAGGAGAAGAGGAGAAGAGGAAAAGGGTTTGATCCTGGCTGATATTTGTTGAAATATTATTGCGAGGTAAATGCCCACGAGGGATTTTTTTTTGGGGGCGGGGGGGAGGTGTTGGGAGGACGAAATTGCCCGTGGGGCATGAGGAGAGAGAAAGGAGAGGGAGGGTAAAGAAAAGGAAAAAAAAAATGGGAGACTAAAATGGAAGAACCAAACCTGTCCCCCCAAATCCACATTTTTAGATTGCTTTCACAGGCGCAAGCGGCAAACCTGATGGAGAGTCAGCCCGGTAAGATAAGATATTTAAAAAAAAAAATTTATGTTCGTAGAGTCATTCATAAATGGAAACTTTGTAAACTCTTGAATCTAATTAATCAGAATATAGTTTCAAATATTGATAGTGAGAATAAAAAACAAAGGGAAAAACCCAAGAAAGTATACGTCTCTCTCCTTGACCACTCGAAAATAGAAATGAATACCTTTTTTTTTTTTTTGGCACTACACGAATTTTTTCTCGGTATTTGAAATTTCGTTTTGATTAATTCAAATTGATTCATTTGTGATCTCTCTTTAGAAATTTTTTCAACATAATTTGTTTCGTGTTCAAATTACGAGTCGAATTCTAATCCTTGATTAAAGGTCGAGTGATCTATCTACTTGACTGACTAACCATAAATAAAAATAGAAATGAATATTAACATGAAATAGATGGTCACGGATCACAATATGCATATGGGATTGAATAAAGACCATTATGTTATAAAACGTGTGAAAATGTTATAGTGAAAATTTTTTTATTATTTGATCACTGATATTCAGGTTATCTAATTAATTCAGTTTGAATATTATGAAATTTAATTTATCATGTCATTAAACTCAGAGGAAGTTGGTAACATTATAACGATAATAGAGAAAGCTAAGAGATTGAAACCAACACTTGTTGGTATATATGGGATAGACACATTCGTCCCTTAATCAGATGAGGAGTTCGACTCCCCCTGAGTATGGAAAAATTAATATTGGGAGATCGTCCTCCACAAAATAGGCCCTACAATGATTGATTCAAATTAATCAGATCGAAATTCTAAATGCCGAGTGGTGGCCAAACTATCGTTCCCAAAAATAAAAAAAGCTAAGAGATTGAATGCTACTTACACAAGTAATTGGGCCGCTTAAAAAAGAGTAATTGGGCTGCTGCCATCCTTTGGGTCTGGACCCAACTCATGATGGGCCCAAGTTCAGGTTGAAGGGGTAACCCAGCAATCGTGCATGCCCGTGCGCCGCTTTTACTGTTTTTTTTTTTCACCGTTGATATTCAAGTTTTACCCTATTAATTTGATTTGAATATTGTGAAATCCATTTTAGAGTTAGCTCTCCTAAATCCCTTTCTATCATTTTTAAAACTCGAATTGAAATATTTGGTTAAAAAGATAGAGTACGCAACCACTCAATCCAAAAAAATTTGATAATGTATCACTTTTACCCGTGTTTTAAATACCCGTAGAACTAAATCAGCTAAATTGTTTTACTATATATGTAATCGAATTTAACAAAAATATTAGAAAAGTTTATATAAACCGGTACAAGCTATATATCATATCAAATTAGATCAAACTAGATTTTATTATTTTTTTCTTCAGTTTAGTATTTAAATTCAATCATAAGTTTTGAATTCGAGTTATGAAAATGGAGAAATGGAATTCAGAAATGACAACCCTTTAATGGGTCTTATAGTATTCGGACTGGATTAATTGGACAAAATCTAGATACCGATAGGTGAAAACAAAAAAAAAATAATCATAATTCAATTTTAAAAATTAAAAAATAATAATAAATAATGACTATTCATATTCCATTTTCCTTAATTAATTGATTTTTATCTATCATATCCCATGTAGTATTTTGCTATTATTTTCAGCTTTCCTTACTTTCACCTTTGTTTTGTTTTTGTTTTTTTTTTTTTTGGTAAAAGATTTGGTTGCATCAGAGGGAAGTCTCAACTTCTTCTCGCTTTCTGTTACCATACCAAATAAAAAACATACTAGTAATGTTTAATACACATATTAACAGTACAATGGATCGCTGCTAGGGGCTCCTTGCACGGGAATTTGAGTTCATTTAAATGATGTCACTTAACTTCTTCCATAGAGTACAGAGGATATTATTCTTATAGGGACATTCGAGTGATCAAAATTTTTTATTAAAATATTTTTTTCGAAATCAAAATTTAGTGTTCGAATCTTGATACGTGTATTTTTATAATTTTTATGACTCTTATATTGGATATTTGATTAATTTTACAAGTTTTTTTTTTGAAAATTATAAATATTATTTTATATTATTTATAAACCGATTTATTTGAATTATAAATTAATTAAATTAATATTATTAATATTTTTTTAATGTCACATTTACAATTTCTATATTAATAAATTGTGGAGGTTGACGCTTTGGGTATTGTCAATGCTCTTTGGTGTTGGGGGGTTTCTCTCTCTGTCTCCATTCGGCCTCTTGGTGATTGTAGAGCTGTAAATTCTTCTTTTGAAAGCGTCTCTTTTAATCTTGTGAAGGTCTTCAAATTGATTCTTGTAAGGATATCCGAACAATAAAGAGTTTTTTCTGAAATTTAATATTTGAATCTTCATAAACGGATATATTTTCATAGCTTTCCTGATTCATTTAAGAAAAAAAAAAATTCTTTCCTTTGTGGATGATCTTTTGAACGATCTTGCTTAATTAAATCTAATTTTTATTCAAAAAACAAAAATGTTTCTTGAAGACTCAAAAAACTCATTTTCAGTATATCATAATTCGTCATTTTGATTTCAATCACGTGTTTATCGGTGTTAGATATATTGAAACATGTCGCAAATACCCTATTACATATGAAAATAATATAAACCCGTTAGTTCAATTAAGTATTATAAAAGTTTGAATTTATATAAAAAAATTTATTATTACAAATATAAAAATAAGAAATGTTAAATATATTCAAAATCAAATCAATTATCGACATATTTTAATTTTATTATTTATTATTTATTAATAATCAATTTAATTTTGATACATAATATTTTTTAATATTTTTTAATATTTTTTTAAATTCAATACGGTATAATAAAAATCATTTAAATTAAAAAAAAATACGATAGAGAAGTTCTGAAAGGAATAACGATGAAAACAATAATTGATTCGATTTTAATATATAATATTTCGTAACAATCAGTATAAACGATCTATAATTAACCTTATGCCTTTCATTTGTCTTTCCTTTTGGGTTTCATGAAATTTCATCCCTCATTTCATAATTCAGTAATGCCCATTACCAATAAATTAGCAAAATCATGAGATGGAGGTTCCTACTTTAGGAAATACATCTCGCATTATCATCCTCTTTAAATGCCTAAAGTTGAAGCAGTACCCTCCACTAACCCAACTGTCCAGCCTATACCGAGACATGTGAAATTTCTATCATTTGACAGGAATACAATTTTTTGATATGACTTTATACTTTTTTTAGTAACTTATAATTATTAATTTTGTTTAAAACTATACTATATTATCATCTCTCTCTCTCTATCTCTCTCTCTGTGCCACTAGTATCTTGTCATGCTTCAGATTAGAGTACCAAAACAAAGAAATTGTTGCCCACTTTATGTAAGGATAGGATATGCATGAATTCAAACAAGAAACTTTTGGCTCCTTGAAGAGACAGGCATTCCATCGAACAATGTCTAAACAAATTGAAAGTCACCCACCCTTTTTTCTAGAAAATTTTCCCTAATCAAGGCATGTTGCTGCAGGGCAAATTTTAATTACTGGGTGTCCTTAATTAGTATGGCACATGACAACATCAAGTTGAGCTGGGCAATGCAAACATCTAACCAGAGTCTTTCTGATCAATTATAGGAAAGAAGGGCAAACACTGAAATGACCTAAAAATAGAAAAACAAGTGCTGTTGTTAAAATATTTGCAACCCTAATGCACGTCTAATGCAAAATTGAGCCAAAAATATGGAGGCGAATTTGGAGTTTAGGATTACCTCAAGTCATGTTCCTTTTCTTCATTTTCGACAATTGTAAAATCACAGAAATAATTTTTGGATATCCAGAAACTTTTCTAAATCCTCAAATTTACTTAATAGATGATGTAAAGTCAGCAATTTTGGATCTAGGTGTCCTCTACTCCGAAAAATGGTTTTTATAATTGTAGACATCATATAACATTCAAATCACTAAATCGTTACTGAAAATTAATGTTAAATACATTAAAGAAGAATGTAAATCAATCCAAAATGGAAAAACATGAGAACGTGGTCAAGTTTTGCATGAGTTACAAAACTCTGGCCACATGCATTCCCAATTCAAAAAAAAAAAATTCCATTTTGACCCACATTTACTCCCATTAGTGACTTAGGAAAATTTAACTCTAAATTGGAGGCTATAATACTCAAACCAGATTAGTCAGATAATCTAGATATAGACGATCATGTAACAAAAAAAAATTGGAACAATTTGTTAATCAACCAATTTAATATCTTATTAGGACACCATTTCAATACATAGTCGATTTAATCAACCAATTTATGTTATAAACTTTATGACATTATTGCGATTAAAGTTCAGAATATTTTATTATTATAAAAAGGGTATTTTATCGATATCAAAAATATTAGTTGACACGGAGCAAAACAAGTACTTTATGTATAATGAAAATTCTTTTCTATGCCTAACTCCCAAGTCCAACAAGAAAACTCTTTTCCATGAAACATGAATGAGTCATCAATGTTGCTTAATATATAACAACCAAAAATGACTGCAATTTGTTGGACTTCTACCTAACCAAAGACTATGTTGTGATCAAACTTAGTTGCTGCAAAAAACGCAGAACAAAGCACTATAGCACAATACAAATACTACCTACACAAAGTCAGCTCCGCAATCCAAATTTCAACTCCATGGCGCTTTATGCTTCCTAGTGCCAAGCAGCACTTGCACCAAATACCACACCACATCACACGAGTTATCTTCTTCATTAGTGACTAGCAGCTCAATTTCCATGTATTTTTCTTCATTGACTTTCAGTCATTCTTATTATGAGAAGTTTGATATCTATGAGCCATCTCCAACACATTATTACTCTTTTGACACTCTCTTTGGTAAAAGATGACTCTCAAAAGAATAATGGAAGCAAAACCCTAGAGCATTTTCCACTTAGAACATTGTCCATTTTAGTAGATCATAGTGGAAGCAATACCAACAAATAGTTGATCTAGTGAGATGGGGTGTTAAATCCCCTAATCAAGTTTTAGATTTTAAACTTAGAAATAGAAAAAACTATATTAAAAGAGTCGTACTCTAAATATGACCCCCTCAAATTGAATTAGTTGGATTATAACTCCGAATATCCATGAATACCCATGATAAAAAAAAATAGTAGAAGTAATTGTGCGTTGTAAGCCTAAAGGCAACAACTAGTTCCATTTCCTTTGATTTTCTTTTTTATATATATATATATATTTTTATCCTTAAGATGGAACATTTGTCTGTGAAGCAATCAATTCATTGTCAAAATTTAATCAAGATGATAAAAAGATGTCACATTTTGGCTAATCAAGGACCACTCTATGATTGAACCCTAGAATTTTCACACATCCATGGCCACTCAATATGATAGCTATTTTTAGTTAATATTCTCGGCACAATATTTGCATTTAAAACCCTAATATTCGAATATCATTTTGTTTCCCTCATCAAATAAATGCAAGCTAAAGACTTCTATTTCTCAGAATGGAGCGTAGCATGCGTGTGGTTTAGGTTTACATCGTTGTCTTTTGCTGCATCAAGGAATAAATATATATTCTTTGGTTCAAAATGTCTCTAGCACATTTTCATGCTATGTTGATATTTTTGTTTCATTTTGATAGTATTAAAGCGCCATAAACCAGCTACATTAAATTTGGAAAAAGCAATTTTTTCACCTATTCAAGCTAAGCATTTTGTTAGAGCTGTGCTTAAGCTTAATTTTTAGGCCTGACCTTACAGAATGGCTTTCATTGTTTAATACCCCCATAAATTCGACCCACATACTATGCTTCATGTTAATTTTCTCTCCTCTCTATTCCATGCATATTGCAAACTATTGGAAATGAGTATCCGGTCACCCATAAGAGCTTGACCTGTCCCATTTCAAATTTGAAATTCAAAAAACAGATGATATATGAGGGAGAGAGTGGTTTTCTGGTGTCAACTAACTCTCAATTCTCTTGTTTTTCAAATTTCAAAGTGGTGAAGAGTTCGAACAGTTGATAATTGTTTTTGACAGTGAAAAACAAAACACGTTCCATAGAGACATCTCATTGAGGCTCAGAGGGAAAAGACCTTTTTTTTTTGGATAATCATCACGATTTAAAGCTCTTGGATTGTGAAAACTAAAAACCGATGGATTTGCGATATTTTTTAGATCCGTACATAAAAAAAGGTTAATGATTCAACTTTAAATTTTGAAATTAAATTTGTGATATTTTATTTTTGGACCTAAAAATTCATGCATGGGTGAGTTAAAATTATCATCGCAAACATTTAAGCTTAATAGCATCTGTGTGCTTGTCATCTTCAGAGACCCTACCATTATGGTTGTCGAATCGCGTGACCCCAATTTGCAAACCCTTTATGTGCTTGAATTTTCTGACCCACCACCCCAGAAGACTAGCAGCTTTTATTGAATGACTGATGCTACATTCGTTAGGCCCTCCTCAAAAT
Source organism: Dillenia suffruticosa (assembly GCA_033439265.1). Taxonomy (NCBI): domain Eukaryota; kingdom Viridiplantae; phylum Streptophyta; class Magnoliopsida; order Dilleniales; family Dilleniaceae; genus Dillenia; species Dillenia suffruticosa. Next base: position 20,927,442 of record JAVTVX010000018.1, read on the forward strand.
AATTCATCATGAATACTTAGTGCTCCTTGAGTTGAAATGAAAATGAGCGGTGTTGTTCAATCAAATTCTAGGGATTTAAGGATATGTTTAGGAAAATTGAGCATTAGATGAGCTGAACATGGACAATACATAAAATTTTCCACTCAGTTTGGTGAGGGAGTAAAGATGTCAACTTCTTGTCTTGGCTGATTTCTTAAGATCAAGCTCAAGTGAGACTAAACCAAGAGTCAATAATGTTCTAATGATGGCTCTGAAACATCTAGTTAATGAGTACTTTAATTCGCACTTAGAATCTTAAGAGCTCCAAAAAGTTTAGATTTGATTATGACCTTACGATTGTCAACCTTGGCATCAAGAAAGATTAATGAGAAAGTTGCATGATTCCGATGGGTCACGATCAAAGAAGTGAAGATAACCACACCCTTTTTCACAAAAGGAAATAGTGTTGTCAATTTGTTGTGTACCCAAGTGTAAGGTACAAGTGCTTGAGAGCGAGATGTTTGGTAGAGCATTAGAAGAGTAGAGGACAATGTTTCCAATGGGACAGTTTAGCGGTACAAATTTCTTTCCTCCAACCTTGTAATTTTAAGTTCAAATTCTTATACAATAAAAAAAAAAAAAAAAAAAAAAGTAGAGGACAATGCTGTGGATTGGATGCACCACTTTGGAAAATTTTAAATTGTATGTTAATGTCTAAGTACCAATATGCCTCTTGTTGGTTAACGGGGAGAAATATTTTATGAGACATTCAGAATTTTGTCTTTAAGAAGACGTCTTAGTGATTACATTCTCCTTTCCTCAACCCGTGATCAGGGATTCTCGTCGTCACTTAAAAGAAAAAAGAAAAGACATTCAGAATTTTCCAACATTTCCCAAATGATCAATAGGGGCTGCCCCAAGCCCTTGCATGTATTCAAAGGACAACTAGCGGGATTTATAGCTGATAAGGACAACCCAATGCCACAGAAATTCTTACTTGATTATAGTTTCTTAGTTATAATTGATCTATCAAACCCCTAGGTCAATGGGCATAAGATGAATAACCAATGCTAGTATGCTTATATTAGGTTATTTTCAAGAATTTAGTATCAAAATTCTCTTTGCTTTAACATTTTGTGATCATTCTCCTGCCTGCAACTCCTCCTCTGACACCCACAAGGTTTTTCTTTTCTTAATCTTTTTTAATGTTCTTACCTATAGTTTCTGTAAAACCAGCAAAAAAAAAAACCATTTTACAGCCAATATCCCTATTCCAAGCCGTGCTACTTTCATATTTTCTTTTGTTATCTGCTATGATTTTGAGAAAATCAGTCACTCACTATCATATGATCGTTAATTCACAGATCACTACAAAAAATAGAACTTTCTTAATACATTTTTCTTGATATTTAGATTTTGAGTTATCACTACTTTTCTTTTCCCAAACATTTTCTCTATAGCACTGTTATTTCAAAATATTTACCAACATGCATGGAAATGTGCTAATGCTTTCAAGATGGTTTGCTTTTGAAGGCCACATCCATATGTAATTGGGGTTGAGTGGATATGGTTAGCATGAATGGTTGTTAATATTTTTTAAGTTTCCTTTATTTTGGACGGAAAGGTCAGATTAATGCTTTGGATGTTTAACTTTTGAATAGGGTTTTGAGGAACAAAAGGAATCTCAGATTGAAGCAAAGAGAGTGCCCTAAACTTATCTGATCAACAACTTTTGTGCTCACTGTAGCAATGGTGCGGGGCAAATGGAACCCACACCATAGTATCTGGATCACCCCCCACCAAAGTTGTTTTCTTTGCTATGGTGACTTGTGAGGATTAGATCAGACAGAGAGATAGATATGCCCAGATGATATTGCATCAAAGTGTGCAAAAGGATTAGATTAAATATATATATTAAGACACAAATCAATACAATATAGTGGGATGGAGTATTAGATTCTTTAAAACTCTCGATTTCGAAACTTGTGAATAAAAAAGATTACGTTAAAAATGTCTCCCCTAAATAGAGATTTCACAAATACTCAAACTAAATTAATCAATAAAAAAAATTTATAAACATGAAGTAATGCACACAAATCTCTCTCATTTACCCACCAAATGTCTTAAGGTACTTTAAACTGTTTTTGGTGTTTATTCAACCCTTTTGTGATTATATAGTAAATAGTTCTTCAAGTTCATCTTAAAATTTCTCTTCTCACTTTATTTAAAATTTATCCGATCGATATCTAATAAATTTATGGGGAAATTTTTTTACAGCGTCCTAAAGAAATCGACAAAATAAAATTTAAAATAAGATAACACTCAGTATAAAATTATGTTCTTGGTTAATGATTATCTAAATTAACTCTCCCTATAGATAATTATGGTTTTTGTTTGTAAATATGATTTTTTTAAAAAAAAAAAATTACTAAAAGTGGGGTGAATGGACCCAACAATCTTAATGGCAAGTACTTTGCCACGTGGACCAACATCAATGGTGGACCATCCACCCACTTGGCAATGCTCTTAGTCAAGCAAAATGGGTATTAGGGAAGATTCTCTTTTTCTTTGTTCTTCTCAAAAGAGGAGGAAATATGATTGTGTCTTCTTAAAATAGTGAGTGAAACCCATGTTTAATTATGACATGTGTAGTCCCTAAAGTGGATTAGGGATCTAAGTAGATCGTTAACTTGTGATTATAATTAACTTAACACATAATAAACTCCCGTAAATATAATAATAAAATACTATATTTTATTAATTATAAGTCTTAATTTTGAAATATTAGAATAGAGAAATAAAATTTGAGAGAGTCAATCTTTTAATAAATTTTACAGTATTCAGATCAGATTAATCAAATAAATTCTGAAAATCGATCGGTGAAAATAAAAATAATAATAATATTAATTAACTTAACACAAGTTCTCTCCGATGAGTTCATGTTAATCTATGGACAAACGTGGGTTTAGTGATGTAGTGGAGAATTGTACCAGAGATCCCACCGCATGATCCCAAAATGATTTTTTTAGTTTTTTCCATGTTTGTCGCGTAGCAAAGAGCCACTGGATTATAATATTTTCGAGTCTACAAGATATTTTCTATTTTTAAAATTTTTTTAAAATATTTTGATATATTAAATTAATTAATATTTATTAAACAATTTTATATTTTTATATTTAATAAATTATTTATTTATTTACTTATAATTTTATTTTTTATTATTTATCTTATAATTAATAATTACATATTTAATCATTTTAAATCTTTATCATAAAGATTACTATTATATTATTTTTATAAAATAATTAACATTTATATGAAAATATTTATATTTTTTATATTTACTCGTTTCTCCATATTTTTGTAAAAATATAAAAATTTTTATGTAAATATTAATTATTTTATAGAAATAATAGAACGGTCAACTTTTATAATAAAAATCTAAAATGATCACATATATATTATCAATCATGAGAAAAATAATATAAAAAATTATAATTATAATTAAATAAATAAACAATTCATTAAATATAGACAAAATAAGTAAATATAAAAAAATATAAAGATTTTATATAAATATTAATTAATTTAACGTGTTAAGACTTTTTAGAATTATATTACTTATACATATTTGAAATATAAAAAATGATACTCTGTATGATTATTTAAAAGAATAAGGAAAAAGAAACTATCATCATATATCTAAACATTCTAATTCTAAGTTATGTTGTACGGAAACGAAAATAGGAAAACAAAAATGAATACAAATCGATACAGAAAAAGGCACGTTGTAAAAATATAGAAAATAAAAATATGGATAAATACGTAAATATAAAAAAAAAATATAAGAATTTTTATCTAAATATTAATTTTAATATATTGAAACAGTTTGAAAATGTTTTTAAAATAAAAGAAAAAAACGTCAGTATTGAAAAGCTTTTCGATGAAAACTTTCCATACGCATTACAAAAGTAATAATATCTCCACCATAATTCCAAAGGAAAAAGGGAGAATACCACAAACTAAAAGGGAGCAAAGGGGAACATTATATCCCCAAGCACTAACCAAGAAAATTTCAGTGGTTTCAAGCATGAGATTGTGTTCCAAAGGAAGAAGCAAAAAAGTTAAGAAAAATCATTACAAAAAGAGAAAGGACTTTTCTTTTTTTTTTTTTTAAATATTGAATATATAAATATTGGCCTATTTAATACATTATATGGTAAATATTAGAACAACATCTTGACATACAAAAATCTATGTGAATTATTAAATAAAATAAAATTTTTAATTTTATATAAATTTTGAATTATTAAAAATATTTTTTAATTAAATAAAAAAATTTAAAATATATTTAGGTGAATTCCCACATAAGATTCAGTTTTTTTAATCTTTAATTCATTTTGCCTCTCTGAAATTATTCTCATATTATCTTGTTTTTATTCTCTATTTTATCTCATTTAAAAAACTAATATTTATTAATGAAAGTAAAAAAGAAAAAAAGAAAACACTTTTAGAGTATCATTAACTTAAAAAAGTTTTAATTAGAAAATTAATAGTTTATACAAATAACTCATAAATACCGATGAAAACGTGTCCAAAATGCCGTCTTAGTATTTTAACTTCTTTATATGCCGACGATCTATGTAATTACAAAGGAATAAGAGAGTGCAAGATAAATACACTCAGTGTTTTCTTTTTTCAAAATTTCTTATTATATAATTATTATCGACCAATAATTCAATTAAAAAGTATAACATTAGGATTTATTTGAATCTAATAAAACGATAACTGAATCATTATTATTCAATATTGAAACTTCTTTTTTTTTTTCATTTGATCGTTGGTATTAAAAAAACTCGATTAATTCAGTATGAGCAATTATAAAATTCAATTTAAAAACTGACTCTTCTAATATATATTTTTTTTATTCTTAAAACTCGAACTTGATTTTGATTAAAAGAAAATCCAGTTTCCTATTATTAAACTTACAGATTTAAACCTTCATTCAACACTACAAGATATGAGACTTGGATACGCGAAAGCAGGTTATTTCTCAAAATATTGAGAAAATGGCACGGAATGCTAGAAATATGATGATTTTTTCTTTCAAAACTACCAAAATCGATTTTTTAAAAGTCAATTCCAAATTATCTGACAGAAGTTGATTTCTTAAAAATCAACTTTAGAGAAAATAGATTCGTGATCGAGGAAATCGACTTTAGAGGGAATAGATTCATGACCTAACCGTATGGTGACCGATTGCAAAGAGATCAATTTCTATAGTTTTAGAAGGAAAAATCCCCCTATTTTCGGAATTTCATACCAATTTTTTAATATTTTGAAAAATAACCCCCGAGGAAGGAGGGAAAGATTACAAGATGTATTTATTTGGAATTTTATAAAATGGTATAAACATATATATATATTTATATATATATGTGTGTGTGTGTGTGTGTGTTTGTAATTTATATTTATATTAAAAAGCGGGGTCTTTAGACCTGCGATACCCGGTAAATGTTGTCGACCTGGTCAAGGACACAATCATTTTAACGGCAGCAGAGCGAAACGCCGTTATGTCCCCCAACAACCGTAATTGATGACGTGTGTAGAATCCGAACGAACAAAAGATGATGGATGGTGTGGACCGTAGGATTTAGAAGCACGCGGGTGATTTAAACATCGGATTACACAATAATTGCGTGGAGATACGGGCGTGAGGTGAAAAATGACAAAAAGAGGCTCTCTGTGTGTGTCTGTCTTCCAGTTTTGTTTGCTACAGCCCTAGCCGTAAAACAGCCATATCAGCAAAAAGTTACCGCCCTGGATTTTCTAGCCTTACTTATTATTAAAATATTTAAGGAATTCTTTTTACTTTTTTTCTTAAATTCTTCTCATATATATTTATATTTATATAATTGAATAAACTTAATAATTATTTCTTTTTCAAACACCCAAATCCCAATTTGATTTATACGATTAATTCGATTCGAATATCATGAAATCTAATTTATAAAAAGACTCTTTTTATATATATATATATTTTTTTTTAAATTCTAATTCAAAATTTTGATGAACAAAGTTTAGTATTCTGTTATTAAATTGAGATAACGTTGATCTCCTTCTGCTTCTCTTATTCTGTCAACAAGAATTTAAGAAGGATAACTTGTTATTATGCTAAAAAATAAGAGTTAATGAAAATTCTTGTGAGCAGAACATAGTTCTTTTCATGAACAAATGCTAAAATTGCATTCAAAAAAACCATGCATAGCTCAATTTCCATTAAAATCAACTCTCACATTACCATGATTCTCACGCTAGTTGATCGGCAGCCCAGATTAAAACAACAAACGGACAAGACTCTATTCTTCGACTGCCGTTTTTCTCTCTGTTTTTGCCCTCTTTCTCTAATTGCACCACACGATTAATTTCTGTCAGCTTTTGATTGATTCTTCAATTTTCTGGGGTTTCCAAATTCACAAATGTCCTTTTCACTACAAACCACACTCACACACACAATGTTTGCAATGCAATCCAAACATGGTGCGACACATCAGACGCTACCCTCTAAAATCTACTCCAAAATATTCTCTGCACCTCACAGTAAACCCTCCTGCTGACACTTGTGGCCCAAAAAAAACAAAACCCTGATTTATTAATATAATGGTTACCAAAATGTCGTAGAAATAAAATTTCGAGATTAAATCATAAAAATAGAAAAACAGAATTTGAAAAAAATGAGCCATAATTCTCATGCCTCCCAAAAAAGACCATAATTTGTTACTATAGGCATGGTACACATGATATTATAATAAAAAGAATCTTACCAAACTCTTATAGTTATAGCATTCGTATCCTGTATTTATTTAATCATAAATCTTAAGTTTGAGTTATGAGAGTGGAGAAATAGAATTTAAAAAAATTAATTTTTTAATAAATCTTATATTATTTGAATCGAATTAATCAAACGAATTCCAAATATCGATTGATAATAAATAATTCACTTAAATAAAACCCATGAAATTGAGATTTTCCTAATATAATGCGTTTAAAATTATGGATAATATATATATATTTTGATAAAGAGGTTTATAAATTTAGAATTACATAATATGAATACCCCTTTTCATATGATTATTATAAAATAATATAAAATAAACCGAAATCATTATAATTTAAATTTCATCGCATCTGTATTCTTGTGAAAAAAGTGAAACTCACAACCTACAAAATAACTCCGATCATATTCAAATTTAAATACCTTTTGAAATAAATTGTTTCGAATTAAATCATATTATTATTCAAAGATGGAGATTACGCAGACGACGACCAAAAGAAATAAATCATAAGTTTAATGAATATATATATATACAAGAATTATTTTAGAAGGTGTATTGATATTTTAGAAATTGTGATTTCTATATTATTATTTTACTATTTCTGATAAAATTAAAAAATAAATTGAATACAAAGAGTTAGATATATATTCAACGCTTGCAATTCTAGAAAGTATTAAAAAAATATTAAAAAATGTATGTGTGTGTGTAAATATATATATATAGAATCGTTGAAGCCGCGGAGCGGTTTAGGGAAGTGTGATTTTTTCTGAGTGCAGTTTTTATGTCCCATCGCTTTCTCTGCACATTTTCTTTCTTTTCAATGTCTTATTTCTCTCACTTTTCTCTCTCCTTTCTCCATCTCCCGATTCCTTGCGATTCCTCTCTCTCTCTCTCTCTCTCTCTCTCTCTCTCTCTCTCTCTCCCCCCGTTTCATTTTCCTGGATGGTGCAATTTAGCGTGTGTTGGGCGCATGTTAGCTTCTTTTCCTTTTTAAATATTTGCAGGGAAACAAAAGTGGGGTGCGTGAAAAAGAAAGGGAGAAGAGGGGGGTGGGGCGAGGAGAAAGAGAGAGAGGAAAAAAAAAAAGAAAAAGAAAAAACAATCACTTTCTGCTAAACTCGCCGGGCAATTCTCGCTTTCTCAGTCACTTGTCGGTGGACTCTGAAGGTCTCATCACAACAGGAAACAAAAGGAGCTTTTATCGTACAATCCTAATATCTTATATAACTAGAGAATATAACATAGTACGTTGAATCCCTCGAATCCTTCTTTAAAAATTTTGTTTATTATTGTACAATCCTAATATAACATTAGATTAGTAACATCCTACTCAGTCAGGTGTAATTAAAGTTTTCAAATTTTTAAATAATTCACAGAGCAAAAAGTATTTTTCAAAAACAAAACTGTATAATATGATTTTGTTGGGCATAGATGCATAATGGAATCTTTTAACATAAACAGTATAATGTCAAATTTTGTCACTTTTTAGTTTAATGTATGACCATCATTACTCTAAAATACTCGAGATACTTCTTGTATTGATTTTTATTTGTTTTCTTCGATGCTAATCTTTTCTTCACCTTTTGCTGAACATGGCAGATAAAATTTCTGTAATATTAAAAGCCCCGAGATGAAAAATTATATAGAAAAGCCAAAGAAGGTTCTTTTCCTGCATCAACCAAACCAAGCTAAGCTCTCTTTTTAGGAGGCTACAATCCGACTCTTTGCTCTCTCTCTCTCTCTCTCTCTCTCTCTCTCTCTCCAACTCGTTCAGTTTCTGGGTCTTGTTTTTTGGGTGTCGTGAAGGGGTTTCGTGCGTATTTTGAACTGGTTCAGAGGTGTTTGGAGGCTTTAATGTCTATACCATTAGAACATGATTACATAGGCTTATCAGAGGTTTCTTTAATGAAGAACTCTGATACCAATATCTCAACATCATCAACGGTTTCTTCTGAAGAAGAGAACAAGAGTGAGAAAAGCAACAATAGTGTTCTCAAAACTGATTTGAGGCTTGGTTTACCTGGTTCTGAGTCTCCAGAGAGAAAATTTGAATCTGGGGTTTCACTGTCGGGGAAAGAATTGGAGGACAGAAATGGAAATAACCCATTTGGGTCTGTCAAAAACTTTGTCTCTGGTGCTAAGAGAGGGTTTTATGATGCTATTGACGCGTCTGGAAAATGGGTTTTCTCTGGATCTGAGGTTGTTGATTCAGGAAAAGGGAATGTTTTGTTTTCTCCTAGGAGTGGCAAGAGCAGCAGTGTTAATGTTTTGGAGATTCCTAATGGTCAGAAATCAAGTGGGTCTTCTTCAAATCAAGGAAAGGATGTTTCTTTGACTCCAAAGTCTGCTCAGGAGAAAAAGCCTCAGGTTAATGAACATTCAAGTGCTCCTGCAGCAAAGTAAGAGTTCCTAATTTCTAGACTTTTTTACTTTGTTCTTTTTCTCATTATGTTTGCTTTATTTACTTATTTGACTTTCTTTTCTTGACATTTTTTTTGTTCCATCCGAAAATCGTATTAACTAAATCGGTATTGCTGATTTTTCCATTAATAATTGCTTTTTCAATACTATAATGATGCTGTTCTATCAATATTCTGATTATTTTTTGGTTACTTGGTACTTGCCTTTGGTTTGTCCATAATCCCGTGAGAGTTGTCATTTTTTCCGAGTTTGACTACTTTACTTTCCTTGAACTTTTGTTGATTCAATTGGTGCATGGTGATCTGAGATTTGTGTTTTCCTTACTACTATGTATATTGTTTTTATCTGTATTTTAGTTTTAATTAATTAATCTTTTTTCTTTGGTTTGATGATCCTTTTTCTGGGTCTATCTTCACTTTTCTCGTTTAGTTTAGGCTTATCATGTATTTTCTATGATGACTTGTCTGATAATAAAATTTTCTCCTGTAGTTTCTAATATTCCCGAGGTCTTTGACAAACCGCTTAATGGCTGCCCTCCATAAATATGATAACTAAGCCAAACTATTTTCTACAGGGCACAAGTGGTAGGATGGCCACCAATTCGATCTTTCCGGAAGAACTCCATGGCGACCAATCTAGCCAAAACTACTGATGAAACTGAAGGCAAATCAGGAAGCGGATGTCTCTATGTCAAAGTTAGTATGGATGGTGCTCCATACCTGAGGAAGGTTGATCTCAAGACCTACCACAACTACTCGGAACTCTCATCAGCTCTTGAGAAGATGTTCAGCTGCTTCACTATTGGTAAGTTCTCTTAAACATGCTTAGATCATATTTTGGAACCGAATCGTAGCAGCTTTCCCCTTTTTTGAGAAGATTCTTAACTAATTCATGGTTACTATCTTTTAGTCTAAAACTCTTACCACTGCTGTCCCATAATTTGGAAAAAAAAAAAAAAATTGTGCTTAAAATATCTTGGATGAAAAAAAATGCTTGGTGTAGGAAACTAGAGTTGTTTTCTTTGACCTGGCCTTCGTTTTCTTCCAGAAACAAACTAATCTCTATGCTGATCTCAAGCTTGGATTTTAACAGTTTAATGCAATCATGTAGAGTAAAAGTACTAGTTTGATTGATCTCTAAATGCTGAACCATTTTTGGGTTAGCTTTTCTGCACACAATGATCAAGTTGCTGACTTGGTATTTCTGAATGTCTGCAATTCAGGGGAGTGTAGTTCAAATGGAATTCCAGGGCGAGAGGGTTTGAGTGCCAGTCGTTTGGTGGATCTTCTGCATGGTTCTGAATATGCACTCACCTATGAGGACAAAGATGGAGACTGGATGCTTGTTGGTGATGTCCCGTGGGAGTAAGTTCCCTATATTTGATGCATTTGTAATTATACCCAAGAACAGTCTCTTAGGGATGGATTAATCTAAAGTTGCAACTCTTCTGATTTTTGTGGCAATACAAGGAAAGATAAAATTGAACAAAGGTTTGGGCGAATTCAATAGATGAACTTTCGCAGCTGCAACATTATGGGGTTAGGCTGGGGTTAGGCTTTATTTCCGTATGCTATGCTATCCATGTCAAAATTTGACAACCAAAATCTAGCAACTGTCAAAATCCATGTTGAGTTCCAGCATTTAGATATGAAGAACACCTTTTCTAGCCACCTATCATTGTCCTTCACCACGAGAGAGAACAGAACCCCCCACCAAGTTTTCAAGAGTTCCAACAGTGTCCTTAGACATGACCTATCTGATGTGATTCCAATCTAAATCTTTATTCCTCAAGTTGTACCCAGTTGTTTTTTGTCACCTTTTTCAGCTGTCCAAATACCATTTTCTGGCTGATTTTGTTAATTTTTGCCACTGCAGGATGTTTACTGATACCTGCAAGAGAATATGGATCACGAAAGGTTCTGAGGCAATTGGGTTAGGTATATGTTTTCTTTTTACTTTACACATTCACACTGCAATATTTTTTTATTAGTAATTAGGCTCAAAATTTCACATTGAAAACAAGCTCTACAACAGCCCTTGGAACCGATCTGCCTTCTCTCTCTTTTTGCAGCCCCGAGGGCAATGGAGAAGTTCAAAAATCTTAACTAGTGAGGAATCACGGACGTTCCGTATCAATGGAACTCCAATGCAGGAAGCTATATAACTCATGGTTCTCCATAGTGTTTAGGTATTGTTTATTTAATGGACTAGAAAAACTTCCAACCTAAGCGGAAGATATGACTAAAAGGACATATCTAGCTTATTTATTTTTGTTTTCCGATGTTCCTTTTGTCTGTCAATATATTTTGTATCTTGTTTCTGTGTGCAATGCATGTCAATTGCATTTTGCTGTTCTCGAAAACCTGCAAAACTTTATAAATGTATAAGTTTCTTATGTGTCTCTCAAATTTAGAATATTCATGTACCTAATTCTTGGTTTTTGAGAGGATTTTGTTTAGGGCATGATTTGCAATAGTTTCATGGGGGCAAATATTTGTCCCTTTGGTTTTCATTTCCCCTTTCTTTGTGCTCTAAATGTTAAAAACAACAGTAACGTTAGATGGACGAAAAACAAAATATTAATATCAAAATGACCGAATGTGGGGCAATGCGAATATGTCACATATGACAGAGGCAGCTAATCGGAATGCATGTGGGCACATTCTTGGCTAAAGTTCTGAAGCTATAGCACCAAAAGAGTACTCGACCACAGCTGGAAACACCAAGACCTTAACCTTTCATTTATATCATATTCGGCCAAAATCCAAGGATGCTCCACCTTTGCTTGGGCAATTTTAGAAATAATCATATTCAAGGTTCCTCGGACAATATTTTGTAACTTATAAAGCCGTAAAATTTTTAGAATTTTGTTATGTAATCCTATCATGTGGCATGCTTCCTGAGTCTCATTTATAGGTCCTCGTAGAACCTGAGAACCATCCATAAATGCTTGCTAATATAAAATCTTTATTAAGGAAACACAGCTTAGTTTCATGAGTGACTCAGTGCAGAAAACATAAAATCACTTGATGAAACATAATTAAAATGAACTTCAGAATCCTTCCACTAAAATCACTTGTTCATGGCATTCGTACCGATGAACACACTGAGCTCTGATTACACAAGAGAATCTATACACATAAACCCAATTTAAATAGCTGCCAGAAAATAAGCATCCACAAGGATTAACAAATCTAAAGATTTACTTAAGTGGAAGCCTTGACTCCTCAAGTTTACTGCTATTTCTAATAAACTTAAGATTCTGGTTCAGAAATTCGAACCAGAAATTTGAACATATACCATTTGAGTGTATCCATTAAATACAGATCTATCAAATCTAGTTAAATTCAGCCTATTGAACAAGCCAAACCTACCATCCTCAATAATTGGAGGAACTGAACGAGCAGGATCATATCTAGTTTGATGAGTAAGGGAGGGGCCGGCCACAGGAGGGAGTTCCCAATAAACATCTAGCACAGATTCAACAAACCTGCTATTCTGGAAGTGCTGTTCATAAGTGATTGGCTTATTAGTGTGGTTGAAATCATCCCGCATGTACCCTCTAACACCCCACCAAGCATTGCCTGGCCCACATAATTCATCCACATCCACGGCCTTACCCCAGAATTTCCTCCTCTTGGCTCTCATCCTGGCTTCGTCACTGTCTTTAAAGCAACTATGGCCGCCCCCTGAAGAAATTAACCAAATTGAATTACGTAAATCCATGAAATTTCAGAGACAATTCCTAATCATTATCATCTCTGTTGATGGTTAACAGCATCTCTGGTCCTGAAGCATCTCTGGTCCTGAACCAGACTCTTAAACCTTTTACAAGATCAGAAACAGAAAAGCTGTATTTCAGGGCAAATGGTGTTAGAATTGTGCTAGGTTGACTTGGGTAACAAAATTTTGTGGTCCATTCAAAAGCCAATGGTAGAAATCAGAGAAGACAAATATCTCCAGTAAATGCTCAATGAAATACTCAATCTAATCGCTAAGCAACAAATTAAGTTGAACAAACTAGGTTGATCACTGACAGATGTGTTGCTAGTCAATTAGGAAGCATCAAACAATTTAATAGCCAAATTTACGCGCTGATGTCCAAAAATCCTGGAAATTTAAAACACATACAATCACCATGTAATGAATGAAGAAATTGAGGAAAAAGGAGAGGTTCATTAGAACTGAAAACAATCTGCATAGGGCAAAAGCACATCAGAAGATGAATAAAAACTAGTAAAACAAGATATGATATTATTGATTGAGACTGGATAGATCTATGCTAGGAATCAGGGAATAACATTTTTCCTTAACAGTCATTCAGTATCTTTGCCAGGAAAGCAATGATTATTTTTCCAACTTCAAATCAATGAAGGTCAGAATAGTCTCTTACACTCATTTCCAAATTGTTTGTCATGATACCATAGATACACATACTTGTGCCTTGACAACCTAAAATCAATTACCTGCATGGGCGAGCGAGCACGCGTCCTAATTTGTCTCTCACAGACAAGCACACAGGCAAAACGTGTGCTACTTAGAAGGACATGAATATCAAGCAATTTATATATGGTATATAACAATGTATCAAACATTCACATCTGATAACTACATACCTCTTATGTAAAACTGATCACAAATCTGCCTCAAAGAATAATGATCTCCAGTCCCAGTATCATAGTTATCCTCAAAAACAAGATGACGAAAGCCAGCTTTTAATGCCTGCTTTAACCTAACCACAAAGGAGGAGAAGAGACCCCAAACAAGGGGAACAAGAAGACTGTCTATCAGTTTATATTACTGTAAAACTCATCCACACAGCCTTAAGAAGTGTAAAAGTTCAAAATGGAATCTCTGCACATAAGAGTAAAAAGGTATAATTCCATTATTTAGAGTAGAGTATACCTTTTCAACTCATTCTGATGATCATCGAAAAAGATTAGAACCCGACTAAGATCAGTAATCCCATGATTCTTCATGACACGTTTCCAATTAACATTTCCAAAATCTACAAATTCTTTTCCAGCAAAGTATGTGCAGTTCCCATCAACATAAGCAGGACCCTTCTTCAAGTATTTCTCGGGATGGCGTGGTGTAATGGACAAGATTCGTGTTTCTGGATTTGCTTGCCGCAAAACCCAAGTGGAATGTCCCTTGAAAGCACCACTCTCAATCATCAAATCAGGCTTGAGCCATCGTGCAATAAACCACAGCCCAAAGCTGTGGTCAAAACCCATCCCATACATGTTATTTTTTATTGGACGCGTTTCATATATCGGTATAAACTCTTCTAAGCCCTTGTGTAAATCCTTGTCGGTCCATGGAACTCTTTGGCCGTGTTTCGATCTGCCTTTTGTCAATGATAGACAATTACATAGGAAAATGATGGAACTGAATGACAAACTATACAGAAAGCAAGACTCTAGTGGGCTGATTGTTGAAGTGGCCAACAAAACAAACAGTCTTCCAAGTTTTTCATTTATTTAAGTAAGGAGAAGCAGTATACAAACATGAAAACAAATATATAAATAAATAAATGAAAAGCAATAAGAAAAGGGCAAAAACGAAAATAAAAAGCAATGGTTTGCGAAGTAAAATCTTCAAAAACAGATTGCATAACATAATATCATTGATCTGACTAATAACAGAATGAAGTGAAGGGGATCCCATAACAGACCCAAACAAAGAACTCATTTGAGGAATAATCATAACTATGTAACAGCAACATTATACGGCTAAGCTATTTTAACAGTAATTCGCAGACATGGTCAACTATAGAAGTGGCAGTGCAACAAAGGATCTAATGAGTTCAATTTAAAGCCACTGATTCAATTCATTTTCCTTACCTGATAAGACATAAATCCAAAGCAAACTCAATTCAACTACCCCAATTCAACTACCCCTTTTGTCCCAAACCAGATGGGCTTGGCAACATGAATCAGTTGAAATCCATTCTATGCTATTTAAGGTGAAACTGTAAATAAAATGATATACAATTTGAAAAGAAAAATGATCAAACAACTTCAACCCCAATCCATTGATTAGATTCATTTTCCCAAGTCCATTGCTCTATTTAAGATCACACCCTTAGATAAAAATCACATATTGGCAGGCGTTGTTTCAATTACAAGCCACTACCTCCAAAGTTTTCTTAGGTCTTTAACAACCCCATAAATAAAATCCAAACTAGATTAATTATGATATTGTCTTAATTTGATACAATTGACCATTTAAAACAAATGAAACAGATGATCAAAGCCTCGAATAATTCAACTGACATCTTATTCAATTCACTGAAATCAGATATGAAAACCCAAGATCAGATTAACCTCTATCTAGAGTCCTTGTATTAGTTAAAGTTAAACTATACTGGAAGAGGAAGACTTCTCTCAGCAGTTAACACCTCATCCAAATTTTTGTTAGATCATCCTTAACCCCATGAACCCTAAACTAAATTTCGATGCGACATTATTCTAAATGAATACAATCACCAAGAAAGGATCAGAACCTCGATAGATTTTCCAAAACGTCAATAAATTCAATCACATTCAAACTCAATTCAGATCTGATATAAACCCTAAGTTTCACAGTAGAGAGAGAGGGACTTACACCAAGGAACGCCGAGAGATCCAAAGTCAGATTCAATAGGTTCGCTGCCAAAGATATTAAGGCGGGAACGATAATCGAAGGGGGAGACAGAGACGAGAACGCGATGGGAGTGAATGAAGAGAGAGAACATAAGAAGGAGAGAGAGAAGAGAGAGCGTGAGACAGAGAGGCCACGGGAGATGATTGGGGCGGTAACAGAAGAAGTGATGGGAGAGACGAGTGAGGAGAGAGAGAGAAGACTTGCGGGTCTTGGATTTGTCGACATCTTCTTCTTCGTCACATTCGTCGGAATGCGAAGCTGATCTGCGTGCTGAGAGGACTCGCTCTAGCATCTTCGTTTGCTTCTTTCTTGGACTCGCTGACATTTCTGATTTCATCTCCGAATATGGAAAGTTGGAAGGAGAGATAATGAGAGGAAGTACGGAGTAGTGAGACAAAATCCCTGCCCATATCTTTCCTTTAATTTTCTTTTATTTATATTAAAAATAATTAAAACAAAATGAAAACTCTCTGGGTGACAGCTGGGAACCAGAACATGGGACCATACCTCGGCCAATTCTTGGTCGGGCCCGACCGGGCTGCCATTTTTTTTTTTTCTCTTTTTTTAACTGTGACTACCGTAATTAATTTAATTTAAAAATTTATTTACAGAGAAAAAGACTCTTTTAATATAATATTTTTTATTTTTAAAATTTAATTTAAAAAATTTAACATTTCTTCTTTTGAGTCCGATCGTATAGAGCTTTTTCCTGATCTTGAGCTTCACGCGGCACCCCTTCCTCATCCAAGGATAGGACCAAAACCAGATTAGATATGTAGGGTTAGGTCTGAAATTTTAGGACAATTGTCTTACAATGACCACCGTTGGGAAAGGGTCAGGCGGGACAAAGTTTGAGCAGGGTCTTATGCCCATGGCCAACCTTCCCTGCTTGGCATGAGAACTGTGTCTGTGGACACTGTTTAAAACTCTTAAGCTTATTTAGATCATCTCAATTATGCTAAATTAATAAATGAATTGGGTTTCTTTTGGAGCAATTCGAAACATTTTTAAACCTATTATTCTAAACGAAAATGCCTAATGCCCCCAGTTTGATCAAGTCCACGGTCTAGATGAAAATCACTATTCTACAAAAAAAAAAGACAAGGGGTTAGATTGTAATGTATTCGAGTCGAGTCGATTCCGATTATTCTTATATTTAAACTTGAAGTCAAATTTTTTAATGATACTCGAATTTGATGAATAATAATAATATGATTCGAATTTAATTTGTTTATAATTTAATGAACTAGAAATCGATTCGAAAATTTAAAAACTTGATTTTATTAATTTATAAAATCTTATTAATATATTTCTCTTAATTTAATTTTTAATATTATAATAATATATAGGTATATGTAATATATATTATCGAACTTCTTGATAAATTTTTAAATTTAAAATTCTATTATCTGAACTCAAATTGATTATATAATAAAATCACTCAAAATCGACTCGAGTTCTTTCAAAATCGAGTTAAATCGAGCCTTTAATCGAGCAGCTCGCGAGCAACACAAGATGGACTCCGTTCGCATGACAGCCTTGGATGGATAACCCAATAAACCTTCACACGGTCTATGTCTTATCCTATTCATCAAACCAAAAGTCCTACGATAAACTTCACAATTCGCCAATAATTCAAATATTCTTTTGCATAATTTTTTAAAATATAAAATTTTATAAAAAGCTATCAATCGAATTTGTTACGATTAGAAAAAAGTCATGTTTCCCATGAACGATAACTTGTAAATAAATAAATTTCATGATATACATACATTTATATGATTTTGTATATACATGCACTAGATGGGATACATTTATATCTCATTTTCATTAATTATAAGAATTTATATAAATTATTTTGTGAAATAGTCTAGGACAAAATAATATTTTTAAATAAAAATATTAAATAATTTACCAGTTAAATTTTAAAATTCTTATTTTTTTTATAATCCAAAAGTAAAAAATAATTTTAAAAAATCAATAGAAAAAAAGTTAGACCAAATAGGTTTTATTTAAAAACAAAATTGTTATATTACGGCTTCAAGTATGATTTAGATTTATTACAAACATATTTTATTTATTTATTTTAATAAATAAAGCAGATAATAAAATAATAATTTCGTATTAATTGTAATATTAATATTGAACAATTACGAAAACAGAATTTACGTGATTACGTGTATTTTTTTTATTTTTATTTTTTTATATATATAAAAAAAAGAAAATTACAATTACGAGCAAAGCTCTCACCTATCAAGAATACCGCAGCAAACGGCCACGCATATTCGTCGTCATCACTGACGGAGTTGAGAGCCGCCAAGGCAGTATAGTCTCTTGACTTCACTGATATGCTTGCTTGCACCAGATCATTTTTCAGGTTTCTCCTTCCCCATTTCTCACTCTCTCACTTCTTTCTATTCTAGGGTTTCTGTTCTACGAACTCCAAATTCACCCTCTCTCTCTCTCTATCTCTCTATCATTTCAATTTTACAAATTCGCATCGTTCCTTTTTTCATATTATTTTGCGCGCAGAGCTGATCGTACTCGGAAATTCGCAAATTCATACGTGACATTGAATTCATATTCAAAGCCCATTG
Organism: Dillenia suffruticosa; assembly: GCA_033439265.1. Taxonomy (NCBI): domain Eukaryota; kingdom Viridiplantae; phylum Streptophyta; class Magnoliopsida; order Dilleniales; family Dilleniaceae; genus Dillenia; species Dillenia suffruticosa. Next base: position 20,945,923 of record JAVTVX010000018.1, read on the forward strand.
TTTTCTTTCAGGTTTGGAGTTTTGATTCTTTCCCTACTATGTTCTTCTCTTTGAATCTAGGGTTTGTTTACTGTTTTCTTAGATTATATTATTTTTCAAGTTTGCACTACAATCCATGAAATTGATTCCCCTGTCAATTGGTTGCCTAGAACATCTTCCCTATCATGGGAAGTGCCAAATGATTTTGTCCGACAAATGTATCGAACGGGACATGATTTGCGAACCTTCTTGCAGTAGTAGTGCGTGAACTAGATGCCACTGAAAATTGGTGTTAACCATCTTTGCACGTTGGTGGCACTATGGTGATGGTCTCACCCTGGTTGTCCGTCTTGGTTCAAGTAGTTATGACTCAATTTAAATATTTCATAGCTATGGTAATGCCTACGGGAAATAGGTGTTTGCTTTTTCCCTCACTTTTTGACAAGTGAAAAAAAAAGAAAAAAACACAAAGAAATAAAATAAAAAAATTGCCCAGGATGGGGATGTTTTATGATGGGGCGAGACTCGAAATTCATATTGAGGAGTAGTGTACAACATGTAAGGTAAGAGGCTGAGGTTATAATTTTTAAGAGACAAACAAGATTTTAAAGAATGTTAATGACATTTTAAGTTTTTTAGCAGCATGTTTGAAGACTTTTAGCTTATTTTTTAGACTTTTAGCAACATTTGTTGAAATGCTGTTTTAAAAGTATACATATATTATTACTGATAAAAAGTAATACGTACATTGTTATTATTATTAGTATTAGTATTATTAGGGTGCTCTATCCATTGCCTCCACCACCATCCAATAATTATGTGTGTGAAATGCCAGTAGAGATTGCATTTGCAACAAAAGCATATAAGAACTACGGAAAGACTTACGAGTATGAGTTAGAAAGTACAAAATTAATGTCATGTTTTATGTTTCTTTCAGAATTGAGAACACAATTCTTTTGGATGAGGTCTATTGGACTTGAAGAATTCCTGGATGCATGGGATTGTAGGATATGTTCGAAGTACTTCTAGAGTAGGAAAAAAAATATTACTTGCATTTGAAAAAATAAATGCGATAAATTATCTAGGCTGCACCTAATCTAAAGTAATGCTCTAAAAATTTTGATGAGGCCAGAACTATTCCTTTTAGTTTAAAGTTATTTATTACTCCAAGCATATACAGGAATGTTGCTAGATTAGTTCTTTTGACCATAGCCCATTGACCTGTTTCCTTCTTTTCGTTGGATGACAGCTATGGCGCCCTTTCCGAAATTTTGGCATCAATAGGCATGGGAGGACTGTCATGGACTGCAGTAAAAAGCAAAAAACCATGAATCTTGACTGGAAACCTATCAGTATGCAAGCAGCTTCTTCTGAAGGTTCATTTACTCTTAACAGCCATGCAAAATCTATGGTGCTTTTAGCTGAATTTCCTTCACCTTGTGTTATGAATGAAGTAACAATTTTAAAATATCATCATTATATGGTGTTTAATAAGAAGTTGCTCAATTTCTCATGGCTACATAATTTGGATAGATGTATTATAACATCCGACAGTCAGGGGATAACTGCATCTCCTCATTCTCCAGATGTGTAGTGTAATAGAATATAGTCTCATATTGATTTGCAGAATGCTCGTTGAATGTTGACTATGGTAAAGGTTCGGATGTTGAAATTCAAGTTAAAGAATTACATGGCAGTTCAAGCTATGTTCCAAATGATGAAGTTATAAATGAAGGAGCTGAAGCAATGACTAAGCTATCTGGCTCCACTATCTTTTCTAAAACAGAGGAGAAGAATGAAGAACATGGAGATGGGGAAGTGCAAGCAATAGTTTCAACTGACAAGCATTCTGTTTCATTGAATGTAAGGATTTGTATATAGTTATGTGAATCTTACTCTTGAAAACAATAGATTTGATCTGTAGCATCTTCAGCCTTCGGTGATTAGTTGTATGCCAGGGCGACCATGAAAGTCTTGGCCTAGTGGTAGTACTCTTTACCGACTTGAGAGCTAAAGCCAAGGTTCAATTCTTGGTAGCAAACCAACAGAAACATGCATTTGCACAGCCAAAACCATCAAAAGTAGCCAGGGCTGAGCCACATTACTTTTGGTAAATTAATTGATTTAAATAATTTTTCTTTTTTTTTTTAAAGAATATGTTTGTGCTGTTATGATTTTGCTTATGATTTTTCCCCAAAATAATTTATATAATCTTATTTGAAAAGATTAAGATCCGAAGGATATTTTTATGAAATTTTATCACATATCAAGGATTGGAAATTTTGAAAAGCTTAGGGTTCCTAATTATGGTTCTCTTATTTGATTTGGATGGGTGTGTGTGAGTGGGTCCTGAATAATTGTAGTAGTTATAGGAAAATGGTGATGAAAGATACTTATTTCATAACCAATGCTCTTAGAGGGCCTGTAAAAAATTAGATGGTCTTAAATGAGGTTTGTTGTGAATATTGGATGTGAGAAGGTTGCTTTGCAGCAATTTGATTGGGGCAAACTGTGAATGTTAGAGGGCCTCATGGTCATGGTCTCTCAAAAGGTCTTCATTGTTGTGCTGATGCTTTGATGTATCCTGTCTGTTGGCAGAGCAGATGAAGCCTAGGAGCTTCATATGGAAGCTCCTTCCTCGTCTGACCTAATGATCAGCCAACACATATAAGACAAGTGGCAGATTCATCAGATCATATGTCCAAATCTTTGTTATTCTTATAAACATTGGAAACTTTTGACACTTTCTGGGCACTTTTAGAGGTACCAGACGTAATCGCTTTCATAAAAAGTGGAATGCTGGAGTAAGTTACTCTTCTTTCGCCAGCATAAACGGGTGTCTTTTTTTATAAATTTAAGAATGCCAAGTTATGGGGGCAAAACCAATGTGTTTGTCAAGGACCACATGAGCGGAAAGGAATAATAACATTGATGCGGTTGCAATGGGGCTTGCCAATCATATGTCCTTTTTCTCCTCTCATGGCTCCATGCCATTCCCATATGCTACTGTTTCTGTTCTACCCTTCAATTAAGCATCTTTCTGGGGAACCTCTTGATGCATGGAAAGAAATAATTTTGTATTTTGGTTTGTTTCACAACAATGTGTAGTATTCTGAACCCTTCTTCAATTTCATGGATTCAGTGTAAGCCAATGTTGGAGGCTCGGAACTTGAGAATTGTGGGTTGTCGAGTTAATCTTATGATCCAATTTTTTAGTTAGTGTTTCATGCTTTGCTTGCTCAATAGTCCTTGTTTGTTATGAGGTGAAATGGTATACTTAGAAATTTCTTATTTTGGTTCATTTGCTTTGATATACCTCCCACTTCTAACAATGCGTATTGCATTTCTTTGCAATTTTTCTCTATTGTCACCATTGTTACCCCAATGTACATGCTGAGAAAAGATAAAACAAGTCAAAGGAGTCATACAAAACGCTTTATACTTGGATGCCAAATGAAATGTTATAATTTCTTAAATTGAAACTGGATTTGCTGAAGAAAACTGCTTATGTGATGGGCGTTGATTTGTGTGAACTTGTATCATGCCTCCACGTAATTAGTATCTCCATCTAGTTTTGTTGATTGTTTAACCGTTCTGGCTTCAAGAAAAGGTGCTGTTCTAGAGAAAGCTCAATAGCATGGACATTAGAATAACAAATTTTACAAGTAAAGTCTGTTTAGTGCCCCCAATATACTTCTTTCTCTTTGAGGTGTTGTCGTACAGGATCCAAACTCAAGGCTGTGCAGTCCTTATTCAGTCTTGACATTACTTGTTGATCTATTGATAACATTGAATGTTCATTTCGTATTCAGCCTTTTTAAGTCACATTTTTCATTCTCTAAGAGGTGCATTTTACTTCCCTTTCTGGAAACTCTTATGTTTTCTGCTTTGTCCACAGGTTGCTTCTCCTTTAATTCGCTTCATAAAAGGAAAAGGGTGCGGTATTGAGCAACCTATCTTCATTGAAAACTGAATTTGACATTAGTTTTATGATTTACCAATTTGCACATCAAATATTCAGGGGATCTACACATGAAGAAATTGAGCGTGATTTGGGAGTGAAGATTATATTTCCATCATCAAAGGAGGAGGAAACTGTTAGTAAGTTACTATCTTTATTGGTGTGTGATATTATGTACCACCTGCACTATGGTTCACTGACATGGTTTTCCTAATCGTGCTCCTTCATTTTCATATGTAGATGCTCGTCTTTGTTTTAGAATTTTTTAAAACTAAAGTTAGAGAAATAAATGAAATGTTGTGCTAGTATGTAAAAATTTGATAAATGTTTAGAGGGCTGCACAAGCTTATCAATTAGCAATTTTGGTCTTGTCTGGAATGACCATGGGCTGAGGGTGTTCCCCCTTTCTTGTTCGCCTGCCCACATAGTATCGCATGTCAATGCATTGTTACTCAAATGAAAGCTAAACCTGTTTATAACTTCTTTCTCTTTTTCTACAAATCTGAAGGTTTTATTGCATCAACATTTTAGTAACTCTTGGTTTTGCAGCCATTGAAGGTACTTCCATTGAAAGAGTTACTACTGCATCAGAGAGAATACAGTTGATAATTGATGAGGTCAGTTACCTACCAATGGAGTTTTTTATGTTCATCTGGGTTTTAGTTTATACATTGCCTTATCTAATCAATGGATCCAAATATATAGTTTTCATGGTTTACTTTGTTTGTGGATGTGATTTGGACATTCGCAGGAAACCCAATTTAATTCTTTTCGATGCGATTAATTTAGTGGGTGCTGGTGTGAGCTGGTATTAGGAAACTCTTGGTAGAACTAGGTTCCCACATACTAAGCATCTATGTTCGGAAGATTGTTGAAAAAGTTTAACCTTGACATCGTGTTTTGTTGTTATGGTCAAACTAGAACTTCTTTTTGATCTTAATGTAGGTTCTTAAGTTGAAGTCTGCACAACCATTTTACTTGCTCTGTGCACTTTCTTTTTCGCACTCCAACAGATTGTGCATATAATTTTGCAATTGGAGTTGGAAATGGAACAAAAGACTTCAAAGAATGAAATTGTCAAATTCAGATAAATGTAATCAGCAAAATGCTAGATAGGTAAAATACTGAAGCTTTTGGCCGTGATTGGTGAAAGGGAGACTGATCGGGAGAGGTAGTAGGTTAAAGGTTCAGTTCCCTCTCTATTCCTCATGGAATTTGGCAATAAAATAATAGTAGAGAGCATCAGTTTTAATCTAGACTAATGATTCTATTCTATACTGCCAAAATCTTTAGGAAATGTATTTAGCTTATTTTCTTATGTTATAATTCGTCACAGGTTCAAAAAACAACTTAATTGAGGAAATAAAATCTGATGAAAAATGGCAAAATAAAGCATTGCACACTTGTTAGTAGATAGCATGAGAGTCCTGTTGTGGGATCTTCTTTAACAGCAACCTTTTTATAAATAAAATGATAACAAAATACCAATATTTCTAGAAAATCAACTATAATTTCTAGAAAACACTCACCAGAAAAATTAACTTAGGCAATCGCACCTAAGGTTCTTTGGAATCACTCATGGGGGAGAAGGAAATCATACCACCAACTAAAGCACTGGGCTTCATGTTCTACAAGCATTTCATTTTCCCCAAATGTTACTGTGTCTGCCCTCTGTCTCAGCAAGGAACAATTATAGAGCAAGTAGATAAACTATCATTCAATATGCAATTAAGGACATCACCTTTTACTTTGGCATGTAAAGACATTAGCTTTATAATTTTGTTCAGTTGATTTCCACTCAAATTGTATTAATGTTGTTAATGATGTGACATTTTCTAGTAGAAAAATTGCCGGGTGGTGGTGATGCGTCATTTTTTTTATTATGTTGAAGTATTAAAAACATGAAAGAAAATAATAATGATGAATAAAAAGGAAAAGAAAAAAAGAAAAAAAAACATTTTTCTCCTCCACCACTGCAAAAAATCCATCACCACTGCAAAAAATCCATCGCCACTACCACCGTGATGATTTAAACAGTTTTGTCAGATGAGATAGGTGCTAAAAAGCACCCGAGGTACTAGGCTCTAATCTGGGTGCTCGCTTGAGTGACACAAGGTACTAGGCCAAATTTTCAAGTAAAATCTATGTATATAATGTTAAAATTTGATCTCTATAAAATCCAAATGAAATTTAAACTATCATATGCAAATACATAATCATATGAAGTCATATTTTTCACCTTTAAACAAAATAAGATAATCTAAAAAAAGCAAGTAGCTGAGTAAATTAAAAGCACAATACACCATCATTTCACATTCGTCTTCAAGAAAATCATCATCCATGCCTTCCTCTCTTTCACCTAAGTCCATATCCTCTATCTCTTTCACAAACAGCTCTAGGCCTACTATGTAAATGCATTTAATTACATCTTGTTAGTGAGTACCCTCTACTGTTCATCTCTACCTCTCCGTCTCTCTTAAATTCTCATGGATGGTTATCTCATTTCTGCTTGCATGTTCGTACAGGTAGTTAATAGCCCAAAGCTCGATTACTCTCATTTTGTGTCCCTACCGTTGGCCATATACCCAGAATTGGTGGATAAGCTTACCAATTTTCAGAATTCAGTGTTGGGTATCAATCTACTTGATCAAAAAAATGACTTGGAGCGTGAATCGGACAGAGAGACTTCAGACGATGAAGACCAAGATCAGCTCTTAGATAGAGGATCCAATGTTGCAGTTGAGCTTAAGGCTGAGGATAAGAAATTTGTGAAAGCTGATATAACTAATATACCTCTTACAAGTTACCCGCCTAAAAAGTTAAAGTCTTCAAACTTATCAGGTAGGGAAGCAAAGCAGAATGCCTCATTGTTCCAGTTAGATATTAAATATTTGATCCATAAAATTATTATGATATTTGTGTTGCAAGGTTCTGAGGTAGAAAAGGGTATGATATTAGATTGTAGAATTGGTTTTTGAGTTATTTAATTGTGTATTGTTTTTGCTTGTACCTGTGTTTATATTACTTGCTTAAGAGCATGATCCTTTCAAACCATATCTACTTCTTAGTTAATTTATTTCTTGAACTCTTGATTGCTTGTTTATGGGTTTATGTTAGTTTAAAGGCCCATTTATTTCTTAATTATTTGTGGTGTTCAAATATGTTACTTGCTGCCTACTTTTGGAGTGTTTATTACATAATTTGCATTTTTTCAGGATTTGTTGAACTTAACATATGCTTGTCTGCTGTAATCTTCTCACTTTCTAATTTCTGTGGCTTGATTTCACCAAAGTTCATCTCATGTAGACCTGGGTATTGATAAATCCATATTTATCAATCCAAAGACATTCCACTTGACCGTGCTTATGCTCAAGCTGTGGAATAAGGAGAGAGTTGATAGAGCTGCTCAGGTTTTGCAGGTAAAGTTGCTGAGAATGACATTATATGCTGGCTGGCACCTCCTTGGTGCCTTCTGTTCTCCTTGTGTTATTGAAATCTTATTCTCCTTTCCAAGAAAGGGGAGATTATGTACTGGTGGCGTAGGTGTTATTTGATGATAACTTGCCTTTTTTAATCTCTTCTAGAGCATCTACCCAAAAGTGATGGATGCTTTGGAAAATCGACCTGTATCAATCAGACTTAAGGGATTGGTAAGATTTCTTGTTGAGAACTTGTGGCTTGTGTTTTTGAATTCTATTGCTAGGAGTATGAGCTAATGATTAGGCATGCTATTTACCCTGGAGTACAGGGATTTGAAATTATAATCTTTCCTTTTTTTTTTTCCTTTGGATTTTCTTGTTCATTTCTATACCAGCTAGCTCTAATGTGGGAGCAATATTTATCCGCAAATTTGATTGAAAACATTTATGCAGATGAATAGAAGCCATGTGCCATGTAGTGATTTTCAAAACAAAATATAGAAAAAAAACATGGATAAGTCATCTAAAAGTTAGTAGTACTTGGGCATATTTTATGTTGGCCCTTTCTTAATTATATTAGGTCAAATCCTTGCCTTTTTGCAGGAGTGCATGAGAGGTTCATTTGCCAAAGCGCGTGTTCTTTATGCCCCAGTGGAGGAGATTGGCTGTGAGGGTCGGCTAGAGTGTGCCTGTCGTATCCAAATTCTTTAAGAGATCTATTCTGGGTTTCTATATCTAAATAGTGCTAAGTTAATAAAATTACTGAGAAGCTATCATTATTCCAATATGATTTTTTCTGTTTCCTAAACTTTCTAGAGGTCATTATTGATGCATTTGTGGAAGCTGGTCTTGTCCTTGAGAAAGATGCAGGGCAAAAATTGAAGGTAAACTTTCAACCTTCAAATTGATTGCTCTTGGCATAATTGCAGATTTTTCTCTGCAAGCATCATAATCATTCTTATAGGCAAATTTGTTGCCGATTCTGCATCTTAATTTGGTCCTTTAAGTACGACTTTGATGTAATTATAATTTATAATGCTTGGAACACATTTTGTATGTCTGCTTAAATGACCATCAGTGCCATTCTTTTAACTTTATGGTATGTTGAAATGTTCTAATTTTGATCTGATTGGTGTGTGGTTCTGAATAAGCTGTGTATTGTTGGTTACTTTTTCTTTATAGAAATGCCTCATTCTTGGGGATGGACCATTGTGTGGTATAATGGTTAAAAGTCTTAAGCCAACAAGCATTGTTGCTCAGTATAAGTCATGAGGACAGTCATTGGATGGCTTCTTTTTGTGCCAAAGGCTTAATCTCCGAAAATGAAGTAACCTTCTAAATATACCTATCGAGGATTAAGGATTTTGTTGGTTGAAATTTGGAACTAGGATAAATTAGTTAGAATAGCTCTTAAAAGTAGACCTAATTCAACTAAAGTGTTGTAATGGTCAGCTACTTCAATCTTGTTTCTTCCCACATTTCTTAAGAAGGTCAGAGTTTTTGAAAGTTGCGAATGCAGACTATTACATTTTCTTTTAGGTGATGCTATTTTCTACTATACTCATCTGTCAAGGAGCTTTGAATAAAAACTTTTTAGCATATCCTTCATGCATAACTAGTTCCAGTCTTTCTCTATCACAAAAGTCATCGAACCTTTCATGACTAATGTGATTTGTGGAGTATAGCATGTCACTTTCTAACTACTTTAACCTCATCACCTTTTCTTGTCCATTTTTAGTGCTTGCAGCTCCTTCCTCAATCTGATTATACACACACACACCCCCCATTTTATCCTTTCTTGTGTATGTGATTTCACCTTCTTATGTTGTTAAGCCTTGTTCAATATGGGTTTTGTATATCTAGCTTTGCTTGTATATGCTCATGTGAAATATTATATTTTCTTATAAACCTCATTTCCACAGTAGCATTCTTTCTTGAGCTTCATTCTCATTTATTTATTTGTTCAATGATCTTTCTTTCCTTAACTTCCATGTATATGCTATTGGCTATTGCTAAATGAGCAACTGAGGATATTTTTGCATTTGGACCAATCTTGGGAGAGTGGCATTTGGAATGTGGTGGGACTCACTCTTGGGCAATAGTTAGTTTAATACATCTCCTGTTTTGCATGTATCATGTAGCACAAAGCAATTGACTAATGCTTTTGGATTGCGCAATTTCATCCCACGTCTGGAGTGAAATGCAATAAAGCAAGTTTTACTTGCAAAATTATTTACACCCCTTATTTTCTAACTACCGCATGGCCGCTGAATTGGTTGCCCAAGTGGTTGCGGCACACACTTTATAATCCTGACATTCTAGATTTGAATATGATTAATAGAAATCATTTGAAAAAATAACCCACAACATTTGAGTTGTGGAAAGGCTTTGCGGTTACTTGGCATATTTGGTGGGGCTATGTTGAGGGACTTGCTTAAAGGGCAGCAGCCATGGCCGAAACCGGACATTTCACAACAAGGGGAGGCCCCCATGGTGATGCCTAGAGCAGGTAGCAATAATGGTCTCTCTCTTCCACCTATTTGGGCTTGGACAAAAAAAATACAAATTCTAGCCACCACACAAGGTATATGGTTTTTCTTTTCATAGACAGAATGACAATTTTGGAATATAGGTTTGTTAAATAGCTTGCATCTCAGGCTCAACTTAGTAATGCAACGTGAATGCTGTGGTGGCCCACTTTTGGACAATTCGTGTCTCTAAGTTTGCATCTAGTGCTATGTCACTGCTTCATATCATATCCTTAACTATCCAAGAACTGTTTATTGAGATGAGTCCCACCCTCCCCCCCAAAAAAAGAAAAAAATAATAAAAAGAAAAATGCTCCAGCACTTGCTACATATTTAGCTTTGATGGTAAGTGTACGGTCCTAGTTGCATAGAATTCATAATGTTGTTTCCATGTGAATTTGTTTTGTTTCATTAAGTTGAGCAATCGACTTCCTAGAGTCTGTTGCAGCCGACACTGCCTTGCGTTGTCTACTTTGAGTTTGTATATTTACATGATTACAGCCCGATATGTACAAGTTGTACAATGCACATCATCCAATTCTTCTTGGGGTTTGATGAACTTGGCATAAGTTGATTGAATAAAATGTTGCAGCCTGTTTTGGTACATAATATGATGTCCTGAAAAAACTAATTTCAAGGGCAATGCTTGATCTATCTGGTAAAGTTGAAACCATTTTTTTTCTTCATTGTTCGAGGTAAGTAGGAATAAATTACCCTTAACCATAGTCACTATTATAAACTCTTGCAAAATATTTATTATGAAAAATTTAGTATTTTATAATTAAGTTTCCTCCCATGTTGCAGCTGCATGCCACCGTGATGAATGCAAGGCACAGAAAAAGGTGAATTTATTTCTTTGAATTAGCTTCATCACCTTGTCTTTTGGGTATAATATTTTGAGAAAAGAAAATGAATGGAAAGAATAGGGAGGAGAAAAAATTGGTGAATTTTTTTCCGTTTTATCTTCTTGTATGGAAGAGTTTAAGATGAATACATGATTATGTTTGAAAGGAAGAGAAAAAGGAGGACGTCTATTGTTTTTCCTCTCATTTCTTTTCCTTTACTCTTCCCAAAAAATGTGAAGAGAATTTTCTCTTCCGATTTCTTTTTGCTCCCTTTTTTCCACCCATTTTCTTCTCTCTCAAGTACAGTGGAAGCATCTCCCGTGTGAGCTTGGCATGACTTGACCATTTTAAATTCCTCCCCTCCACCTCCCCAAACCCCCCCCCCCCCAAAAAAAAAAAAATGAAGGGCACTTGTCCGTACATGGACTGACAAGTAGAAATGAAACTTTTCAGCGAGGATAGGAGGAAGAGGAAAAATTTTGATTCTTTTGATGCTCGAGGCATTGTCAAACAGTATGGCTCTGAAGTATGGGGGGAGTATCTCATCCGCGAAGCTCATCTTTCGAAGAGGTTCGTGTTTGATGAAAATGGATACTATCATTGCTGTGCTTCATTTCCTTTTCCTGAAAGCATGCAAGTGGATTAGTCCTTTCCTGTAAACTAGTTATTATCTTTCTATTACTTAAATGAACCAAAGTAACGTGTTTGTTTTTCAATGTGACATGGGAACTAGATCTTTAGTTGGTAATTTCTATATACTTTTTTAAGTGAAAGCTATTACTTATTGGGTCTCAATGCTGATGTTCCTATCACTGAGTTAAAAGTTTTGAGAGGGACTTACATGGCTTGGGCGTGTTACTGCATATGAGCTGAGTCTTGACAAGCTTTATGGTGCATGATTATTTTTCCTACTTAATCTAAAAATGTGCAACCTGTATGTGGTGAGTAATCCTTTAACGAACAGAAGCCGCTAGACCTAGTTTTTATGGTTAGCTTAAGAGGACATGTTATGTTCTGTGGGACAACAAATTATGGAGAGAAATGTTGCAAAAATAAATTGAAGGTTTTTTTTTTTTTTTTTGGCTCCCATCACGAATATCTAAAGTCATGTTTCGATTAATTCGATTTGAGTGTCTGTAGGGACATTATTTAGAGGGTGGCTTTCCTAGTATAGTTTTTTTCATTCCCAAGTTTCAAACTCAAGACTTAGTTAAGGGATTTTATATCCCATTCCACTCGGCTGGCCATCTGTTGGTAAATTAGAGTTAATTGAACTCGCAACTGAATAGACACTATGCTCAGAGAACTGTACATGATGCTACCTAGTTCACACAATATGATAGACCATTTTAAGATAATCCATCCGGAAGCTGTTCCCTGGTAGTGGACAATGCTTCTGCAATTATTGAATGAGAAGCGTTCAGGAGTTCTACTGAATTCTTTTTTTGAGAGCTGACATTTTGGTGCTAGCGTCAAGTTTCAGTTAAGAGTACCAGCAGTCCTGCAGTCATCAGGGCTCATTATTGAAATCGTTTTTAGGGTTTATGCAGTTGGGGTAAAAGATTAACGAGGCATGTCAGTCTGATTATGGCTATGAAAACTAACTAAATGGAGGTGGATTATTCATTGGGTGAGTTTGGGGTAGATTAGGTATAAGTCCGTAGATTTCAGCTAATTTTATCACTGGAAAACGTGATTGCTTTAGGCATTTCTGGGCTTTACTGGCAATTGCTAGTCAGAACAGTATCATCGTTAACAAGATCAACTGTGAAGCATGTTTTTTTTTTATTTTTTTTTAAATGAAGGGTCTGTTTATCGGAGAAGGGCTAAGTTACAATTTTGGAGGCAGTAATCCCTTAAGGTGGAAAGAGCTGGTGTTATCCTGTTAGATGAACGAGTGAACCTGTTAACCCCTTTTGGGTTGAGTAGTCGAGGATACTTTATTTCCTTAATCTATGGTCTCGAGTTCGGGGAATGACGAAAAAGAATTTGGGAGAGTTAATCAACCGGCCATAATGCATTTAAATGCCAACAATAAACTCATGGCCCTGAATACATCTTAATAGGTGTAGCTCCAACCATTAAGATGAATACAAGGATGGTTACTTTAGTAGTTGCATACCGCACAAGCAACTAAAAGAATCCAGCATCAACATGGACAACCATGCCCAAACAACAAGAAATCTGATTTATGATGATCAATAGAGGAAATAACCGATCACACGTGGGTTTAGTGGCAGAATACTCGACTTTCTTAATCAAATTTCAAGTTCGAGTTTTGTGAATGAAAAAACAGACGTCAAAAGAGTTAGTGTGATTTTTAGACATTGATGGTCAAGTAGAGAGAGAGAGAGAGAGAGAGAGAGAGAGAGAGAGAGAGAGAGAGGAAACAGCCCAAATATTTAATTAAGGACGTAGTATTCATGTCACAATTAAGTTGATGAAGGCCTATTTTACACTTAGGGCTGTGATTCCTTGCCCGAGTAAAATCCAAGGCTTGTGAAATATAGGCCACGTGCTGTTGGTTTAATGAGGTCTGACCCTGCATATTGGATTAAATAGCTACTAAATTAATTCAAAGCCTTGAACACGTCTTACTAGGTGAAATCCTGTCATGGCAACAAATACAAGGGCCATAGTTGTAGTGGTTGTACATTGCAAAAATGACCAGATGGCTACACCAACAACAAGAACAATGATGACACGGCAACAAAAGAAATAGATGTAAAATCAAAGGATCTGAAACATTGTTTTAAGCATAATTTTCGATGAGTAAGAAAACTAATTAGTTATTCCTGTTAAAATGTTCAGATTATATATATTACAGTAAAATAGATGTGTTGAAGCTCTTATTGTACTAAATCTTTTAAACTTAATTTTCCTAGAAGTGGCTGCCTTGTAGTTTCTTCTTTACCCATGAAGGTGACAATACAGGACTCATTTCACATTCCATTATTTCTGTTTGCTGATCCCATCCCGCTGAATCCTCCAAGTGGGTCTTCTCACTGGGCAGTACTCTTACTCTCCAAACTTTGAATGTCTGATCCAAGCTTGCACCATAGACTAATAATCCCATCCCCGTGTTGTCTGTTTCTATAGAAGCAGCTAAGCACCTAACTGGTCCATGATGTCCGTCCATGACTGCAACACATGTATGGAAACAATCCGCCTGACATCCTCTCCTTCTCCCAGAAGTTTATTAGACCATCCGATGAGCCAGAGTAAAGGAAGCACGAATTTGCTGTCGGGCTTAGAGCCAAAGCATTGACAGTTGAGAGTTGGAATTTGAGCGTCATGGTAAGAATATGTGAGCTTTCTCCATAAACCCTTCTCCATATCTTCACCGAGCCCTCTGAGGAACATGTGAAAACGCACCCATCTTGTTGGTTGACTATTATAGCATTTACATGACCTTCATGAGCAACAAATAAATCAACACAACGCATTTCTGGAATCTTCCAAGCTTTAACTGTTTTATCCCATGAACCAGTGTATAGAAGCTTTTCAGCATGGTTGTAAGCTAGGCAGGAGAAGTAGTTTTTATGTTGATTTGTATTCCTCGTTTTAAACAACAAGAAGGATCTTCTTTGAGGTAAGGTGGTAATCTTTTTCGGATGAAAATTTTCTGAAACTGAAGCATCCCGGACTCGAATTTTGCAGTCACTGGGTGTTGTAAAGAGTGTCTTTCCATAAACCAAGATTGCTCGAACTTCACCATATTTGGCTTTGATATATCCCATCTCAGTGCAATCTGGCTGCTTCCATGCATGAATTCTGCTACTTCTGAGCCTGTGAAGATTAAGTCTCTTGAGACTGCAATGGAGAAGATGTTGCCTTCATGGCGATGAAGCGAGGCTAAGCAGTGATAAAGAAGGGATGGTGTGGGAGAGTTGTGCATGGGGGAGAGTGTCCATGGAGTCTCAGGGCTCATTGGGGTCAATGGCATGGATGCTGTTGATGCTGAAGATTTTCTGACTGGCATAAAGGTAGTCTCTGATTCAAAAAACTTTTGATGGTTGGTAAAGGAGAGCCTGCTAGACTATGCGATGTTCTTCCTCTCTTCATCCATGAAACTCCATAGTGTTCTTCTCCCATAGAATTCCATCTCAATATTGTGGTCTTTAAGGGGTCTTATGTGACTGTGGCCGTGTGTGTTTCTGTGTAGGACTGGTTGCTTGTGCGTACTATGCTAATGCTAGAAAGAGAGAGATGACAATGATATGACAAGATAGAACGAGAGTGTCTACATATTTTTAGCAGGGCTAAATTTGTAGCTGGAGCTTCTTGGAGGATAGGGTAGACCATTAGTTCAGGCATTTAAGGCATTAAGGTACCAAATCAATTTGAAGACGAAAGAGGAGCATTGTCTGGTTGTCCATTTGTATAAAATTTTTCCATGTTCCTTTAAACTGTATATCTCCTCCTCTTCAATTCTGAAGAAAAAAGTTGATAACCATTGTTGCAGCTTTTAACTCATTGGTTGCATTTTATTGGCTAAATTATCTGATGTACTGTCATGCCCACCATAGAGAGAGACATTATTTCTCTGCTGAAATCTGTTGAGGGAATAAAACCCCTACTCTTACTCGCTTTTGCCATGTATTTGATTCTTTTTAATCTTCCATCTAGCCTCATATACCCTCACATTTCTCCCTGCCAAATTTTATAAATGGTCACTCTCTGGGGAACCCTTTACGTCCTTTAACCATAACATTCGAATGAAACTCATTATGTTCAACTATGCAATGAAGTAGGAAACGTTCAGTCTCTTTCTGTTCTTCCCTATAGATTATCATCCAGATTTACCACGCTCTGCCCTTCCATATGCCTCCATGTGAACCTTGGTGTGCATGATGTACAGTATGAGGGTTAATTAAAAAAAAAATACCCTTCTATGAAAATAGTATTTTCCTTGCTTTCGTTTAAAGTTCACGATGGAATTATTTTTGTTTTAATCTTAAATTGAAATAAACAAAGTTTTGGATTCTCCTTAGATTCCGCAATGAAAATGGATGAGTAAAGTGATGAGGCCAAGAAGATTTGC
The DNA here is from genome assembly GCA_033439265.1 of Dillenia suffruticosa. NCBI lineage: Eukaryota > Viridiplantae > Streptophyta > Magnoliopsida > Dilleniales > Dilleniaceae > Dillenia > Dillenia suffruticosa. The sequence continues at coordinate 20,961,699 of JAVTVX010000018.1, forward strand.
ATGAATGTTAGAAACTTGTTTGTCTATTTTTCTCCTTATAACATTTTGCTTGATTAATTATTTAAATAAGATTATTCAAATTGGGCCAATGATGGCAGAGTATATTGCGCTGGGCCTCAGGCCTTGTCTAGATTTCCTGCCGGGCCTTGAAACGAATTATACATCTGTAGCCTGACCCTTCACGTGTTTGGTCCATAACAGATTGGGCCATATCAATTTGATCAAATAGAGCCCGGGTTATTCTTTTTTTTTTTTTTTTTACTATATCGACCGGTATCTAAAGACATGTTCCGACTAATTCGGTTCGGAACTTACAGTGGCCCATTAAAGGGGCTACCCTCCCAAAATAATTTTTTTCATGCCCAAACTGCGAGTCGAACTCGGGAACTTGGTTAAGAGACCTAACACCACATCCTACTAAACTAACTGTCTGTTGGTAACCTGGGTTATTCTTGACCTAAAACAAAGGAAATTAAAAAATCCAATACCTAATTTGTTTGATGATTGGATATTGATTATTTTTAAATAAAATTTTGAATTCAAATCTTGTATATGAAAAAAATAGATACTGAAAGAGTTTTGTCCCCTTAAAATCCTAATCTGATTTAAAACGGATTTAGTCAGATTTAATGTGATTATCATATACTTGTGGTAAAAAAAAAGAGTATGTTTTAAAAGTTGAAGGTCAATTAGCGTCTTGCAGTCATCAAAATTTAGATCGCTTTTTATTGATTACCCCTTTACCCCTTTTGTTTTAACTTAAAAGTAATTGAGCCATGATAGGGCATCCCTATGTGGTAGAAGGTAGGAAGATTCCCAATTTACAATTACTATTTACTTAGATTTAATAATTTGAATTAATTAACATTAGTCATATTTATGGTTTCCAAAACATCAATTTATGCCACTTCCTATTTCATAACTTTGATGCAATAAAAAGATAATGAGGGGACTTTTTCAAAACGCATGCATGCGTGTAGACTCATCTTTGATTAAAAAGGTAATATCTACTGTTATTTAATTGATTCGATGTCTAAATACTGATACCATTTAAATAAGTTTCAGATTTAAATTTTGTATATTTAGAAAAAATATATTAAGAGAGTTTTATCTCTTAAGGGGTCTAATTCAATTTGAATCAAATTTAAAATAATTATTAAATATTAATAATTTATTAAAAAAATATCATTGTCCTTAATTCATTTGGACAAATTTTGGACTCTCGAGTGTATGCATGACAAACTCTTGAAAAATGTACTAATTAGGGCATCTTAAACTATCAATTCAACGTGTACCTACTACTTAGCTAAGTGACCAGAGAAAATAATGAAGAAATTGAACCTGTATTTTGAAAATTTGTTGTTGGAGATTTGGTCTGGTAATGGACAAAAAAGCCTCATTTCTTTTCACATGTACCCAGAAGACTAGAGAATCATCTAATGGATATCCAAAAGCCCTTTTGAAGGGTAAATGTTTCTCCCTTCGTTAGACACAGAACCCCACACCATCTCCCCAGTGCTTTCTGGCTAAATACTACACTGGGGCAAAACCCCGTAAAGATTTTTTTTTTTTTTTTTTTTTAAATCAACTAACATTTAAAATCATATTTCGATTAATTTAATTTGAATATTATCAGATTCAATTTAAAAAAAAAAAATTTCTTAATATAATTTTTTTTCATTTTTCAGTTAAAATCTATCATCTTTTACGTCAAACTTTTATCGATAAAACCCCACAAATTTGATTCTTCTCTTTCTATCCAAATTGTTTTCTCCTTTTGTTAATATCAAACCAACATTAATTATCCTCACCCCACTGAGATTATTAGTCTCTTCCTTAAGACGATTTTGAACAAATATTTCTAGGGTTGTCTCTTGCTTTTGATTTTTTGAGATATTTTGTATTTTTGATAATTTATTTAGTACATATCAAAATATAATCGACAAAATTCCTAATGTATCAAAAGGAACTATTGCAGATGTAAGCATTTGAAGAAAAATATAATTAATTACAAGAAGCCACCCAAAATCATTTTATCCTTCAATCCAAAAGAAAAAAACAAAGAATTCATTTGATCCTAAAAGTATCATTTTCTTAATTCATGTGAAAATAGGAATTAAAGGAATAAATGTACCTTGACCATTCTTATCCACTCATTTTTGGCTCATCATTCCTCCCCCCCAAAAAAAAACTTCAGGCCATTCAATCCTTTACCTTACACATATTTACCTTCTTCTTTTTTTTGGTACTGATATTTACCTTCTTCTTTCATCATCATTCCTTTCACAATATGCCTTATCACCAAACATCTCTCTCTCTCTCTCTCTCTCTCTCTCTTTACCTTATGGGCCACTCCCATGTAAGAATCATTGATAAGCTTCGCGAGAATTCCATTAAAGCATCACCATTGACAGCTTGGAGTGCCAGAAAAAGACCTGATTGGATATGCATGGATATATTGAACCATCACAATATTCTTTATTTTTTTTTGTTACATAATTATTCGAAGCTGAAATCACTAGGCAAGTGAAGGGGTTGTGACCAATCCCTATTCATCACTTAGACTACATACCTTTTTCATGGACTTCACAAACCATGAAGTGTTGCCTGCCCCCACACCCGAAAAAAGAAAAAAAAACTTAATTTTTTTTTTCCATTATTGGACCAATCAATTGAGAGCAACACTGTGATCTTACAAAATTTATAATATTTGAGATAATATTTACAAAACTTTCCTATTACTACACATCTATTATTTGAAACTCATGAATTTATTGATAAATTATAGTTTAACTGATATTATCAATTTTTTCTTCGAGTTATTGAGTTTGAAAGTCTGGTGTGTGTATAAAAAAAAAAACTCGTGAATTCAATTAATATCACAAAAATTATCATATTTGACTAAAGAATAGGCATATGTTTTATGTGTGTATATACATGTGTGACATTGAAGCATCCTTTTGTGCTGCCTTAAAAGGCCTTTCTTTCTCCAGTCATTTCAAACCTTCAATTGGGGGAAAACCATATTTTGAGTGTCTCATCAGTCTCTTCATTGAACTTAAACATGGTGAAAATAGCATTTGGTCGCTTTGACGATTCCTTTTCTTTGGGATCCTTCAAAGCCTATCTAGCAGAGTTCATTTCAACCTTGCTGTTTGTCTTTGCTGGTGTTGGCTCTGCCATAGCTTATGGTATATAAAATTTTCTACCTTAAATATAATTCGAGAAAATTATGATATATTTTGCAACACAAATGTTTGTTGGAAAATTATGATATATGTTTCAAATTTATCACATTATTTGTGTTCCAAATTATGATTATTTTTTATTTTATTTTATTTTCCCTGGGGTGCAGACAAGTTAACTTCGGATGCATCTCTTGATCCGGAGGGGCTGGTGGCCATAGCCATTTGCCATGGATTTGCGCTGTTTGTTGCGGTGGCTGTTGGTGCTAACATCTCCGGCGGGAACGTAAATCCAGCCGTCACGTTTGGATTGGCTCTTGGGGGTCAGATCACCATCCTTACTGGTATTTTCTACTGGATTGCTCAGCTTGCTGGCTCCATTGTTGCATGCTACTTGCTCAAGGTTGTCACTGGAGGCTTGGTAAGTCCCAACCACTAAAATTAATCTCATATTAATGGAGAGAGAGAGAGAGAGAGAGGGAGGGAGAGAAGGAGTATTAAAAAGATTCAAAGTGTAGTGACATGGTCATATTATATAGAGTATTCATATTATATAAATTTATGTTTCATCTCCATCCTCATCTTGTTTTTATCAAGAATATTAAATTTTAATTCTTTCTTGCTGATAGTTTTCAAAGTAAAATCCTAATATTGATTAAGATTTGGAATAATTTTATGCTGCTGCACTTGTATCATGAACTCTTAAGGTCAAACGGGATACTTGATGTTTTTCTTCTTAATAATGCTGATGTCTCTGTGTGATCACTTCATTTTCAGACAATTCCCATCCACAGTTTAGCCTCAGGAGTGGGAGCCATAGAAGGTATTGTCATGGAGATCATCATCACCTTTGCTTTGGTTTACACAGTCTATGCCACAGCTGCTGACCCCAAGAAAGGCTCATTGGGTACAATTGCACCCATCGCTATTGGGCTCATTGTTGGTGCCAACATCTTGGCTGCAGGCCCGTTCTCCGGCGGGTCAATGAACCCGGCCCGCTCTTTCGGGCCTGCAGTTGTTAGTGGTGACTTCCATGACAACTGGATCTATTGGGTTGGGCCCTTGATTGGTGGTGGCCTTGCTGGGCTTATCTATGGGTATGTGTTCATGCCAACTACACACACTCCATTGGCCAGTGGCTACTAAATTGTGTGCCAATCCATTCTTCCTCCTTGTAATAAGAAAAAGAAGGGCGGCTTTTGCTATTCCTTCTTTTCTTGCCCATTTCTCTCCCCTCCTTTCGTGATCACTTTGATAGATTTGATTTGTGATCCGAGATGTAAAGCCATGTTTGTTTACTTTTTTTTTTTTGTTACACAAAAATTCGAATCTGGGACTATCTCCTGCGGACGCCATGTTTGTTTACTTAGGTTGATCAAATATGTTTGATGGGGACCCATGAACTTTGGTGATCAATGTTACGTGCTTTGGATTTCTACGTCGGTTTTTTTTTAATCTTTATCAACGTCTTTTAACATTAGTAAAATATAGACCGATACAAAAAAAGAAAAAAATATCAACAAAAAGCATCGAGATATAAAAAGTTTTTGTGTTACAAAATTTATCTGCATTGAAAAATCAATTTATCAGGGAATAATAAGTGTGGAATTTTAGTGTGTAGTATCCTGTTATGCTTCAAATCATTAATATGATAAGGAAACATGAGAAATCAGTGAAAAAATAAAACAAATTCAAAAAGATCATATGATTTAAGAAAAACAATTTACCATATAAAATATAATTCTTTCAGTGCCTTCTATTTATTTATTTCACTCATATTACAAACTCAAGAACAACACCAAAGCAAATATAATGTAAATTCTCATTATCTTTATTATGGGGTTTCAAATATTTCTCAAAATTTACAAAATTAGGAAACAAAAAGTCAAAAAGGATTTATTATACAGGTTCTTGTGAGGGAGGGTCCTTCTCGTATGTCCATTCAGCATTCCATTTCTCACAAAAACAAAAATCCGGAAAATGAAATTTGTCAAATATCAATAATGAGTATCATTTAAAATTTTGAAATTATTGATCGATGTACTTTTTCCTTGATTCACAAATTAGTTTTTGAATTTTAAAATATAACGAATAAAAATATAAATTTTAAAATTCGTAACTTATTTATCCCTTTATTATTAATGGATCTAACCTAACTGTTAAATACTGACATGACCTTATGTGAGAGATGATATGATGGAATAGTTTATGATTTGGATTCAGTTTAGGGATTATATTGTTGAACGGGGAATAATAAGAATGCCGTAAATGGATTCGTCAATGAAATTCTCACAACCGAACTCTTTTAAATTAAATGGTCAGATATTTTATCCTTAAAATTAGAGATCTTGAGTTTGAGTATTGGGAACGGTAAAAAAAGATCTGAAAGAATCAATTTCTAAAATAGATTTTATAGTATTCGAACCGAATTAGTAAATCAAAGATTAGATACCAGTGATGAAAATATATATATATATATATATATATATATATATGTATACATATATATAAAGAGACCCCCACAAATGCCGTAAATGGATTCATCAACGAGACCTCCACAAATCTCATATAGGTTTTAGAAATTTGCACTCGCATTCAAAACGAAAACCACCAACTTTTTTGCCGAAGACGAAGAAAGAGCTCCCGACAATTCTGACAAATCTCATTTATGTCGCAATTATTGCTAGGGTGGCAGCCAAATTTGAAATTATCCCTCTACATCATCTTTCACGTAAGATCATATTAATATTTAATGATCAGATTGGATCTATTTTTTAATGAAAGGACAGATAAATTATGAATTTTTAATTTAGGTTCTCGATTATTATATTTTAAAATTTAAGAACTAATTTAAAAATTAAGAATAAAATCTTGCATGCAAATTTGGCATTGTAGGTGGCTATAATGGGAAAAGCACAAGCTATCTCCTTAAGCAAATGCATGTGTGCAAACTCTATTGGTCTTTCCTAAACAGGAAATGTGTGCAATGGGAGTGAAGGGAGTGAGTCAATTATTTGGATCCAACATGCATGACGCCATCCTTTTTGTGCCATTATGGCACAGAGCTTTTTACGGAATAAACCCGGTAAAAAAAAAAATTTTAAATGACCTTCTACCTAAAAAAATTTCATATATAACCCCTATTTGTCACTAGTTGTACTCGCAACAGACTATATCGCGAGTTAAACCTGCGATATGACCACATAACAGCATCACATGTGTCGCGTATTCAAGACGCGACACAGCTTGTCGCGTCTTTAAGTGCGACAAAGCTTGTCGCGTCTCCAAGACGCGACACGGTGGCGCTCCTCCACCCGTGGTGCTATGCTTCTCCACCCAGGGCGCGATGCTCCTCCACCCGAGCATTGTGTTCTCCCTCTCTCCCGCGCCCCTCTACTTGTGGTGTTGTGCTTTCCCTCTCTCCCACCCACGCGTGCTACGCTCTCCCTCTCTCCCCCCACGGCGCTGCACTCCTCTCTCCCTCCCCCCGCGGCACTGCGCTCTCCCTCTCTCCCCCCTGCGGCACTGCGCTCCTCTCTCTCTCTCCCCCCCGCGGCACTCCTCCCTCTCCCACTGCCGTGGGAGCCCTCTCCCTCCCTCCCCCATTGCCGCGGGAGCCTCGCTCTCCCTCCCTCTCCCATTGCCGCCCACGGCCGCAGGAGCTCTCTCCCTCCGCCGCGGGGGTATGTCCCGTCTTTAAGACACGATATAACTCATGTTGCGGGTTCAATCTGCGACATAACCTGTCACGATTTTAACTTGCGATATAGCCTATCGCGGATCAAATTTGCGACATATAGAAGGTTATATACGGAATTTTTTTGTACCGAAAGTCATTTTAATTTTTTTTTTTGTTGGATTAATTCTGTACAAAGCACGTAAGGCACAATCGCATTCAAACTGTTTCTCACTTTTCAAAGCACAAGAATGGTAGTACCATAAAGCAAAAATGACAATGATTATATGGAAATGGAATCTAAACTCAATGCTACTGTCATGTTGTAAACGTCTACATTAATGCTTTTCCATGGTTAGCATGTAGAACATGCAATAAACCTGGTAAAAGTTTCACAAGTTAAAAATAAAAGGTTGGCATTAGGTTATGTGTGACAAGCATTGGTTTTATGCATCTTGCTTACAAAGACAATGCCATTAAGGAAATTGTAGGATTCCTAAAGTATAAAACAATTAGAATAGTTCAAGTACAATTCAGGTTTGAATTCGTCAAGAAGGATCGAATCTATAAATCCACCGACAAGTTTTGTAATAGTATAGAGAGAGAAAAAAAATCAAAAGTTTTGGGTCATTTGAATTCAAGAATCAAGATTACAAAATCTACAAAGTCATGTGGCTTATAGTAGTTCTTCAAACATTATTTATTTATTTATTTTTTTGTCACCAGAGTGCAGGATACTAACTTCTAAGATAAGTTAAACCCCAAATATCATGCGATAAGGCCAATAGACAATAATAGGAGAGAACCACAACTTATACATTCCCGTCAAAACTGAATGGCCAATTCGTGCAAATATGTCCACTTAGTTATTACCCTCTCGTGAAATGAATTGAACTGATTGGAGCTTATCTCGTCTCATTAAAAGTTGGCAATCTTGAATGATATGGTGTGCAGGGTGGTGCGAGTACACCCCATCGAGAGTGCTAATACCAGATCCATTGAATCCAACTCAATCGCTATCGTAGTTAGCTTAGCCCAAATAAGTAGGAGTTGCCCTTCTCGGACAATCCATAACTCCACTGATTAAGGATCGGAGGCCCCCAAATTCCATATAAAATCTCAGACCCATAATCCATACTCATCCCTAATTAAACCTCTACTCCTGGAAAGCCCAATACTCCTATGCACCAAACTATCTGTGTTTAACTTATAATGTTCGGTAAGTGAAGGGGAAACATTAATTAATTGTAAATAGAAATGTAGCAACTCTTAGTAAGACATCGCAATGAAAGTCATTTGTTTTTTGATTCTCTTTCGATCGTGTCTATCATGTGTCAAAATACCAAAACAAGAGTATCCATATTTTGTTGTAGGTAGTTTTGTAGTCTACTCTTTTAAAATCTTCTAACTAAGCTTGTCCTCCACATCAAAAAATTTTTTGAAAGAACTTTATGTCATTGTAAGCAATTTTAGCACCTTTTGGACATCACCTCTCTACTCTTCTAAAATGTGTTGGCAAAGCAACTTTATGTCTTTTGTAAGATTTGTAAGCTGTAAAACTATTGCAATAAGCGTGACTCAACTTCAAAATTTGTCAAAAGAGGTTGAGTCTATAAATCCTTAAAATTCAACTTTTTTTATATTTGAAACTATACTCTAACTAATTTGATTTGTGCATATGTAGAAACCCTATTTAGGAGCGTCTCTTTTAATATCGTCATTTTTATTTTCAATTTTCTAATTTAAAACTTGATTAAGAGATTTAATACTCATCCATCGACTATTCATCGGTTATAAATCCTTAAAATCCACTAATAGTTCAGTAACAGTGGTTCATCAACAACGTGAATAAGCGTCTCTTTTAATATAATCTTTTTTATTTTCAATTTTCAAATTCAAAACTTGATTAAGAGATTTAACACTCATCCATCGACTATTTATCGGTTATAAATCCTTAAAATCCACTAATAGTTTAGTAACAGTGGTTCATCAACAACGTGAATAGCTATTAAATATTAAAATTTCTCATGCAAATCACATTTTACATCTGAGAATCGGCGTGATAACTTAACTTTACTATAAACTTCTGCAAATAGTTTTTGTGGCATTAGGGTTCCAATGTAGAGAAAAAAAAATGAGTTTTTGGTTTTGGTTATTTCCTTTATTCAAGGTTGACATATTGTCGATAAGTTGAGAACCGACAATTCTGAGCCAAAAATTCGCATGTCGATTTAGGGAACTTTTTTTTTTTATCACCGGTATCTGGGTTTTATTCGAATAATCGGATTTGAATACTGTGAGACTCATTTAGGGGTTGGCTCTCCCAAATCCTTTTTCGCCATTTCTAGGGCTCTAACTCAATATCTTTGATTAAGGGGATAAAATATTCGACCACTCAATATAAAAAAATTTGGTGTCGATTTAGGGAACTACATGACAATGGTACTTCTTTTAGGAGATTTGTATCCTTTTTCACCCTTTGCGGTATGTGAAAAATTTTTCCAACAATTTTCAGAATTTCCTTTTAGGGCTTTGAATTTACCTTTTAGATTTTATAATTTATTTCAAGTAATTTTAAGATTACTTTTACCAAAAAATTATGTATCTCAATCCTTGAAACCCTAGAGTAAATTTAATATTAAAAGTATAGTTTTTGGAAAGGTTTATTTAATTTGTGAAATATTAAAGTACCTCAATTTTCTTAAATTTAAAGTTTATATTTTGTTTTTATAAAATTCATTAAGTTAGTTTTTAATTTTATAAAATTACTAAAAAATTTACTATGAATTTTATATAATATTTGAGGAATTTATGGGAATTAATAATAATTTTTAAACCATTAAAGACATAATAATAACAATAATAATTTGAAGTTATAAAGATTTTTAGAAATGAATATGATTATTTGGAAATTATTAAAAATTTAATGTGAATTTTGGATGATTATTTAGAATTTTTAACAATTTATTTTTAATTTTAAATTAGAATTTTAAAACTAAAATTTCAAGAATTAATCTGGACCCTCCATAGTGGATTGACACATCTCAACCTCTTTAGATGATTAAATCCTAGCCATTAGTCTACTTTAAATCATAGCCGTTGATAGCTCTATAAAAACCTCACAAATTTGCCCCACTAGAACGCTCTCTCCTCTTTTCTGTTTGTGACATTCAATATCCGCGATAATTCATATAGGTGAGATGTGTATATATATATATACTAAAAGGGTTTTGACCGCACAAGGTATGGTCTTGGCCCAGTTTTTTTTCCTTGTATGTATCATAATTATTGAAAGAAAATGATACAAAAAGAAAAAAAAAACAGAGAAGAACAAGAAACCCAAAAAAAGTTAAAAAAAAAAAAAAGAGAGAGAGAAGGACGAAGGGTGAAAAAAAAAGTTAAAAAAGAAGCAAAAAAAAAAAAAACAAAGGATAAAGTGTGAAAAAAAAGAAGTAAAAAAAAAAGGAAGAAGAAACCCCCCAAAAAAAGAGAGAATAGTAGCCAATTGCTCCTATCCGAGGTGGCATTCCCTCTTACTCTCCCCTCCCGCACAAGTGAAGTGTGGAAAAAAAAAATAAAAAAGGAAATGAAGAAACAAAAAAAAAAGTAAAAAAAGTAACAAATTGGTAACAGTAGAACAAAAAAAAGTGAAAAAAAAAAGAATGGTGAAGGGTGAAAAAAAAAAGAAGAAACAAAAAGAAGGGAAAATGTGTAAAAAAAAAAATAGCAAACCGGTAATAATAGAATAAAAAAAATGAGTGAAAAAAAAAAAGAAATACAAAGGGTAAAAAGAAAAGTAAAAAAGAAGAAGAAGAAGAAACTAAAAAAAAAGTAAAAAAAAAAAAGGCAAAAAGGAAAAAAGGGAATAGAAAAGGGTGAGGAAGAAAAAGAAGAAAAAAAATGGTAAATGGGTTTAAAAAAAAAAGATGAAGAAACACAAAAAGGAGAAAAAAAGGGGGAATAGTAACCCATTGTTTCCGTCCTAGGTGGCACTACCAAAGAACTACTCCTCCCCAAAGAAGAAACCCTTATAAAAAGGGAACAATATCCAACTGTTTTCATCTAAGGTGGCATTCCCTCCCACTCCACCCTCCCCTATGAGTAAAGGGTGAAAAAAAAATAAAAAAGGAAAATAAGAAACCAAAAAAAAAAGAAGTAAAGAAAAAAAGAATTGTAACAAATCTATAACAGTGGAACAAAAAAAATGAGTGAAAAACAAGAAATGTGAAGGTTGAAAAAAAAAGTAAAAAAAAAAAAAGAAGAAACTCAAAAAAGAGTAAAAAAACAAAAAAAAAAAAAGAAGAGGGGTGTAGGGTGAAAAAAGAATAAGCAAAAAGAAGGTAAATGGATAAAAAAAGGCAAAAAGTATCAAATCTGTAACAGTGGAATCCAAAAAAAATGAGTGAAAAAAAGAAGGCAAAAGGTGAAAAAAAAAAGTAAAAAAAAAAGAAGAAGATGAAGAAAAAACCCAAAAAAAGTAAAAAAATGTTCCTATCCTAGGTGGCACTCCCAAAGTGCTCCCCCTCCTCGAATCTAAAAAAAAAGAGGGAATAGTCTCCAACTGTTTCCATCTGAGATAGCATTCTCTCGTACTCCCCCTCCCCCACGAGTGAAGGGTGGAAAAAAAAGTAAAAATAGAAAAGAAAAAACAAAAAAAAAGAAGTAAAGAAAAAAAGAATAATAACAAACTAGTAACAGTGAAACAAAAAAAATGAGTGAAAAAAAAGGGTGAAGAGTGAAAAGAAGAAGAAGAAGAAGAAACCTAAAAAAAGTAAAAATTAAGAAGAAGAAGAAGAAGAAGGAGGAGGAGGAGGAGGGTGTAAGGTGAAAAAAAATGTAAAAAAAAGAAGAATAAGCAAAAAGAATGGTAAATGGATAAAAAAAGAAGCAAAAACAAAAAAACAAAAATAGTAAATCGGTAACAATGGAATAAAAAAAAATGAGTGAAAAAAAGAGCGAAAAGCAAAAAAATAGTAAAAAAATATAATAATAAGAAAAAGAAACCAAAAAAAGTAAAAAATGTTTCCGTCTTAGGTGGCATTATTCCCCAACTACTCCCCCTCCCCAAAGAAGAAACCCTTAAAAAGGGAATAGTATCCAACTGTTTCCATCCGATGTGGCATTCCCTCCCTCTCCCCCTCCTCCACATTTGATGGGTGGGAAAAAAAGTAAAAAAAGAAAAGAAGAAACAAAAAAAAAAGAAGTAAAGAAAAAAAGAACAATAACAAACCGAAAACAGTAGAACAAAAAAATGAGAGAAAAAAAAAGAAGAATGAAGAGTGAAAAAAAAGAACTTAAAAAGAAGAAGAAGAAGAAAAAGAAACCTAAAAAAAGTAAAAAAAAAAAAAAAAAGAAAAATGGAAGGGTGTAGGGTGAAAAAAAAGTAAAAAAAAAAAGAATTAGCAAAAAGAAGAGAAAATAGATTAAAAAAAAGTAACAAACCAGTAACAATGGAATTAAAAAAAAAGTAGTGAAAAAAAAGAAGTGCGAAGGATAAAAAAAAGAAGTAAAAAAAAAGAAGAAGAAACCTAAAAAAAAATAAAAAAAAAAGGAAAAAAGGAAGGGAAAAGGGTGGGAAAAAAAAGGGCAAATGGGTGAAAAAAAAGAAGTAAAAAAATGATGAAAAAATACCAAAAAAAAAGAGGGGGAACAGCAGCACACTGTTCCCATTTGACGTGGCACTCCCCCTCCCCACAAGGTGCGGCATTGGCCCAGGTTTTTATTTTTTTCTTTTTCTTGTGTACGTTATAATTATTGAAAGAAAATGGTGATGAATGAAAAAAAAAGTAAAAAAAAAGAAGAAGAAAAAAAAGTAGTAAAAAAAGGGAATAGTAGGAAACGGGTACCAGGGGAACCCCAAAAAAAAGAGTGATAAAAAAGGATGAAGGGTGAAAAAAAAAGGAAAAAAAGAGAAAAGAAAAAAAATTGAAAGGTAAAGTATGAAAAAAAAAGAAAAAAAAAAAGAAAGAAGAAACCCCAAAAAAAGGAACAGTGGCAAACTGTTTCCATCCAAGGTGGCAATTCCTCCCACCTTCCCCTCCCCACTTGTTTTTTTAAAAAAATCTTCAATGGTGTGTAGCTGTACATGCACACAGTTTTTTTATCAGATGATATTTTAGTAAATTAGACAATAAAAAAGAGCCCAAAAAAAGAAAATGACTCGAAGAAAACCAAATTGCATTAAGAGGCATCAAGAGAAGAAGGGACTTCCAAAGAAAGTTGTGAAAATAGTGAAATCCACAAAAAATGAAAAAAAAAAGTGGAGATGGGAGAATAAATAGATTAATAAGGAAAAAAATGTGAATGAAGAAAAGAAAAAGAAGTAAAAAAGAAAAAGAAGAAAACAAAAAAAAGGAATAGTAACAAACCGCTAACATTGAATCCAAAAAAAGAGTGAAAAAAAATTGTGAATGGTAGAAAAAAAGAGAAGTAAAATAAAAAAAAAAACAAGAAGAATAAGAAGAGACCAAAAAAAGGTTAAAAAAAAACAGAAGGTGAAGGGTGGGAAAAAAAAGAAGTAAAAAAAAAAAGAAGCAAAAAAAAAAGAAGAAACAAAAAAAGAAGTAAAAAAAAATAATAGCAAACCAGTAATAGTGGAACCCAAAAGAAAAAGAGTGAAAAAAAAGGTGGAGGGTGAAAAAAAAAAAAGGAAAAAGAAAAGAAAAAAAAAAGAAAGGGTAAAGGGTGAAAAAAAAGTAAAAAAGAAAAAAGAAGAAACCCCAAAAAAGAAAGAAAAAAAGGGAACAGTAATAAACGGTTCCCATCCGAAGTGGCAATCCCTCCCATCCCCTCTCCACTTGTTTCTTTATATATAGTTAAGAAATATTAAGATTAAGATAAAATTAAAATTATAAAAAGAAATCTCCTCCCCCTCCCCCATCCCCTACTTGTTTCTTCTCTTAGAAGAAAAAAGAAAGAAACCCCGAAAAAAGAGAAAAAAAAAAAAGGAAAGGAATAGGGTGCTACTATTCCCATCCGACGTGACACGCCCTCCCAAACCCCCTCTCCACTTGTTGCTTTCTATAATAGTAAGATTATTATTATTATTAATAATTAAGAAATTAAGATAAGATATATATAGAGAGTGATGGGTGGAAAAAAAAGTAGAAAGAAAAGAAGAAAAGAAAAAATAAAAAAAGGAATAGTAGCAAACCAGTAACAGTGGAACCAAAAAAAAGAAATGAAAAAAGAGAAGTGTGAAGGGTGAAAAAAAAAAAGAAGAAACTCAAAAAAAAGTAAAAAAAAATGGGGAAGGATGAAGGCCGAAAAAAAACGAAGTAAAAAAAAAAAAGAAAAAGAAACCTTAAAAAAAGGAATAAAAAAAGAAAAAATAGTAGTCAACCGTTTCCATTTGAGGCGGCATTAACTCCCCTCTCCACACAAGTGAAGGGTGGGAGAAAAAAATAAAAAAGAAAAAGAAGAAACCCAAAAAAATAAGTAAAAAAGTAGCAAATTGATAACATAAAAGCCAAGAAAAAGGAAGTGAAAAAAAAGAAGAGTAAATGGTGAAAAAAAATAGAAGAAACCCAAAAAAAGTCAAAAAAAAAAAGAAACGGTGAATGATGAAAAAAAAAAAGAAGTAAAAAAAAAAAATAAAAAAGGGTAAATGGGTGAAAAAAAAGAAGTAAACAAATAAGAACAGTAGCAAATCGGTAATAATGGAACTTAAAAAAAAAGTGAAAAAAAAGTAGGAGGAATGGTGTCTGGAATTGCTATCAAGGTTTGCAAATTGGCTTTGGGTATTCTTTTGCCTTTTGCTAATAATACTGTATGCTTTATAAAGGGTTTCCCACTTGGGGTTGATCTGTTTAAATTGTCACCTCTTAATAAATAATAAAAGGTAAAGACCTTTAACATATTGTGCACCCTGATCACGTGTATTCAGGGAGACGCTTTAAGCATCATGTGAACTTCTTACTGATGGTGTTGGAAATGGAATTAACCATACATCTTATTTATTATTTTTGGAAATTTCTCTCTTTGAGACATATAAATATTAGTGTGCTGGGTGAATTTATGCACTCAAACCAATTGAGTCAATATCATAATGTAAACGCACAAGCCAATTGAGTCATAAGAATGTTGTTTCTCTTCCATTTTCAACAAATGGTATGTGAAAATATTTTGAGTCCCGGATATTTTAGTTGTGGGTTTTGAAAATTATGGGTCTTGCATTATTTATTATTGTTAAGGTTTTTGTGATCCGACTTATTCAAGTTTTTTGTTCTAAGTAACTAATGTGCCACTGGATAACAAGTTTTGAAGGCAAGGAACATAATTTTTGTTAACTCATCTGTTGAATTTAGGTAAAGTTTGGCTTCTTTCTAGTACTTTCTAAACAATTGTAGTCTTATGGATTTTGAATTTGATCTCTTGAATTACATTAGTAACACTCTTGCAAATTGCCATTATGTAAATTTTTGCTTTACACAGCTTGGGTATGCTCTTTGGTGGTACATTTGATTTGGCTATGGATTTACAAGCATTTTACTCACCAAATATGTGACTTGGCTATCATTTATGGCAAAAGAATATATAGTTATATCTACACACACACACACACACATGGAGTCTTAACAAATACCAGAACTATGCATCTTTCCTGCTTATCCTTTTGCTAAAGAAAGCTGAATAAGCACTTCCAGTGCTCAACAGAACCTTGGATTGTGATCTGTCCTTGATGATATGTAATGCTAAGTTCTCACAAGTATCACACACTTCAAAATTTTTCTAACCTCTTTTTGTGTTGTTTATTTAGATTCTTGGGACTGGAATGGACACTCAGGATACATCGCCATCAGTCCTGCTATTTTTTGACAAGCAAAGATTCATATTTAATGCTGGAGAGGTCAGCATAGGATTGTTAATTTCTTGGAAACTTAAATTATCATTGCGGTAGTTTTTGATCCATTAACTGCTTTGATCATGTGAATGTGTAAATATAACTGGAGATTGAATGATCCAAGGGAATGTTGAAAGTTCCAGAGTTGATCATTCTGTGCACATCATTTTAATTGTTTCTCAAATCGTCCTCTTCATGCCTCTACTTTTTCCATCAGCAACTCAAAACTTCCTGCTAGAAATGGAATGCATGAAACTGCCAGGATAACTTTGTATAATACGAAATTCTGCTATACATGCGTCCAATTTAGAGGACATGAAAACAAATACCAACTCCCCGTGCTGCCTCAACTGCAAAATCAACCTTTTTAATAATGTGAAAAACAAGCCATAAGACATGGTCATTCCTGAGCTTAGAATTAGGAGTTGGAGGACCTTTCTCCTTTGAGTTTATTTATGATGCAGGGGTTCACTTGAGGGCTATAGGCATGATTTCTTTCTTCAGAAGGTTCTGGTTGGCCACTTAGTGGTTTGCATCATCTCCCTTGGAAGTGGAACTAGGAATATGGGAGGGAACCTTTTATATTGAAGGCTATTTCAAAGACCTATGTCCTTACCAAGGTGGCTTTCTTTGCATTGGAGATATAGAGGCCTTGATTCAATTTACATATATTGGTAAATAGGTCTTTTCTCAGAGAGATAGCAAGGCAATTGATGCAGATCATTTTGCTTGTGGTCTAAATTTTTGAAGCTTGTTTGTTATTTTGTCTAAGGGTTCTCCTAAGGAACACATATAGTGAGGTAAGGCTTGAGGAGGCATTATGTTTGTATGGCAACTAAAAGAAATTGTCTCTTTTTTTTTTTTATCAAGAAAAGAAATTTAAATTAGAGGTAAGAAAGAATGTACAAGGATATCTGAAGACAAGAAATACCTAGAAGCGATTAAGATTAAAATGCAAATAACAAAACCAAAAAACGAATGAATAACCACTGTTGAACCCCTCTCATCTCTATTAAACTAATCTCTGAGGCATGAGCCCACAAAGAGATGAAAAAAAAAATCTTAATCTCAAACAAGAGGGTTTCAATAATCTGATCTTTGAACATTCTGGCATCCTGTTCTCTCCAATTACACCAAAGAATAGGTAGGATGCACATTTCCAAAGCTAGTTGGTATCCTTCTGGCCTCCAAAACCAAATCAGGAAGGCTGCTAAGACTAATCCATTCTTGGTCACATACAACAAATAAGTGATTCCACATCTCACGAGCAACAAAATAATGTAGAAATGAGAAATTGTCCCTTTTCTTTCTTGGTAGTTTAGGGAAAGTGGAACAAGATATTTATTTTGTTTTATTATTATAATTATATTTTTTTTGCTTTTCATTTTTTTGGGGGGGGGGAGGATGGGGGAAGCGTATCTTTCAAACCTTGTTGATATGTTGCTCAAAGATTCTATCACTTGATTTCCAGTTGTGCTTTTGTGAGTCGCTAAGTGAGCGCTGGTTTGAAACGTTAGTCATGAAAAGGCTCCACAGTTGATGTTGATCATGCAAATAGCATTTTCTGTACTTTCTTGCGGATTTTACAAAATGATTAACCGTTACAGCTTGTCATATGTCCAGGCAACCTTTGAGGATGGCATGGTAGATGAGGCTATAGCAAGAAATCATAGCACAACAAAGGAAGCCATTAAAGTCGGGGACTCGGCTGGGGCATATCGAATCATCCTTTTCCAGTATTTGATGAGACACACATGCACAATACTTGCATTGCCTTGACATGATGAGTGTTAACATAGCTGATTTGCCTGTAATTCCCAAAGTTCTTCCATACCTCAGACTCCTGTTTAGAAATGAGATGATTGTTGATGAATCAGATGATGTTGTATATGATGCAACTGCAGCCATTTAATAAAACCATATTCCCTAATATTTTGGGACAAAGTTTGTATCTTGTGTTTGGATCTCAATTGTCAGTTTAGTTTAATCACTTTTGTTGGATTTATATGCATATACACATGCGGAAGCGTGTGAAATTTTCGGAATCATAAAAAATTAAGGTTTTCGGGCATATTTTAAGGAATAGATCGCAAAAAACAGAGAACCATGAATTTCGATCCAACGACCTCGCCGTCGGGATGATAACCACGAAACTCAAGGTATCACCGCAACACCGCAACACCGTAATCGAAATCCGGTGACAAATACGGGATAAATTCTCTACACATAATTTTTTTTTAGTGCTCTCTCTCAAGGGGATATGATTCTCTCTATTTTTCTCAATTGTGTCTCTACACCATTGTTTGTGGTATGGTAGTGATCCCTAGGGTTTGCCCTAGTTTCTATATCCTTCTGTTACCACACAATGTAGGAAATTCAAATTCAATCAGTTACCATTTGTGAATATGAAAAGTGAAAAAATTTTCATTTTCTAAATATAGAAAGATGCCCCATGTTGGGCATTAATTCCTTCAACTTTCTTGGTTGATTGAGCATGAATGACTAGAGTGGATCAAAGGATAATTTAGGGTAATTTTGTCAATTTTTACTATTTTAATGATAAATGGAGATGGTTTAATGATTTTCTATCTAATTATGGGGCACTTTTTAAATTATAAATTGGGTTTAAATTAGGGATGTATTCGAGATGAGTTGATTCAAAATATCCCTATATTCAAATTCAAATTCGACTTGTTTATAAATATGAATATTTATAAAATATATTAATATATTTCATTTAATTTAATTTTTATATTATAATAATATAAAAATATATATAATATAAATTAATATATGTTATCGAACTATCTAATATATTTTTATATCTAAAATTTTATTATTTGAATTCGATTCGATTATATAATATAATCATCCAAACACCAACTTGACTACCTTCGCATCATAGCCCCGGTCCAAATGCATCAAATTGGAGCAATTTTTTCCTAAAAAGACAAAACTTGATTGTGATTTGCGGAAAGAAAAAAAAAGTCTAATTTCCAGTTGGGTACACTTGAGATTTTGAATGAAAATTGGAATACTCAATTGCATGACAATATAATGGATGCGATACAAAAACGCAGCGTACGTGCGGTGTGGACAGGTGTTCACCGCCAGATAGAAATAGGTGGGCTCTCGTAAAACTAAATATTTTTCTTTTTCTTTTTTTTTGAATTTTGCAATTTCGGAGGCTTTTCGTCTATCTATTAAGCTTAAATATAAATTAGGATACTATAATTGTGTTTTATAGAAAATTAAGTTTATACAATCTACACGTTGAACACTGGTAATCGGTTTTCATCTTTTAAAAATGCAAAAACTAATAGTTTGGTTGCACTTTTGGATAAATTATCGATTTTATAGACTAATATTTTATGTATATAATGATAGAATACTAAATTTTTTAAATTAAGCTCCGAAATTTGAGTCAGGAGAGTTTACTTTTAATTAGATTATGTAATCTTCGAATCAGATCAATCATATAAGTAATACAACAATAACAATTTGAGTGTTAATCTCAATAATTAGGGTCGATCATTTAAAAGATAAATATAGAGATAATAAAAAATAATAATAATAAATAAATAAATATATAAAATACGTTACTTTAATTTATGCACATTGTTTTACGTCACTCATTTTTATTCAAAACCATTTTCTCGTCTAAACTTTTAACTATCATATTTTTACGTATTATTTATATTCAAATTTTTAGTGCTTTATCCTTACGCAAAGTTTAAAAAATAAAAAATCAATTCTATGAAAATTGGGGGCCTTTATAATTCTAATACCATGCTTTATTATCTTTAATTTTTACTAATTGCTTAAAATATTGTGGATCTATTTTTTTTTTATATCTGGATCTTTTGGTATTCGGAATTTCGTCTCGATTAATTCAGAATCGATCTGATTGTCGGATCTCATTGAGGGGGAGATCTCCCAATATTATTTTCTTCATACCCAGTGGGAGTCGAACTACTAATCTGATTAAGGGACGAAGGTACCCTTTCCAGTTACGTCAACAAGTATCGGTAATATTTTGGATTTATGTC
This sequence comes from Dillenia suffruticosa, assembly GCA_033439265.1. NCBI lineage: Eukaryota > Viridiplantae > Streptophyta > Magnoliopsida > Dilleniales > Dilleniaceae > Dillenia > Dillenia suffruticosa. The sequence goes on from JAVTVX010000018.1 coordinate 20,981,451, forward strand.
AAAGAAAGTAAACTCTACCATTGAAATATATTTGATTTTGGTGTAACTTGTAAATACATTTTCATATAATTTAACACTTAATCACAGAGAAAATCTTAAAACAATGCGGTAAAATTTATAAACTAATATTATTAATATAGTATTACAGTGAATTCAATAATTATTCATAGATTTATTATTAAAAAATTAATTAAAAATTTTATATAATAGGGAACAGAAATTTTCATTATTTCGGCAATTACCCGTAATCCAATTAACATTTCTACTTATTCGAAAAAAATAAATTTAATAGGATAAAACTATTTTGAATTAGAGAAGAAATATATAAATAGTTAAATAAATAACAAATCCCCGCCGGGGGGGAAGAGAAGAATACCAAAAGGAGCTCTCGACAAAGGCTAACGTGCGCCGGGGGACGTACGGACCAAATTTGTATGTCCATCGTCAACAGCTGGTCCTGACATTCGGTGCTCTTAACCGTCTCCTTCCCCACGTTCCCCCTTCTCTCTCTCTCTCTCTCTCTCTCTCGTCACTGTTTCTCTCTCTGCAGAATTTTCTAGAGGGAGACGCGAAAACGTGATTCTCATTCAGCTCCGGAAACCCAAATTTTCTGACGTTCCCAATTCAGGAGGGAGTTTGGCTTGGGTGTTAGGGTTAATTTGATTAATAAATTCTAGTGCAGAAACTCTTGCGACTCTTTAGGGGTTTGGGATACGGAGTCTCAGATCGGTTTAAGGGGCAATAGAAAGAAACACTTTCCTCTTTTGATTCGGATTGGTTTTAGGGTTTTGAGATGGAATCGAGCAGAAGAGCTGTGGAGTCGTATTGGAGATCCAAGATGATCGACGGTGCGACTTCCTATGAAGACAAGGTCACTCCTGTTTACAAGTTGGAGGAGATTTGTGAGCTTCTTCGATCTTCCCCTGTCAGTATTGTTAAAGAAGTCTCCGAATTCATCTTGAAACGCCTTGAACATAAGAGCCCTATTGTTAAACAAAAGGTATATAAAACAAGTTTGCTTCTGATTTCTTGCTTGTTCTGATCCTGTCATTGGTTTTTCAATTTTCTTAGTTGAAATTCTGATGTTCTTTTCTTGAATAGCTAAGGTTTTCTAAGCAGAATAATCTTACCAAGACCAGAAAATTCGATGAGTGAATTGACAAAAATCCTGTGTGGTGTAATTTTATTGGTGATATAACGTTAAAGAATCCTTGTATCCTTTTCAATGATCAATAAGACCGTGCCATAATGGCTTTTCTCCATGGTAATGGAGTCACTTCTTTTGAGAAGTACACATACTAAATGATAGCAATCTTGAAACTTATCTATTGGCAATTAAATCTGCTTTAAGAATATGTGTGATTACTCTGAGCAATTTGGATTGTAGGAGTTCAATTTCAGTCAGCTCTAGATTGCACGGAGGTTTATTGATGTGTTGTTTCATACACTTACTAGGTTTGCTAGTTCATGGCCATAGGGTAATTTTCGAGGTTTCCAAAACGATTGAAAAATGGGGGGGGGGGGACTGAGCTTGATGGAGGGATGGTCTTTTTTAATTGTGGATTCCTTGGTTATCTAAACCACTTGAAATTTTGGTCACATTTCTGCAGGCACTAAGGTTGATCAAATATGCCATTGGTAAGTCAGGAGCAGAGTTCCGAAGGGAAATGCAAAGACATTCGGTAGCTATGAAGCAATTATTTCACTACAAGGGACAGATGGATCCTTTGAAGGGGGATGCTTTGAATAAGGCAGTAAGGGACACTGCTCATGAAGCTGTTGCGGCTATCTTTGCTGCTGAAGACAGTAAGGCAGCACCAACAGAGAATCTTAATAAGAGAATACAAGGATTTGGAAACACAAACTACGAGATGCCACCTGAAGAAAAGAAATCATTTCTTAGTGAGGTTGTTGGATTTGGAAGTGCATCCTTCATGCAGGGTCTGAGTTCTTTAACACAGTCTCATTCTTCTAGTAGGAATGATAATGGCACTTATAGAAGTCCAAACCTTCAAAGGTCATTGACCACAGAAAGAGACTACCAAGATAGATATGAAAAATTTGAAAGTTATAAAGGTGTTCATGGCACTTCTGGGAGTTCAAAGAATTTGGGTGGTGGACCTTGGAATCCGGAAATGAGATTAGGAACGACTGACATCTCTAATGGAGAGACTGGTTCAAGTTCTGCAGAGAGTAAGACTCGGGAGGAAAGGCTGTTGGATACCGTTGCTACTTCTGGTGGAGTCCGTCTACAGCCCACCCGAGATGCCATTCAGGCTTTCCTTGTGGAGGCCTCAAAGTTGGATGCTTGGGCCTTAAGTCACGCTTTTGAATCAAGGCTCAATTCTCATCTATGGCAGGCATGCTCCTTTTTATCACTGTTGGCTCCATAATTTGTTACACAATATGCAGACATGGATGCAAAATGTAATGATTTGCACAATTGGACAATGTAATGTAATATAGACATGCATATTGAAAAGCATAATCAAATGCATATGGCCATGAATCATACTATCAAACAATATATTAAAACAAGTTGTCAATCATAAAAAGCATGTGGTTATGAAACATAATATCAAACAATATATTAAAACATGTTGTCAATCATAACATTACATGCATTTCTACTTATGTTGTAATGTCTTCATAGCATGAGCACAATGGCATTTCATTGAGTTTTAATCTGACTTCTCTTGAATTTGTGTTTTCTACTTTGGAATTTGGGAGAACTTTTCCCATTCATAGATTGTTTATTTGTGTTTGCCATATGATATTCGTATGTCAAATTTGTGTTCCGATTGTGAATTTTAGGTATGAACTTGAAAAAGGAAACTTTAACAATATGACACATTTGAGATGCATTTGATTTGTTTCTTCAAGTTCTGTGCGTGGCATGTACACAATTCATTTATTACATTGAATACTATGATTCTGAGGCAAAGTTAAATGCATGTTGATCTCAAAGCTTGAGCTGTCTGAGAGAGAATAATTTCAGGTTCGTGTGAAAGCCCTTTGTGTCCTTGAGGCAGTCCTGAGGAAAAAGGATGAAAGGAATTTCTCTGCTGTTGCATCTTATTTTGGTGAAAACAAAGATGTTGTTGTGAGATGTTCTGAGTCTCCCCAAGCTTCTCTAAGAGAAAGGGCAAACAAGGTAATTCTTTTCTAAAAAATCTTTATGAAATTTATTCCTCTAATTTTTTGAATTTTGTAATCCTTAGCATTTTCCTTTTGCAAGAGATAAGTGATTTACATATGTTTGAATTCTGATTGTGGCATGACTTGTTCTAAAATTTTTATCTTTGTACAGTTGGACTTTATAGTGAAGGGCTTGACATTGTTACGTGATTTTTGGAATTTTTGAAATGTGGTAATATGTTTGTATTTTCAAAATGGCTTGTTATTGTCTCAAATATCGAATTTTAAGTGGTTTTGTCAAGTCAATTAGTGTCTGATGCTTGTTAGATTGTGTTTGAAACCCCCCCAACATGTACACAGTTAGGGAAGGTAATTTGGCTAACAGAGAAGTAGCCATAGCCTGTGTTGTCCCATTAGCAGTAATTCTGGTATGTGGGACTTTTAATAGAATGAGGTTGTTTCAATGCATCTTTTTTTTTTTGTGAATAATGGTTGTTTTGGCCATTTGGGGCATAAATTCTAGCCTAAGTTGGTTTAGGATAGGGACTTGGTTTTAGTTACACTGTCTATTTTTGCTTTCTAATGATCCAAATTTTTATAAGTTTTGTATGTATGCTAATCCGATGTGTCCTGTCTTTTAAATAGTACCCCCTATTTTCTTTCCTTCATTAATCAAATGATTTGTCTTAGCACATCTTATCTTGTGTTTAGGCAATTATATTTTTGTAAGCTCTCTCTCTCTCTCTCTCTCTCTCTCTCTCACATATGCACTTTTTATCTTGGATTTTGTTTGGAAAGACATAGACTATGGAGTAATGGTTAGGAAAAGGCTTTAAAATTAGGTGAAAGAGATGTCTCAGGGTTGTATTCTCACCATAGCTTGTTACGTTATTATCAAAAGTGAAAGTCGATTTTGGTTTAGTACTTTAGAAGGCTTAGACAATGATTCTTTATAAATTTATCCATAGTTCTCCTTAGCAAAATACTGGATATGGGGTGAAGATGGGCTTATTCACTGGTTTAAAGGTGCGTTTGGAGGATAGAATGATTTTGTGTTTTCTATTTGCTGATGGTACTTCTTTTTTTCAGAAGATAATTTGGCCATTAGAGGTTACCTCTTTTGCTTCTTATGCTTAGATGTCATATATCAATTTTAGTATCAACATCAAAGATAATGTGTAATATGACTTGGCATGTAGCGTAGGTTGTGGTTGTGGCAAAATTACATGGCCCCTCACATGTTTATGTGTTCTTTGGGGGAGGCAATCCCAAATATTCTTTCTTCTCAGATCCTTGGGGGATGTAAATTCTCATATTTTAGGTTGGTTATAGCCAAGATTAGTAGGACACCGGATGGACCACAAAGTGCTTGTTTTAGAATTAGACTATGCCTTACTCTCATGAATTATCACCTGTAATCATTCCACTGTAAGATACCGACTGAAATGGGAGTGGGGCCTGCAGATGATTTTGGATTCTTTATGCTAAATGAGCGGTTCAGCTCCACCCATTACCCTGAAGGATCTCTGAGATTTCCCCTTTGGTTGAAAAGAAGGATAATTTGGTTGCTGGAAGATGTTTGTGAACCAGAATTGGCCTAGGTCTTGGTAATGTGGTGTCCAAAAACATTCTTTAGGTATATTTGGGGGGGAAAATACCATTTGAAGGTCCTTAGGGTGCCCGAGAGCTGCATTCTTTGTTTATTGTGGGATCTTGATTTAAGACAATTTCGCAAAGAAGGGTCACAAATTTGGTCAATTGGCATTTTCTCTGCAAGACAAAGCTGGAGTCGGTTGATCCCACAGTCCATTCTTCTTGGACTCTTGTTTTATGGGGTCTACTCCATCCTTGGTATATTTTGGCCTTGGGTGACTTCCAACTTTGTGTAAAGTGAGCCATGTGCTTGAGTGGCTTAAGTGATTTTACAATGAAGAAGAGAGTCTATGGGGTGTTCGCTCTTCTCACCTTTTTTTTTTTGGTTGGTCTGGAGAGCACACAATGGTGCAATCTAGAAAGGACTGGAATTCCCTTGACCTTTTCTTTGGACTATATTTTAAAAACTTATTATATTTTTTATCTTTCATCAGATCTCTTGTATATGTCGTCAATCTTGCATCTTCTGCTGGTCTTTTGTTATTTGAAGTTGCTTTTCCTCTTCCCCCCACCCAAAAAAGGGAAAAAAAAAACTGTTTTGGTGGGGAAGTTCGTTGTGGTGATCTTCGTTGAAAGTGGGCTCCTTTTGGCATAAACCGATCCGTCAAGCTTCCATTGAAATGCGTGGGATGCTGAAATCGACTAATCCCCGTAGATGGTTAATAATATCTTTTCGGATGCCTTGTTTTAGTTCAAAGCATGGAATAATTCTTTTGTGCTAATTGCAGTTTAGAAGTTGTGAACCCTACAAGGATGCTTTATTTTGGTGTGTTTGGAATTGAATAGAAAGAAGTGCAAATGTTTTATCAACTTTTCTTAAATTAACCTGCTTTGGGATAATAATGTTTACTTAGTTTAACTGTATTCTGTGAAAGCTGGAGTGCTGAATGGGATATATCTATGAAAAGTTGAGGGTAACTCATGTTTAATTTACTCTTCCATTTTCAATATAAGCTGGAGCTTTTAATGGGAGATCTGTCAAAAAAGTTGAAAGAGAAAAGAGTTGCTCTTGCTTAGTTACTATTTTTTGTGTGTTTCCCTCCTACATCCTTCTTAAGGAAAAAAGGATCCACTTCATTATGTACATGAGCTCACGTTCAATATACCCTCCATTGCATCTATATATACAAAGTAAAATAGCAATTGTATATTAGATCTTCCTAAGAATATAATGCCCTCTTTCTTGATTCGTGTGGGCGTGTTTCTGTTGAACTGATAGAGCACACTGCATTTTATTCTGTTTTAGGTCTTGATCCTTTTGGATAGAGAACGAAGTGGCAATGAAGTGAATCACCCAGAAAAGCATGTAAAGACAGAGAGAGCTCCCGTGGTTGAGATGCCAGATTTGATAGACACAGGTGATGCAAATGATTATAGCGGAGCAGAAGACCCTGCAATGAAGCAAAGCAATCAAAATATTTTCAATCTGATGACATCACCTGCACCTGCATTTGATGATTTACTTGGAGATAGCATGGCTGATGGTGCAAGTACCAGTGAACATAAGAATGATGATGACCCCTTCGCAGATGTCTCCTTTCACACTGATGATGATCAAAAACAAGTAGATGACCTCTTTTCAGGGATGAAAGTTGATGATAAACATGGTACCCATGTGACCCAAGGAGGAGTGGATAAAAAAGGGCCCGAGCTTCTTGACATTTTTGGCCCCAGCACTGAGCTTCCACTGGAGCATAATCATGGAAGTAATGTTAATGATTTGATGGCTGGTTTGTCCATACATGAGAATGCCTCAAAAGTGAATGAGAAAGGGGCATCCATTATGCCAGCCTCTGAAAATATCTTCTTAAATTCCGATCTGCCTCAGATTCATTCCATTTCTAATGATGCTTTAAATGGCACACTTGGTTCTCAGACTGTTGGAACAAATGCCGATGCCATGTTTCCCCTGGGTCAAGTTCCTTTTAATATCCCCCCTGGCATTATTGTCAATCCTGCTTTTATGTCCCAGCCTATAAATTATGCTGCCATGGGGAATTTCCTTGCTCAGCAGCCGCTTTTGGCAACAATGGCCAACTTCCAACAGTTTGGAAACATGAGCTCACAAAGTGCCACGTTTGGACATGCTGCTTCAACTAATGGAGGACAGTCATCACCACTTCCTGATATTTTCAATCCCAGCATTCCGTCCCAAACCTCCACTACACTGTTGAATGGCTCAAAGAAAGAGGAGACAAAAGCCTTTGATTTCATCTCTGTAAGTTTTTGCTTATGCATCTGACTTTGCTTTTCAATCAACATTTTCTTTCTTCCACAGAGCTGATTTGCCAAATGGTTAAGTTGGACTGATCAGCCTTAAGCGTCCTTGCTTTGGCTAGGAAAGAATTTTGGTGTGATTTATTTCATAAACTGATTAACAGGGTGATATGTTTCTGAAGTGCAGTGGTGGAGGTGTTTTTACTTTTACTTTTACTGGCAAGCACTATGAGGAGTTGGTGAAAAGGAAAATTGATAATTGGAATTGTGCAATACAATCACACACACAACACAAATATGGTATTGCAGTGGCTAGAGAGACTACTGCCACTTTGTAGGTTCTAATTTCATTTGGAAATCTGTTTTCAGGATCATTTGGCAGCAGCTCGTGATTCAAAGAGGGTTCTTTAGATCTCAACAAAACTGTATAGTTGATCATTGCAGACGTCCGGAACAGATTCTTGATGATTACTTCATTTTGGGGCAAGTAAATGGAAGCTGGTTATATTTATAAAAGTCTAAAGGTTTACATTCTTTTGCAATAATGAAATATCTGTGATCTCCAACGGTAGTTTTGGTAAACCATGGATTTTCCATGAGAACTGAGGAAAGCCACACAAGGAGCAAGATGTCAATTCTGGTTTTGCAGACAGCTTTTGTTGTTTGGTTTTGTAATGTAGCCGCTGCCAATTGTAGTTCTTTGTGATTTGTAGCATTTCTTATTCTTTATATTTATCATCTTTTTTTTATTTTTTTATTTTTTTTAATAAGAGAATTTTTTTGGTATGTGCATTAAGAAAGAGGAGAAATGAGTGAAACTTTTGCTCCCCTAATTCAAGTGGTTAGAGTACACATTTAATTATTTTTTCATTTTGATTGATGCTATATAATAGCAGGCAGGTGTTTTATCTAGAGCCAACTTCAACACGGCAAAGAACTCTATGCCTACCTTACAGATTTTATGAATTAGACATAACTTGCAAATGATGAAACAATTATCCAAAACTAGTACCATTATATGCTCATCTTTTTTTTGGGGGGGGGTGTGGGTGGGGGTGGAGGGGGCATCATTGCATTTACGTGCCTTTATTTGAAAAACATTGTAAGTTTGAGGGGGAGGGGAAAGAAGAAATTTTTAGACATCAAAGATTTCGAAAATACTGTTAGATGGAGAAATTTCACTGCTGGATATCCTTATTATACCTCAGATTTTCGAGCCTGGGTTCAAATGCACGTCCTGGACCACAAAAGGTTTGTAAGTGTGGACTTAGGTTGCCTATTTTTATTTGAAGGAATTAGCAGTAAAGCGTGTTGAGGGGGATGGTTTTGAGGATGTTTCTTCAAGGTTGTTCCCTGATTGTACTTAACAGCTTTCTAGTTCTCTTGTCTGTCAACGTCGTGCTGCTCCGAAGAGTATGGAGAAGGAATCTGATTCCAGAACAATTATTGTCAGAGATAAAAGGGTTAATAGATATAAAATACTGAACATACTGTTCTCTCGCTGTAAGATTAAGCTTTTGGAGTAGTCAGCTGTTTGACAGATAGGATGAAATCAAAAATCTCTTTGGCATGTACTTTTGAATTGCTGCTAAGATGGCTGCGTGCCCAACAACAGATACCTGCTCAAAGAAAAGTGGAAAATGAGACCACCTCATACGACGAAGTGTATTTTGTGCATGTAAGAGAGTAACTAGTATTGCATCCTGATTCATCATTATGCTGGATCAGGGTTTTTCAAAACTTTGAATAGCTTCCTTTTCTTCTTGAGATTCACAAGGTGTTTTTGATCCAATGAAGTTAATGCAGCTAAATGAGAGATTATAGTTGGAAATCTTGAACAGAAAAGATATCCCAATTGAAATGGATTACGATTTTCAGCAACCAATTAAATAGAATACTGAACTGTTGACCAACAGAAGCTTACAGGAAGTAGCATTAGTTGGTGACCAGCCCAAGTTAAGAAATGTCGGACGATGTTCTTGGTAGCTTCTTCGTTTCCCTCTTTGTCATCTTCTGGCCTCGCAATTTCTTTTGGAGTAGTCTCAGAGCAGCCATTATATCTATGGACAATAACTGCGTACCCATGAATATGTCCTATTATCACAGTTTAGTTTACAGTGTAGTTATCAAAGCTCCGAACTCAACCAACCCCTCAGAATTTTTTTTTTTTTTTTTTTTGTTATACAGTGATTCCAATATGGGATCACCGGGTTAGGGAAGGGAAGTTGTGATCACTAGGCTATCCTCTTGGGTACCCCCTCAGAATATTACAACAACAACGACAACAATAATCTAGAGTTTAATACTAAATTTTGGAATCGGTTATTTGAGAGATAAAAACACAAAAGATAAAAAAAAAAAAAGTTTATAGAAACTTAAAATAATAAATAGGGTAATTTAACTTGTTCGGATTTTTCTATATTATTTATTTCTATTTAAAGTTATCTTCTCAACTAAATTTTTAAATATCATATTTTTGTAAATAATTTGTATCCAAATTTTCAACGGTTTAACTCTACGTTTCACTAAATGTCATATATTTAAGTTCTTTGTTCTCTTAATTGGTGCATATTTGGATTCTTGTTACACATGTTCAGATCACTTCAGACAATATTTTTATATTTTATCCATAATTAAACTCACACCTAACTTTATATGTATTTTTTCATTTTTTATTCTATTTTTTCTAGTTTTATCACATATCCATATAAATATTCTCATTTCCACTACAACAGTTTTATACTCTTGTTGTTATTTAATAATACAACACTCAATACCATACAATAGTGTAAATCTTACTGCAATTCTATAAAACTTCTCATTCAAATACAATGGTATCATGCGATTACAAAAAAATTTAGATACCCTTCTCCATTTCATTCAATTTTCTTGAATACTATGATTCACATATCTATTTATATTATCATTGTTTTGAATGATGAAACTAAAATATCTAAAATGTTTATTTTTTTTGTATGTCATCTCTTTCTAATTTAATCATTTTTTAATCATTTTGGTGATTGACACTAAACGTACATTTCATATTCAACTTTTGACCAACTCGATTTAAATTTTTTGGATTCTAATGTAGTCCTCCATAACTCCAATTTAACACTAATATTTTATCTCGTTTCATCTATCGATACTATATTATCTGTAAAAAGTATAGACCATGATATTTTATCATGAATACTATTTATGATTTCATCTATAACTATTACAAAAAGGATAAAATTTAATACTGAATCTTGATAAAACCTAATGTTAATTGAAAAACTATCATTTAAAGCCCCAAGTTATTACATTGGTAGTAACTCATTCATACATATCTTTAACTAGGTTAATGTACTTTAAAGAGATCTATTTTTTCATCAATGTCCATCAAAATATGTTTTTATGAACTCTATCACTTATTTTTTCTAAGTCAATAAATCACATATATAAATTTATTTTCTGTACTTTAAATATTTCCATCAAATATCTTAGTAAATGAATTGTTTCGATAGTGGATCATTCTATCATGAATCTAAATTGATTATAAGATACAGTTATCTCTAATTTCAATATACGCTCTATCACTCTCTCTTATAACTTATAGTATGACTCATAAGTTTTTTTTTTTTGGTACTATGACTTGACCATTAACCTAGTATCCGGAGTTTCGCTTTAACTAATCTGAATCGACCGCTTGCAGGGCCCACTTTTGAGGAACAGGTCTCCCAACCCTTATTTTTTCGTTCCTATAGAAGATCGAAACCCCGACCAAGTATGACTCATAAGTTTAATTTTCTTATAGTTTGAATAATTTGTATGTTTCCTTTATTTTTATATAGTGGTACAAATGTGTTCTTTCTTCTTGATTGGAGTATTTTCTTGATTTGTCAGATTTTATTAAAAAAATCTGTTAACGTTACTATTTTTTTTTTGGTACCATGTCTTGGACACCGTCAGGTATCCGAGGCGAGGTATTCGGGGTTTTGCCCCGACTACTCCTGATCGACCGTTGCAGTGGCTCCTTTTCGGAGGGCGGGTCTTCCAACGGGGAAGACTTCATACACATGAGGGCCCGATGCTCCCGGCGGGAGTCGAATCTCGGTCATGCTTAAGGGAACTCAACTCCACATCCAGTTGAATCAATCCACGTTGGTTTAACGTTACTATTTTAAATTCATTCAAATATTTCCATACCTCAATAGTAATATCATTGGATCCTTGGCTGTGTCCATCGTGACTGAGCTTGTATTCTGCCATTGCCGTGTGCATTTTCAATTTAGAAGTTCTCATTGAGATGTAGTTTGCTTCTTTAAACTACATGATGAACTATAAAATGCGCGCTCCAAATCTATTGTTTTTGGAATGGCAATATATGTATCTATTGTACCAGTTGGTGACATGGTGCTTGGAGCATCTTAACCGAACACGTAGGTCTGGCACTGAAATATGTAGACCAAAACCTCATCTTCTTTTCTTTTAGACGAAATTGTTTCGAAGAGTCAAACTTTGAAACCTTAAGTATGGATGCAACTAACTTTATCGCCTATCCATCATGCTGAGTAACAAGCAAATAAAGATGGGCACCGTGACTCTGATCGAAAGAGTTGGCTATCCTTTCAATCTAACATGCACGCCTTTCTCTGCTTTGATCCCTCTCGAAGTATAGTCTTTGTATTGTACATCACATCGTCTCCATCTCGACTGGGTATTGATGCGCACTCATGGAATAGCTTTTTGGTGATTATAGTTCCGTCGGACGGTGATGGGTGTTCGATATATTATGGGAGAGTCATGAGAACGGGTAAAAATGGAAAGATAAAATAATGGGTTTGAAAATGCTTACCCATGGGAAAATTGAGGGACTTGAGAACCCAATGAAACTGAAGACAATTTGGAAGCCATTTTGGGTTAGAGAGAGAGAGAGAGAGAGAGAGAGAGGATAAACAATGACTTTGTTCCTAGAAATACATCTCCTGCCAGCGGGTACACAAACAACCATGATTAATATAAAGGGTTCTTTTCCATTCAAGTCTTGGGACAGGTCGCTTAAGATGGAGACCTTGTACCCGTCATCTAAATATATTGTATTAGAAACTAGAATTTATTATTATTATTCTCTTTTTTATTGGTTGCATCCAAAATTATCATTAATTGAGTATATTATTTGTCATTATCATTGTCATTTTTCTTAATGATTGTCAGAATTTGTGTGTGCAGCAGAGGTATTTTATGATTGGGGTCCTGAAAATCAAAGACCCCAGATGAGTAGGTAGGAGAGGGATAAGGATACATGAAGAAAACATTAGGGTTCATAAATATGTTGCAAATGAGTCAATTATACGAGGAACTCCAGTTGATCTAGCATTTCTATATGATTTGAGCCTATGCATTTTCTGATCAAAATTAGAAATGACCTCCATAATTTTAGTTTCTATCTATGAATTTTTTATAATTAAATTGAAAACAAAAAGGAAAAGGGTTATTTTTTATTTCAAACGGGGTCGGTGAGGCAATGAAGCTGCTGCCTGCAGCCATACCCTAGACCAGATTTGTTAACAAGCTAACAAGCTCACTACCCGGAAAATAGAACCAACCTGACAGGATCTAAGACATCACCATATTGAAATTCCCCAGAATTAAAAGAAAAATGATAAACGAACTCAAGAGATCACAAAACTTTTCTGGCATATTACTCGATTTCCGTTAAAAAAAAAAGTGTATAACATGGACAGATGGATAAGAAATACAAAGACAAGCAAAAACATAAAAGACTTTGTTACTCTCTATCCTGAATAATATCTGGAATTACAATAAATTTGTAATCCTCTGATTTTCTGTATCGCGTATTTTTGACAATGAAATGTAGCGTACTTGCACAATGAGGGAAATCCTTTGTCAAACCAGGTTGAATGCATTATACTGCCTTGTCTAATCAAACTTTCAAAGCTAGAGAAGTCTTAATTATCCATAATCTCCTTATTCTTCTGAAGCTTCCACATCAGATTCCTTTCCAAAACCAAGCTCTGATAACTCTTGCCTTGCCATCAAGTTCCTGGCAGATCCAAGATAGACAAAGTGAGTACACCACAATAGTCATGAGAAGAAGATAACCGCAAAAGATACCATCTGAGAAAGTCCTCAAACAGATAATGACACACTTTCATGTTCTAAATTGTGCTGTCGCATTTGTCTCATACACTGAGGATGGAATACTCATTGTATGATTGCATGGATTAGTGTTTGGATAACTTGAACCTAGGATCGAATCACATAAATTTTAGACTCTGAGCTACAGTATTGCAGTGACACTGCAGTAGAGATGAAGTTGATATCAACTATTAATCTTCGGATCACCAATCAGATGCCTAACCTAGCAGAAGCTTTGCAGCTGAATATACTAAGATAGCAAGAGAAAAACATGGATTCTTATTGTTTCATGTGGCTCAATATTTATCCTTATTGTTAGTGATTGTTACTAACATCATAAATATTTATTAGAAGTGCTCTTCCCCCCCCCCCCCCCAAGCTTTCATTTTGGTCAATGTTGGGCCTCAAACTTAGTTTAGGTCAACTTTAGCCCTTCACACTAAGATGAGAATAAAAAACAGAGTATTATGCTAACATGGAACGTCTCCATTCCACCATGTGTATGCTAGGGGTGAAACTGAACTTAATGTAGGAGTTTGAGAGCAAAATAGACCAAATGAAAGTTCAAAGATGAAAGTGGATTTTCCCTAAATATCTATGTTAAGAGAGGGGAAGGACCATTGATCTTTACATGGAGACTCTGCAGGGTAAACCCAACAGAACCAGTCAATCAACCAACTTCAGTTAAGGAAGATGCACTCAAAACTAAAGCAGGATTCATGCTCATCATGTAAGATTGTAAGTCCTATAGTGGCAGCTCTACCTACCACCCCTAGCCCCCAGTGCTTGGAGGGCCTTGCATCTGATGAAACAAAGCCTGGGCTGGTCTTACTTAGACCTCTGTTATTAATTACAAATGACAAGTTCTACTTTTCCATCAAACACAGCAACGTCAAATAGTTATTGTACCCATTGTTCCTGTCAAGAGTTTGAAAATCACTGGAACTTGTATTTTCCATATAGGGGATCTTCCAATTGAGAAGATCCGTGACCTGATCCTGCTAACTATGTAGGCTCACTTCTGCTCTATTCTCCGCTCCTTACACTTAACTTTTGGTGTATATTTAAGTATTTACTGCTGCTTCACCTTCACTTCACAGTTTACCATCTATAATAGGAAACGCATAATTCATATCGTGCAGCCATGGTCTGCAATGTGCTCATTTTCTACTATAATGCCAAGAACCAAATGATTTTATCGATTCCACAATTCACATTAACAGATTCCAACAATTTATGTGCAATAGATTATGAACAAGGAATTCATAAAGCCAGTTCTACAAAAAATAACAAGAGAAAAGCAGCATGTTTTGGAGAGAGAGAAAAAAAAAATTATTGGATTTCCAGAGCCATGACAGAAATTCAAAAAGTTAATTTGCTTGAGCTAACAATAACATGAATCAACAACAACATCCATAAGCAGGAGAAGTTGCATATTGTGCATTGAGATATACTTCCCAGATACTGACCCTGAATAGGCATGAATAACAAAAGCTTCTTCAGCTAACATTATCATGAATCAGGTTAATACCAGAAATCTATGCTGCACAGTATTCACTGGCACCATAGCTTCTAACAATAGGCATGCGCATAACCAAAAAAAAAAAAAAAAAAAAAAAAAGTAGCAAGAACTCACTTTGCCATACGGCATTCCAGGTACCTTTTTGAAAATTGTCTACATTTCTCAGAGAGATGACTGGAGTTTTTGAGACAGTTCAGGTAGTCCTTTTTCTCCTGTTAAAAGAAAAAAAGGTCAGAAAAAAAATGAGCAACATATTCTTCACAAATTTGAAAACAATTCTTTCATTACACAGTCAAACAACCAGGTCACATAGATGCATATGATCCAATGGGAATATTCCTTTTTCTGGTGGTACTGGTCTCAATCCCCTGTTCCCACCAAAAGCACCACCTGCAAAATAATCAACAGTTATCAGGAAACAATAAGTCTATCACTAATGATATCAATCCTACAGGTCAAAGAATTTCAAAACTATAGAGCTTTCGATATTATATCTGAATGAGACTTACCCCAGATTGTATAATCTATCTAGGCAACAAAGTGAACAAAATTAAAAATTAACTTGGCTACATTAACGAAGCTTAGCTCCATAAACATTGAACATATTTCTAATATGACCCTTATTTGGGGAAGCCAGTAATCAATCATCAAGGTTCAGTCATATAAGATTTATTATTTCAAATCAGTGATATAGGCATCAGTAAGAAGATAATGACTCTGTACTTGGTATTTGAAGTGTATGTATTTCTAGCTTTTTCTTTCTTGAAGGCAAGCAAATTATCCTAGCATAAGAACCATCTAACTGGACAGAAAGTAAACTTCTCGGTATTGTTGTGCTTCATAGTCATACATACAGATCAGATGGGAGACTACATATTATCCTGCAATTCATATAAGCTCATTCCATCTATAAAGTAGTTTACAGATTATAGTCCTTTGGCATAATTTATGAGAGCAAATATCTTCATGTTCCAAGGTCATTTACAATTCAGCTTAATCTAAGCTTCTTGGGCATTAGCTATGTAACCTGTTTCTGACCATTATGTTCTATCAAGAAAAGGGCTCACCCGGTGCACAATGCTCCCTGGCTTAGCGCGGGGTTAAGGGGAGGGTGGTCGTATATGTATGTAGCCTTCCCCTCCCATT
Organism: Dillenia suffruticosa; assembly: GCA_033439265.1. Classification (NCBI taxonomy): domain Eukaryota; kingdom Viridiplantae; phylum Streptophyta; class Magnoliopsida; order Dilleniales; family Dilleniaceae; genus Dillenia; species Dillenia suffruticosa. The sequence goes on from JAVTVX010000018.1 coordinate 20,997,268, forward strand.
TTTTTTTTTTTTTTTGCAAAGAGGCTATTTCCACACCTCGAACCCGTGACCTCGAGGTCACCAAAGGAACAACTCCACCGTTGTGCCAAAATTCACCGTCTCTGTTCTATTCTATCAAGAGTCAAGTTAAATTTATGTCACAAATTTCCATCATACAGCCATATGAAGAACAAGTACAACGGCATAGGTTAACTGATTGTACCTTGTCAGTTACCTGAATCTATTGGTATATATTAATTGATTAGGAGTTTTTGTCACAGTTGTCAACTGTCATATTAAAATTTTTACCTCAAATTTTTCCTCTCACCCATTCATCAAAAAAGAATATAATTTGATTATACGTGATAATTTCAAATAACTTCCATCCAACCCACTCAATGTAAAGATTTAAATCGAAAATTAACCACCAAATTGATTTTGTGCTAAATTTTAAATACTGAAAGCAGGTGAAAATGTAAATATATTAAGAACTAGAAAAAAAAGGAGCTTTATTAGAGATTTGACCATGTACACAAGCATAACATATATAAGATATTTTAGCATTTAGCAATAAGCTAGAAACCTTTGGCTTTATTTCTGGCTTAATATTCTGTCCTTCGTAAAATGATGAAAATTTGGCAGTTTTTAGAGCATGTTATCAAAACAACACCTAACAAATGTTCCTCTCAGTCTCCCCTCCCTTACATTTTTGGTCCCCAATTCCTTCCATGACCAATAATGAAAATTCAACAGTTTTAGGAGCATGCTCTCGAAATAACTAGGGACACAATTTGATTCTCAAGCACCCGGACCCGACACAACCTGATCAATTTGGGTTGGGCTGGCTCAGGGTTTTCCTTTAGTGGTGTCGATGTGCGTCCAATTTTCATTCGTCACTAACCTTGGGTTGGTTCCAAAAGGCATCATGATGCAGAAGCATCCAATAAATTAGAAAGTTTCCAGTTACTTTTTATTAGTGTTCTTTATTATTTAGGTTCTAAGCGTTTGCTTTGACTTGTATAAATAGGACAATAGTACTCACTTTATGATGGTATTTCTCTCTCTCTCAATTTAGAATCATAATTGATTTTCTTTAAATCTAATTATTTACTATTATTCTAACCACGATCGTCGTATTCTAACTCCAATTATTGAGATCTAATTGTCCTAAACTCTTCTGCTATGTCACAGCAAACACAATGAACCAACGGAATTCAAGTTTCACCCCTAAAAAATGTTCCTCTTGCTTTAGCTTGTATTTTTGGGCCCCTATTCCTTCCTTGATAAATGATCTCTCTCTCTCTCTCTCTCTCTCTCTCTCTCAATTCCTATAAACTCATCCGATTTTTAAGCCATCAAAACACCATTTGTATCATTGCACATATTAATCCACCAATACCCTAGCATTTAGAAACCCCATTCTGAGACCCATTTTTTCCCAATCAACAAAGATAGATTATTCATGTTGAAATAAAGAAAAATGATTGACTGATTCAGGAAGTATGAATTGCGGGGTTTGCTTAACATGTTGCTGCTGTTGAATTCACAGACACATGAGATGATTGTGGGTCTGATGCGGGAAGCCATGGGTTGCATTGTCATGGAAATTTCAATATTTATAGCAAAATCTGCTACGATATTTGCCACAATTCATGTCAGAGTATGCTTCAGGGACGCTTGAGGCAGCTACAGCGCTCAAGGTTCTCCAGAAGGCAACAGTACAGGGAGAGAATTCGATTATATACATTGAATTCTGCAGAGATTTCAATTTGCAGTAGGAATCTGAATTTCCCAAGGTTGAGCGGATTCCAGAGAGAGATTTTGAAGAAGTGCAAAGAATTATGGTTTCGAATAGGCAACTGAAGACAGGAACTACAGATTAGAGGGAGGTTTCTGAGAAATCATATGCCATCAATTGATGTAGGAAAACCAACTCCATTACCCATCGAACTAACAATAACATTGAATTAAAACTCAACCCCAGACAGATTTGATCGCAAGAATAGTTTTAAACCCTAAACCTTAAAGCGCAAACCCTAAACTCTAAATTCAAAAAATAAAATATATTGATACCATACCTGCACTCATTTTCGGCTTCCGATTCGATTGTTTGCTTGGCTTCGCCGGAGAGAGAGAATCCACCTCTGTTCTCTGTTCTACCCGCTCACGAATCTTTGATGACCCGCGTCTTTGAATTTCGGGGCGGCGGGCCAGAGCAATTTGTGGTTGGCTGTCTGGGCTTTTTAATTAAAGCCCTCGGGACCTTCTCCGGAAAACCACAGATTTATTTATTTTTTTTAATTTTTATTTTTATAACATATAAAATCATATTTAAATATAAATTTTATTTGAATATTATCAAACTCAATTTAAAAAAAAAAAATTAATATATTTTTTTTATTTTCAAATTTTTAATTTGAGATTTAGTTAAAAGAGTTAACGTGTTTATCTATCGTGTTCACTGTCCATTAATAAAATCATCAATTTCTTCGAAAACCAAAGTTCTGGAGTTCCAAGCTACTGCAGATTCTATTTGAGTTTGTTGATTAAGAATTGCTCAATCCTTTTCACTTAGTTCAAGTGTCATTTTAAAAAAATAAGAAAGAATTAATTATATATCAAGTTTCTAAACTTTATATTGAATTCACAATTAAATTTCTCAACTTCAAAATGTAACAATTAAATATTCAAATTTCTAAAATTTTAATATTAAATATTTTTATCAATGATAACGTCAAAAGTATTATTAAGTGACGAGTTAATGTGATATGAGATTTGAGTTTCATTCTTACATTTTTTATATGACATAACACCTGATATATTAACATGACATATACCACGTTAGCATGTTGATACAAAACTAATGCCACCTTAGCGAGTAAGGATGTGGACATGTCATGTCAATAAGTGATGATATGGCATGTGTCGTGTAATCAAAAGGATGATGTGATATGTGCCACATAAGCAAAGAGATAGCATGGCATGTACCGTATCATCAGAAAAGTTATTGATGTGATATTGATCAAATTATGATTTGATATAAAATCCAGAGATCAATAATAAATTTTAAATCTTAATTTATTTAAAAACAATAATTCATTTTCTATGAATTTCTTCAATTCAAAACACTAACTTAATTAAAAATTTTAATTTCATTTGAATCTAAAATTTAATTCAAATTCTAATTTATTTGAAATTCTAATTTAATTTAAATATCATGATTTAATTCAAAACTCCTAATTCAATTCAAAATCTTGATTTGATTTGACACACCAATTTAATTTAAGTTCTCAATTTAATTTACAAATCCCGATTCGATTTGACACTCTAATTTAATTTAAAACTTGAATAGAGGATTTGGATTAAATTAAGTAATTATGTTAGAGTCTCAAATTGAATTGAAATTCTCAAGGGAATTAAAATTTCTATTCAATTAAGGTTTTAAATGAAATTAAGAAATTAAATTAAGGGATATGAATTAAATTAAGTTTTCAAACTGAATTAAAATTTGAATTGAATTTGAGTTTTAAATCAAAATGAAAATTTTTGATTAAAATGATATTTTGAAATTAAAAACTTTACGATAAATAAATTATTGTTTTCAAATGAATTAAGTTTTGAAATTTATGATCAATAACGTGTATATGGTCCGTGAACTTTGACCAAATCATAATTTTGTTCATATATGTTAACATTTTTTATGATATGATATAAGTGTATTGAAAATGTATTGATATAATATATGTTATATCAGTATTTTATTGACTTGACATTAGTGTTATGTCAATAAGCTGACATGACACATTTCATACTATCAAAATGATTCTACATGCCATGCAACATCATGCCAACTCAATGCATAATGGTCACTTGGCATCATTATGAGAATTTAATTGTTATATTTTTAAAAGTTTGAATACTCGATCGTTATATTTTGAATTTTATGAATTTAATTATAAATTCAGTAAAAAATTCAAGGATTTCATACGTAATTAACTCGATTAAGAAAGTATTAATTATCTTTTAATTTTGATTTTCTCTCTTGTTATCTTATTAAATTTTTAATTTTACATGACAAAATTGGCTTTTCAAATAATAATTTAGTCAAGTTATACTATTTTTATTTTAAAATTATGATTATTGAATTATTTTCTTAATATTTGTGGAATAACCGTGATTAACATTTGAAACGGGACATAGAGTAGCATATTACAATTACTTTGTGGCTATAGTATCAAATAATAAAAAAGATATTGATTTAGTCGATCGAGAATTACAAGACAATAAATTATAATTCAATTAACATTATTTATTATAATTCAATTAACATTATTTATTTTCTGATCTCAATTTGATCTTCTCCTATATATATATATATATATATATATATATATAAATCAAGAGTTGCACACACCAATTGACTTAAGGGCGTCCACTCAAGGGTCACCACAGATAACCTTTTCCTCTAGGTTCCAGATTTGCCCTCATCCTGGACGTGAAAATAAGGGACACGATTGAACCGTTAAGGCTTTCCACTTGAGAACTCCAAGTACATAAAAAGATGAAAATCATAAGCCAAAGACCATGACAGTACTTGAAAATGGGAGAAAAAATAAGCCCTCTTTTTCCCTTTTTACTAATTAATCATATTCACATACACAGACAAATATTCTACATTTTCAACCCGAGTGAAGTATCTAAACAATCACCTTCTAGCCCTTGTGCTGAGGTAGCTTGATGAGAAAAGTTTCTGTATGTGCAGAGGAAAAAAATGATTTTTGCAGACTATGCCCCTCTTACCACCTAAGAGCCTTGTGTAGGAGAGCGCACATCATGGTTCATCATATGCATTCCGCTGTTTCCTAAACGCAAAGGAATCCAAGCTGGAAGTTGCGGCAATAGAAGGCAAGCCAGCCCTGGTAGGAGAATTTTTGATGGCTGAGGAAGGCCTCTGTGCATGTGGGTGTTGAACTACAACTAGAATGGAGTCCTTCGAGCTATCATCATGGTAAGGAGTTGGCTACAGAAGAACAAAGAGCTTCTTAGTAGAGGAACTGAAGAAATGCTTTAGCATATACAAACTGACAAAAAAACAATGCAAATTCCTTCAAGATCATAAAGTTTCAAAAAGTGCCATTAACGTCACAAAAACACAGAGGACATGAATACATTGTTTGCCATTTCTTACCACTCCTATGTGCCATTCATGACAGCTAAACTCCTTGAAAGCCATGGCATCCATTTCCTGAGGTTGGAAAAATTGTGTGATAAGACAACAGAAATTAGTGTACGAATAATGAATGAAATACCATCTCGTTGTTTTCCTGCAGTACTAAACTTTCCTTTTTTAAGCTTCTCTTAAAGGCAGGTCTCTATAGCATTCTATCTTTCTCAGAATATGTCAGGAAAGAAACAAGATCCATTTGGCCAATCCATTAGGTTGCAATATGTGAAGTCAGTCACTTGTTGAATAATTGAAAGTAAATTTCAAGACAAAGACTGCGACAAACCACCATCAACAAAAGCACCATATCTAGCCATAAAAGTAGCAAATAAATGTAGTTCAATCACTTGGATCTCAAAAAAACATTTCTGTGTTTTGACTGATAGCAAATGGCCAAATTATTTTTCCGCATACATGTTTGACTTATGGATAAAGAGAACATGGAGTAGTAGTCTTTGAATGTGAACTTAACAAAAAACTTACAATGCTGTAGATTGGAGGTAGTACTTCCTCCTGTTTAGCCTTAAGAGTGGGTATAACAGAGAAACGAGGTGCCAATTCCTGTGATCTGAAAGTCCATCTGTAAATGATACAAGGAAAAATAAGTGCATCTAGAAAGCAGGATGAAGAAGCAGAAGTTTCTTTGCTCATTGCACTTCAGACATTTGACTAAGATAATGCTCATTCATTGAGAGGAGAGAACTAAATGCTTTTTCTACAGTGCAAATCCATAATTTATGCAATTCATACATACGCAATGTACACTAAGATAGAGAAATGTGTCCATTCTCGAGATAACAAGCGAAGCCAGTAATGTTCTGATGAGCTTTCCACGTCAATGTACATCTGGAATTCCACAAGAAAGCAGTTAATGTAAAAATACTATGCATATTTTCATATCTACTCATGACTCAGATGGATGAGGTTAATGAAATACACATCTCACCACTATTTCTACCACTGCTACTACCACCATTGCAGCTTGAAATTTCCTGTATTATGCAAGAGTACAAAGCATCAATAGAGAGAGAGAGCAGAATTGTTAACTTTTTCTAGGCTAGAGCCATACTTGAACATAGTATACTTTGTATAAACTGCTTCATGCATGACATGAACCTCTTCATCTTCTATAAAATTCAATTGCTCCCTTAACAGTGACAGATTCTGACATATATAGCGGAAAATTGCATAAAATGAAACAAAATAGTTGAGCAACAACAAGACCTGAAAATTGCATAAAATGAAAAGGAGATTATTAGCTATAGGAGAAACTTGAGATATTTGAGATAATATTGGCCAACATTGGGACAAAACTTACATCAAAATAAGGCACGGATGCTTTATAGCCAACAAGTGTGAAGTAAAAGACACACCCAAGTGCAACTGTAGTGCAGCGCTCAGGTGCTGAAAGGCGTTCACACATGATGCAGTAACCATGGGATATGAGTAAGAAGGACACAAAAGAAGCTGTCTGAAAGAGAATTCCAGTTATATATGCAGCAAATGACGTCCACAATGAGCAAGTTTGTTGGTTAATACAAGAATACCTGCAAAACAGTGATCCAGATGTAGCTTAGCTGCCAAACTCTTTACTGCTAACACCATTTTTTCCAGTGTAAACAGGTGGAACTATGAGAACAAACAGCTACAATCTTTGCAGTTCCATACCCATAGTGGTCTTATTGCACTCGACTTTTAAAGTTTTTACCTCTCAGCTACCTTTCCATACTAGGCATACGTGAGTGCAAGCAAAGCCAGAGCCAAAAATTTTTCATACCGAATAGATTTTTTCTTTTTTAAAATGATGGTTTAACCATTTATTAGAAAAGACTCCAATATTCATATCTTATACATTTGAACACATTAATATCCAACAGAATTTTCTAAAACTAAATTGATCATGTAAATACATGAAAAAAAGACTACTATTTGTGTAGTTTATGATGAAATTCTTTTCTTCAATAAAAGAAAAATGATCAAACTGTATTTTTAGTCAAAGAAAGGTGATAAAAACAGTTGATTTTGTGTCATGTTTATATTCATACAAATTAGGAATCTTCGCTTATTAGTGGACATATAATTACAGAACGAACCAACCAATAGCTCCAAAAGCTAAAACAGAAGAACAGATATATGTTTAATATTTTTATATTGACACTTCCTCTCTGGACGGAATTGAATTATAGGAGTGTCATAAACATTGTAATTACAAGAGGTTAAAGGGGGGCTACCAAGTTTTGAACCTAGGATCCACCAACAGGACCAAAAACTTAAGACTATAGAGAAAATTATATCTTTTAACATGCTAGAAGAATATGCCTCATTTTAGAAGATCAGTGATCAGTCAAAGCATACCAGAAGCAATAGGACATAAAGAGCTGCAAAGCTTTGAGTAATGGAATTGATGCAAGCGTCCATTGGAGTTTGTTCGTCTGCTCTAGTAACAACAACATTAAACAGGGAAAAAAAAAGAAAATAATTGACCAATAATTTTTCTCAATGTAACAACAGAATTGGATACGGGAAAAGTTATAGAGAAATTATACCAATTTTGATTATAAACAAGAAAACTAATAGAAATCGATCTTGTAAAATAGGTCGAAAAACTAAAATGACTTTTCACTATATAACAAAAGAATCAAAAATTAAGAAACATGATTCAAAACCCTAAAATCCAAATGAAACCCAGTTCATACAAATTAAAATGCAAAAGCAAAAATACCCAGAAATGATTTCCATCTAAGAGTACTGAATCTCGATCGAAATAAAAAAAAAAATTGAAAATCACCTGAAAATGACGGTGTCTCAAAGTGTTTAAAGACCATGAAAATCCAGAGAGAAGCCAAACAGACAAGAAAGCCAAGTAGATAGAGGGAAGAGGACGATAAGCCTCGTCAATGTCGACGTGATAGCCGAATCTGTGCGTTATTTCCATTTTCAAAAAGCTGAAAACAGAGAGAGAGGCGAAGAGAGAAACAGAGGTCTTTGAACTTATGAATTTAAACTTCTAAAGCTTACGTTACAGTACAGTTAGGTTTTTCCATTTATAGGGCAACAAAGGTCAAGATTGAAATTACTTTTATAACCCTTAATTTAATTCAGGTGATTTAAGACTAAGTCACCAGAAAATCACTTGTTTGTAACTACGAAGGGAGGAGGCGGCCAAAACCCAAAGAGGGTAGGCCAGCGATTATTTGTTTATGATTGTGATAAAATTTAATATGTTCTGAATTGAAAAATAAATAATTTTAAATAATAAAATGTAATGTATATTACAATCTTGAAATTAGAGATTCCTATTACAATATTTCAATAATTCAAAAAAAAAAAAAATTGTAACACTTCTGCCTAATATCTTTGGATTTCCAAAATTGTATCCAAATTTTATCTTTTTCGATTTTCTTATGGACCGCTCTTTGTTTCGAGGAAAAAAAAATCACCCATTTAAAATAAAGTTATTATTTCGAAGAAAATTATTTTGTCAAGAGGGTTTTCCTTGTTTTAATTTATTTGGGACTATACAAAGAAGATCGACGTACAGATTATAATTAATTTTAAAGACAAATGTTTAACAATAAAAGAACAAATTCATACAAACAATTTCTTCTGGATGAACATAATTTTGATTGGAGGGTAGTTTGGTACAGAAAGATTTTAAGGTGCTAAAAGAAAATTACTCGATTGGGGTTCATTTTAAAAAGGCATTTTATACATTTGGTGTAGAGAATTAGTGGGAAGTGTAAAGATGATGAGGTCTGATTTTGTGGGAAGACCAAAGTGGAGACATTTGGTGCAAGATTTTGTCACACAACAAATCCACATCCCTTCCCTTATGCCCGCCTCATACATCGGCCAATTCAACGGGCATCAAAAGATCATTACCAATGCTGCCGTTGTACATAGTGTTATATATAGCTCTATGTGTGTATGCATATATATATATATATATATATATATATATAGACATATACATACATACATATATATATATATATAATTAAATCCGGGTACCAAACTAAAGATAGTTATATTTATAAGGATATTTGAATTTAAATTTTAAATTTAAAATGTTAGGGGAAACCGTGAAAGAAAAATTAACCGTCCCCATTTTCCTTCTTCTTCTTAATTTTCTAAGTAGGAAAAATTGTGAGAACCTGAGATCTATCACAAACACGCAAGAACGAGAGAGAGAGAGAGAGAGAGAGAGAGAGATCTCAAATCTTCCCATAGACAATTTGAGAGATTGTGTATCAAAGACATTCGGCTTTAGACTATAGCGTCGTGGAAAACAAAAGTATCAATTCGACTTTACGATGAATATTACGATTTGAGGTATGAATTTTTAGTTTCGCTTATAAATCTGATAGAAACATATTACAATTAAAAAATAATAAAGTTTCAAAACGAACGAATCATTTAAATTATATTTTTTATACCGTAAGATATGAACTCATCGAATTTCAATTTTATGTTTTTCATGCAAAGTATTAGTGCAGTATCAATAACTTCAATTTTGTCAAATTGTAGGTACAATTTTCTATCTTTTACTTTTAAATTATTATTATTTTTACATTCAAATCTTTCACAAAATAAATTTTATTCGTATGTTAGTATTTTTTTTTACTTTAAAAATTTTACTTGAATAATTAGTGAGAAGTCTCCAAGATGAGAGATAGGACAAGTAAATAAATTTCACCTTTTGAAGGAATTTTGAAAGGAGTTTATGAATGGAAAAGAATTGATCTTATTACTCTCTACAAATATTAGAATAAATTTATCATAAAATATCTGATTTAAAATATAATTATCAACACAATAGATAAAATGATAAAGGGGGCATTTCTTCTTGTCCATCGCATTCTAGAAAAAAAAAAAAGAAAAGAAATTTACTAAAAACCCCCTTTTCATTTAGGACCGACACATTAAACCAAACGTTGAATATAAAGGAGAAAACGGGAAAGAAAATTTAAGGGGGGGGGGGGGGGTAGGCCAACCATTAACAATTCTTGAATTAATGAATGGTGGAGAAATCGATTTTAATATGCTCAACTACCCTGTAGTTTAGGCAAACTGAAGATTGACCATTCTTCACAAAAGCTCTTATGACAAGCACAAAACTAAGGTTTGAGATTTAGGTGTAGCCATGCAAGAAAGAAATAGTGCAATTAGGTCAACAAACTCACAACCCAGCTTCTTTCAAGCCCACTCCATTAATGGAATGACTCTCTCTCTCTCTCTCTCTCTCTCTCTCTCTCTCTCTCTCTCTCTCTCAGAATTGTCCATCCGATGAAGATAGGCAAGTGTTCGTCTTTTAAGCATTTAGGCCCCATGTATAGAAGGGACCATGGTCAAGTCTTTTTCTTGTTGATTAATTACATTTTATATATTGTGAGTTGACATAATTTTAAAAATAAGAAATTTATTTAATTTAAAAATGATTGCCATGTCTAAAAATAATAGTATTATTTTCTTTTATTTCTTGTCCCTTCGGGACATCTGACAAAATTGGAACGATATAGAGATGATTGGTAGGGTCCATACACAATGATGACACACACAAATCGAGAAAATAATAGTATTATACAATATTACTGTAAATTTTTACCTATAAAATTTTCCGATCATATTGAAAATAGAAATACATTTGAAATCAAGTATTTAGTGTCAGATTTTCTCTGATGGTTCGACGCAAGACTAGTATGTAATTTCTTTTTTCTTTTATTATAATAATCGATATCCGAAGTTATACTTTGGACTTGCAGTGGTCCATTTAAAGGGGTTACAGTTCCAACGTAGTTTTTTTCATATCCAAATTACGAGTCAAATTTGAAAACTTGATTAAGAAATCTAACACCATATCCTATTAGGTGAACTGTCTGTTTTGCTTGATATTTTTTGCTTGGATTTGATGGGCCTTGAGCGCCACTTCTTCTGGCCCACAAAACAATGTGACAAATCAAAGTTAATGGGTGGGCCTCTCCTCTAACCCATGTGTTAAGGGAATTAAATTCGAGGCACACTCTCTCTCTCTCTCTCTCTCTCTCTCTCTCTCTCTCTCTCTCTCTCTCTCTCTCTCTCTCTCTCTCATGTCCCACCACTTCATCCTGGCTGTTAAAATTTTGTTACATTATGGATCGTAAAGGACCCTTTTCTTTGTTTCAAAATTCAGGAATGGCGACCATTGTTGTTGTCGTTGCTAATAGAGCATAATTAAAAGAAAAAAAAAATTAATGGATTATGTGCTTCCATTGCTCTTGAACATATTGGGCTTGGCTGAGAATGAAACTTTGTTTGGGCCGAAAACTGGGCTCGATGTGTTCAAGCTGAAGCCCGATTTGTTGGGCTTGGGTCTGATCCACAATGGTCACAACTTTTTTTATAAACAAATTCATATCATCAATCGGTATTTAGATTTCGTCCGACTAATTTGGTTTGAGTATTGTAAGGCTGATTAAGAGATTAGCTCTCTTAAATCCATTTCTCTATTCCAATGGCTTAAATCTGAGACTTATGATTGAAAGAGTACAGCACTCTATCATTCTATCATTTTGGTATGGCCACCAAAAGTTAACAAAAGATATATTTATTATTTATTTATTTATCTATTTTTTGATACTTGATCAATTGATATCCAAATTATTTGACTAATTCGGTTCGAACATTATGAGACTCATTTAGTGGTTAACTCTTCCTGTACTTGTTTTTTCATTATCAAAATTTAAACTCAAAATTTTGATTAAAACAATATAATATCCGTACTTACAAAACCTTTGTGATATATATGTTTTTTTTTCCGGCACAACAAGATTTGACCTTTCAAGACCCTTGACCCCTCCTCTCCGCTCTTAATTCTTTGATTCCAAACCTTAAATATGAAGTTGCAATGGAGCCTTGAGTCTATCATGCACCTCTAACTAATGTTTGATTTCGTTATTTATAAGTCTTTCTTTTTTTTTTTTTTTTCAATAGAACATAACTCTACCTTAATTATTTTTACTTACAAATTATTTTTATTAATATTTCATTATTACACGTTTAATCTTTCCATACCAATAATTCCAAATTCATTTGCACTTGAATTTCTCATGATTTTGACAAATAAAGCTACGAGACTCATGAACCAAAGAGGGCAGTGGCTTACAAAAATCAACGAACACTTCTTCACTCACCTAATGACAAATGCTTCACCTCTTTATCTCACCTCCACCACTTCGCCTTATGGTATCGTACGAACTTTCTCTTCGGCCGGTCTTCTGTAATATTAGGGATGGAAATAGCTTGGCCGTCCAAAGCAATCTCCGGCCCGGTCTCGGAGCCAAGGTAGGGTAAAAAATATAATTATGCTCATGTTAGTATTCCGGGCAGACTCAAAATTCTATGACTTTACCCATTTTATGGATAAAATTATTTTAACTAATTTAAACACAAACAATATCAAATACAAATACACAATAATATGGTAAGAAATTAATCTCAAACTATGCATTTATTAACATCTCAAATACAAATGCGCAAATGCAACACATTACGGTTAATATGCGATCCCATTCTTTACGATTATGTTAAAATATTAGAATACATTATGAGTAGATATAATTTGATAGTTAATGTATTCAATAGTTTTTTTAATCAAAATCTCGATGTCGAGTCTTAAAAATAGAAAAACAGATATTAGAAGAAATAGCCTCTAGACTGAGTCTCATAACTTTTTAAACTGAATTAGTCAGATTTCTGAATACCGGTGGTCAAGTATAAAAAACAGAGTAATTTCAATAATAATTATAGTGAAAAAAATTATGTTCATTTTTAATCCCTGGATTTACGTTTCTCTCTTAAATCAAAGAAAATACAATACTAGAATTTCCATGCACATCCAAAAGGTAAAGAGTTTACCAATTCTTCCCACAAGCACACTTTATGAACCCGTAAGATTTAGTGTTATTGATGGGTACACTACCACCTTGATAGTTATTAAATATGAGATTTAGCCATCCGTTTTTGATTTTGTGACTAAGGTAATGTCTCACAGCTGAGTGTAGCTGGCCTTACCTCACACCCGGGGCAATTAATTTCAATAATTTTTCTTCATACATTGCATGAACTTCAATTTTCCAAGTTGAAAACAATAAGGGAAAACAAAAAGACAAAGAAAACAAATAATATAAAGATGTTGTCGTTTGAAGACAAAAGATCAAAAGTTTGGATATGTCAATGCAAAGTGCATTGCAAATCTCATCAATTGTTGTGGGACTCGTCTGATGAAATCTCTTAGTTGTTTTCTTGCTGTCATGGGCTGTGAAACCCCCCGAATCACAGAGTTGGGAAGACAACTGTGATCATTAGACTATTTCCTTGGATACATGGTGTGCTCATATCATCACCACATAGGGTGCACGTGTATCTTCTCCTATTTTTCTTTCTTGTTTTTTTTTAAATCGATGATATAAAGCAATGGTTAAAAAAAAAAGAATTGTGGGTGTAAAATGGGTTGAGGGGAAAAGCATATAATCATGAGATGAGGATAACTTCTGATATTCCATTGTGAAGGGCAATTATTTTTGTCAGTTTTTCCATGTGAAGACTGTAATCTTGCCCCCCCCCCTCCCCCAAATTGGAGTATGGGTTAATACCGCAGTGTGGGATGGTTACGGTTTGTGTTGCAATCATTTGGAGCATCTCTCTCTCTCTCTCTCTCTCTCTCTCTCTCCACCCTTCGAATAAAAAAAATTCAATACTTTTCTCTATTCGCTATTTTTAAAATATGAAAAAAATTATTTAAAATTAAAAATATATTATATATCAAAATCAAATCAATCATTAAAACTTATTATAGATTACAATAAATTAATAATTGATTTGATTTTAAGAATATTTAATTTTTTTTCCATATTTGTAACAACAAATTTTTTTATAAACTCAATTTATTACAGTATTTTATTAAAATAATATACCATTAGGGTTCAGTTTTACATATTCATATCGTCTATTAATCATTTGATATATACAAAACGATTACGATTATATAGATAAAAATCAAATCTTCAAAAACCCTCTCACGTGTCACCAAAAATCTTTACAACAGCCATTCGACCCTTCAATAATTTCTCTATTCAGATTCTCTTTATCACCGTTCATATTAGACTACCTGTTGCTGTTCTTATTAGAATTTCTCTGTCTTGACTCTTATCAGAACTTCTCTATCACGTCTTTCAAAGCAAAATAATTTTTATTATACCATATTAAATTTAAGGAGATATTAATAAATATATTATATATTAATTATTAAAAAATATTATATATCAGAATAAATCAATAGATTTGATTTTTTGAGAATATTTGAATTTTTTTTCGGAAAATATGTATAAAAACAATTTTAATATATGATTAATAAATAGGTATATGGTGGAACTCGTGACTCGCGTGAGTTGAATTTGGAGATAAATTTATCAGCAGTATTCATATGGGTTAGTAGATAGAAAGAACTTTCAAATAAGGTTGTTAAAGTGTCAAAACCATCTTTTGTTTCTTGCACTAAGCACATGATAAACCTTATATATTAATATTTTAGGCATAGCATAGCCCAATTACAACTAAGATGCTTGGTCTGCATTCTCACTTTAATATTATCATCATTAATCAACTGAGTGGTGGATATTTTTACAAGTTGGGTAATTGGGGTTTGATTGTTCTTATTAAGACGAGTTACCATTAATTAACTAAGGTCACATCATTTTTTGACTATCTCCAAAGGAATGTGTGAAAGCATGATTCAATCGGATGAGAATATCAAGTGGGTAATTCAAATCCAAACTAGGGGAAAAAATGCAGTTTAGTCAAAAATTAGGTGCCGAACTCAATATCCTTAAAAGCAATTAAGGCTCTTAACCAACGACTTGTGGGTTTAGTGATAGAATACTAAACTCGTTTAATCAAAATCTCAAATTTAAATTTTGAAAATAAAATAATAGGTGTTTAGAGAGCTAATCCTCTTAATTGAGTTCAACACTGTTTGAATCAGATTAATCGGGTGTCTAAATACCGGTAGTCAAATAACGTAACCAAGACCAGTTACTTGATGTTTTCTTTTACGTCCAAAATTGTAGAAAATGGTCATGATTTTGCCTAAATTAGGTAGATTGATCTAGGGTTGAATTTGCATCTAGGAGATTGTGGTTACAAACTTGAAAACAACTTCAAAATCAACTTGTTCACATCATACAAGCAATTGATCTCAAAACTAGAGACTTCTTGCTCAAAATGGGATTGTTACCCCATACATAATACCCATGTCTATCACTCCTTTGCTTGTCTAATGTTGTTATATTTTTTAGACCAAATGAACATTGTTTTTCTCAAAGTGGACAATTGAATTGATAGACGTATGCCATATTAAAACCCCAAATTTGACACATGATTAAAATAATTAAAAATTGTAATTTGTATATGATTTCGGGGAAAAAAAACAAAAAAGAAAGACATTGCAAATCTTGATTTGGAATTGGTAAGCCCACAAATTTGACATACGATTAAAATAATTAAAAATTGTAACTTGTATATGATTTAGGAAAAAAGAAAAAAGAAAAAAGAAAAGCATTGGAAATCTTGATTTGGAATTGGTAAGCATCTTGATTCTCTTATTAAAATATTTTGGCATTCTTTTGTATGGACAAAAATCAGAATCATAAATTATATAATTCCAAAGGAAAAAAACACAGGTGACAAGCTTTTTCTTTTTTTAACTGAGTTTCATTTAATAATAATTATTTTTATAATCAAACAGTATCTGAAATCATAATATGATTAATTTAATCCGAACGTTATCGAGTCCAATTTAGAAGGATCTCTCCTAACATAGTATTCTCTATTTTTCTATTTATAAGTTTTGAATTCGAAACTTGATTAAATGATTTAATATTTTTACTTCCTAAACTGACTATTTTTTATATTTAATAATTGTTATATTGATAAGGTGAAGTGAACTTATTTGTTTGGAATTTAAGAAAATCATGAAATTATGTTTTTTTAAGTTTATGGACTTCTAATTGATATATTGATCGTGTATTAATATCTTCTAAATAAGATTTTATATTCAAATTTTATACATAAAAAAATAAGTATCGAAAGAATTTTATTCTTTTGAACTTGAATTAGATTTAATTAAATTCAAGATAATTATCAGATTTAATAAAAAAAAAGGACTGTTTAATCCATTAGAATTGGATTTAATAAAAAACTCTTTTTTTTAAGTATTCAATAAAAGCCAAAGGCAAGACTTGGAAAAATGGACTTCATCATTATACAAGCCAACCTCCATTTAAATTTGTATAATCGGATTGGAGGATAGAAATCCAGACACTTCCCTTAATCATATTGACACAACTGTTTAACTCAATTTTTTTTTCTTATATATAAAAATAATAAGGAAAAGCACTTTTACCTGTCACTAATCTAGTTCATTGGTGAGCATGGAGATTTTGACCATGTGTAAAAGGACAAACCAAACTCTGTGGGAAGTCTTGTCTGGAAGCTGATGAAGTGGTGAAAATGAAAAACAGGGGTGCCATAAAAATTTCAATTTTTATTGACGAGTGGTAGGGGTTTATGAGAAAGTAGACAAAATAACGGATAAATGATTCTGGGGAGAGGTACGTGGCCTCAAGTGGTGCAATCTTGAGGAATAAGGGAGGACCCCATCTCACATTTGTTTCAGATTTTGCCCATTCCCCTCTACTCGACCCCTGTTTGAGCACCTTGACTCTCTCTCTCTCTATCTCAAAAAGACTCATTGCTAGTAGTGTGTATATTTATCATTGTGAAGTGATTGAGATGGTGGGGGAAAAAAATAAGAGCTAGTAGGTTGTAGGTCGCTTTGAAGGAGCGTGCCCACACTCCTCCCTCTCTCCTCTCTCCTACTAAAGCCCCCCCTCATTCTCCTCTCCTCTCCTCTCATTCCTTCCTCTCTCTCTCTCTCTCTCTCTCTCTCTCTCCCTCTCTCTCTCCAATTCGGGAAATTCAACAAAGAACAGCATCTGGGTATTGCTTATCTTACCAAAGTAGCAACTGGGTCATTGTTAAAATGGCAGAAGCAACGCATTCAGAATCCGAACTCTGTACAAATTCATCCGACCGGGAAAAGAGTCCGAAATCGGAACATGACAAGAAAAGGCCTAACAAAAGGATCCGAGACTGCAGCAAACATCCGGTTTATCGAGGGGTCCGAATGAGAAACTGGGGCAAATGGGTATCCGAGATCCGAGAGCCTCGAAAAAAGTCTCGAATTTGGCTTGGTACATACCCGAACGCGGAAATGGCAGCCCGGGCCCATGACGTAGCAGCCCTAAGCATTAAGGGCAACTCGGCGGTTCTCAATTTCCCACAGCTTGCGGATTCTCTACCCCGACCCAACTCGCTTGCGCCTCGAGACATTCAGGCCGCGGCTGCAAAAGCTGCCGCAATGCCCCAATCATCATCACCATTGTCCACGGCATCATCTGTTTTGTCATCGTCGGACGAACTGGCTGAGATCGTCGAGCTACCAAGTTTGGAGGGAAGTTTTGACTCGGTCGAGTCGAGCAGGAGTGAGTTTATCTGGGTTGACTCGGTTAACGGGTGGGTCGTCCCGGCTATAGAAGGATCAGAGTTTCCAGGGTACTTCCATGATGAGTCAGAGATATTAAATCCAACTAGCTCTGAGACTTTATTGTGGAATTATTGAAGCTTAATTGGTTTCTTTTGCTTTTCTTTCCTTTTATGGGTTCGACAAATGATTATGCTTCTCCCAATGATACCCTCTTTCCACTTTTTTTTCCCCTCCCCTATTTGTTCATTTAAAATGTGATATATATATATAAATCCTCATACATTTTTTTTTTAATTTCTTTTGGCTATTGGAAGAAAATAAAAAGAACTCATGTTCTGTAAATAAAGTGTTGTGGGAACAAGGAGGAGTTGATGAAGATCAAAGTTGATTTTCCTTTGTATTGCTAGTTTCCTTTTGGTAGTTCTCTATCTTCTCCATTTTCATTCTTTGAACTTCCTGTAGATATGCCATGTGCGCATTAGGTGGTACCTTTTCTGGATGGGTACAGGTCATGGGTGTTCTTATTTTCCACTTGCTTCTTTCTTGGAGCTATCAATGAATAGCTCTTACCAACAATTCTCACAAGTAAATTGTTTATTTTGTTAATGGTGAGTTGTTTTTGTTCAGAGTTCTATTGGTCTTCTTCTCTAAGACCCACACACACAATTGAAGAACATCAACTAAATGTTTTATCAATGTGTTGCATTGCAGATTCAAGAAACACAATTTTGACCCAAAAAAGCCTATACCCATTAATAATATTTTATCTTGGTTTTGTTTTTTTGTCACATACATGATATAATTCAAAAGATTTCCCTTCTTTTAAAGGTGATATTTGTGAAAGTAAGGGCCACAATACAAACAAGGAAATTTTGGAGGTATTTGGAAGGGAAAGAAAGCATAAGTTGGAGAATATTCAATTTACAAAAGACACTTGGATACACATGCTAGGTGAAGTGAAAGCTAAAGAAACTTTATTAGTAGGTGAGAAGGTTCCTTGACACTCCTTCCTCACAATGCTTCAAAACTTGGTTATAGCAAAATCATATGCTCGTTTTCCATGAGTTTGAGCATGATTCTGCACCTAATAAATTAAAGACAAAATGTATAATATATTATGTATAAACTATTAGGTGCACTTAAGGATTTAGACGGGTTAGCAAAAAGCATGAAGATGCGAATCTAATAAAAAAATAACTTAATGTGTCCATGCCATTTCGGAGTTATTTAATTACAGAAAAATAATATTTCATTTTTAAATAACTCAATATAATACTTCATAACTTAAAATAATATAAAATTATGAACGAACAGTAAATTTAATAGGAAAAATACTAGATCTTTTAATCAAAATTCGATTTGAATTTTAAAAATGAAAAAAATTAAGTTCGGAGAGCTCCATCCAAAATAGGATTAGCAGTAATTTGGATCGAATTAGTCAAAATAGAAACTCGGATAACAAGTAAACAAAAAAAAAAGTAAAATTATTGTAACTTTTCTCTATTACTATTTCAATGTAGTGTGTGTCGTGTCCTTATCTTCCAATTTTTTATGGTAACATGTGATAAGATGTCACTTTAATGGTATCATGACATTCTTGTAAGATGACTTTTTAAATTGTTAAATGATTAAGATGGTACGAGAAGAAGACATACAAGGTGGTAGTAGCTTGCGTTTGGCCGTTGAGGAACTTTCATATCCATATTGTCAAAATAGTGATGAATCACATTTGTTTGAAATTGAGACTCAGAATGCGCTCCAGCCTTTCCTGATCAAAGTCATCAGCCAAAACTCTATCACTGATCAAAGTCAATTTTTTTTTCTTGGTTCCCACCGCTTGTATTTGAAGGTATATTTTGAGTAATTCGATTCTAATATATGCGGGGTAATAACTCTTTTACCATAGTTTTTTTCATTTTTAATTTTAAACTTAAAACTTGATTAAAATAATTAACACTCCGTTTCACTAAATCGACTGTTTATTAATAATGCAAAAATTAATATTGTCCATTTTAGAAGGAGAAAAAATTTTACATACAGCTAGTTGTTGACACATATCAACCACTCAAAAGAGACAACCAACAATATTCTTGATTGGTTAGAGTTGTATGGCTCCTTTGTTTTTTAAAATTAATTATTAATATTTTATAATTACGTTAAAATCGATTAAATTTGTTTCAAAATACGTTTAGCTCTTAAACTAGTTTGTATAATTAGAATTACACAACGGGACTAACCCCTCCATATACAACCATTAAATAAATTAGGGCTATGATCATTATGGTATAATGAAGTTGTTTATTGCCGGATAATAGGTTAATTTTAACCGATTCCTAGTTGCTTGGCTAGACACTCTATCCCTTAATTAAGATTTTAAATTTAAATATTGTATATGGAGAAAATATGTATCGAAAGTATTTTATTCTTAAAAAAAAATACATGTATGAAAGAAAAAAGTTGAAAAATTCAAATTTTTTTTGGCCGTCTAACAGCTTTATATGACTTGTCTCCATCTTCTATTGTTGCTATTATAGTAGAATTCTATGTTTTAAGAGAATTACATTTGTTATTTTCAAGTGACAGACAGTATACAAACTTTTTTTTTTTTTTTGACATTTTCAAATTATTTGCCCGTTGCCCAACGTTTCAAATCATTACATGTCGTTGCCCTCGTTTCAAATCTTTCAGCCTTAAAATAATCAAAAACTAATGCCGGCAACATAATAATTAAAAAAAATCAAATATCTAAAAAATAAAATTAGAAAAAAGTAATGAAATAAAGGAAAATGCAAGTTGATCAATGTGGGAATTTCTGAAATTTAGAACAAACGAAGTCGTTGACTTGCTATTGGCTACTCTAATTTTTCTATTCTATGACTCGACAGTCCATGAACAAAAATATTGAGTTCAAATTTGAATATAGAAAGGGAGATGAAATTTCTATTCATTTTTAAATTGTTTACATTAATCAAGTCAACCTTTTAATTATATTAATTATTATGTATTTTATTTGGTCACCTCTCAAAATAATAAAATATTTGTGAAAACCTTTACTCGAATTTTCAGCATCGAATCATTTTCCGACCTTTTTGAGCTTTTATTTTTCTTGTTTCAATAATCATTTGTGTTTTATTTTAATTCTTTATTATTTCTTTTAGGTGTTATTTTTTTTTATAATAATTGCTAGTTTTTGATGAAATGTCATGAAATCAAGAATTTAGTGTAATTGTGGAGTTACTCCTTTGATGATCATGAGGTAATAGACTTGAGACGTGAAAATAATCTCTTTACAAAAAATATAAAGAAAAAATTACGTATATATACGTCTATCTTTTTCTTATCCCGTATTAAGTCGGGAAGTATTTTGTATACCGAACGAACCCCTTTTATAAATAATTTTTTGGGGTTAAATTTCAACCTTGCCCATGAAGAAATTACCCTCGATGGTATCATAGTAACATCTTGGAGTGTGATTGGAGACATAACCAAGTAAGACAACCGGCAATTGACAAAATGATAGAACCATGTACAAAGAAGATGCCTACCATACTTCCATATAAGTTAAATATTGACTTCCCAAATCATGAAATTTCGTAATAGTTTTTTATTTCGCCTAACAAGCGATTCTCCTCCTTACAAATGTATCTTTGTTTTTATTATTAATTAATTAATTAATTTTGGTTGAAGAGGATCCTAAGGTCCCACGTGTTAAGCAACCAAAATAAATAAATAAGGCAATCTTGATTACCCATACTATTTTTGTTATATAAATTTTTATTTAATAATTGATTTAGGTGACTCTTCTATGATGGGCTTTTGTTTATTTCGCCGACCAAGTACAAGATGATCTCATTCTACCAAATAATGACCGATTACCTTATCAAATATCAGTATCTTTTAAATAAGATTTTTATAAAAACAGATATCGAAAAAATCTATTTACTTAAATTTAATATAATTACTAGATATCAATAATTTTTAAATAATGAAAAATAGAGAATGATAGACAAGTGCTGGAAGGCACTTTTGTTAAGAATTATTTGAAAATTTTGTGAAAATTATAAATAAGAATTTCTTATATTCAGAATGTTTTTATTTTATTTCATTAATTGCATCGTTTGAATTATGGGAATGGACCCTTCCATGGTGACAATAAACTTGGCATTGCGGCCCCTCGATTTGCTAAGTAATGAAAGCCTACAGGCATATTGTGTACCCCACAATTTCCAAAAATTTTGTGCATGTATTTATGTATGTACATGAATGCATACGAACATTGACCAACCACCTTAACCCAACCATGATGTTCATGCTCTCTTAATCCTTGTTGCCATATCTTAATATTATTGTCAAACCCCCAATTGTTTCTTACAAAATTGTCCTAATTTGATAATAATTATTTGCAATAAGCAACCATTGCAAGGATTGAAATTTTGTCATTTCTTTTTTTCTTTTTCCTCTCAGAGCTACAATCAATGATTGCTAAAACATACAAGTAGGGATGACAAATCAGAAATATTTGCTAGAGGTGGAGGCGAATTAAAAAAATTGGCCCCTAATTTTTTTGACTAATTCGAAATTCAAATTAAATTATTTTTATTTCATGATTTTCTAATCAAGGGGTTGTTGCGAATTGAAGTTATAGTCGATTGAAACTGATGAATAAAATATCTTATTTTCAAAAATGATTAGTAGTTGGTTTGATTAAAAAACAATCTATTTGACGCCATGATTTATCATTAGGTCACTCTCTACCATTAAGCACTACAAATTGATTGAACTTCTAAAATTTTCAAAATGTTGAAAATGTTCTTCATGTGCATTATTTTCAATATTTGAAATTGAACCCTTGATTCGCATGTAATTTACCAAACTAGTCCCTAAAGTTATGAAAATTAAAATTTTTTACCCGAATTTGGGCATACATGTGGTAGGCTACTTGGGGTACACATGCGTTGTCAGTTCAATAATTTTGGTTTAGCTTTGATGGGAACGTACAACAGTAAAAGTCTTCATGCCAAATGATTGCCTCTCCTATTTCAATATGATGCTTGTATTTTGTGGCATCTTCGCGGCCTTTTAATGCATCTAGAGAATTGAAAAAAAAAAAATTATAGCCAAGAGCTATCTTTTTCCTTTTTTTTTTTGTGAAATGGAGCTCCCTCTCCCGAAACGCCCACGGAGAGCGAAGGTCTAGGCGTGGGAGTAATCTAGGCTTAGACTAGCCAAGAGCTATCTTAAATAGAATCCTCCGGAGAATTCTTATAAACATTTGAATCAAAAAGAAAAAAAAGAGGGACCATGATAAGAGAATAAAATCGAGTCAGTGTCTTGAATCCTTATCCATAATATCACTGAAGATGACATGTGTAAATGAACACAACCAAGAGAGCAATTTTAATAATTTTGACTTGAGAGCACGAATGGTAATGCAAAAATGAAAGGAACAAGCAATGACTATGATGGGAGGGAAATGGATGGTTAGCCAATGAGAATTAGTTTGGAGGCACTTCGAAATAATTCATGTTCTTTGAGTGGGAAAGGTGTTTAATTTGTATCAGACATGATGGGATATGAATTCAATTAAATTTTTGTCGCAATAATTTCATAGGACTAGTTCAACCGGTTGTAATGTAATCAAGTAGCTAGGTTTCAATTAAGATTCTCGGGACATGTCCCGGTTAAAGGGATATATTATCTATCTCATTTGGAATAGGGGAGAGAGAGAGAGAGAGAAAGAGAGAGAGAAAATTTCGTCAATGAGTTTTGATTCAAGTGGTATCTTCCCTCCTTTCTATGTAATAGTCTTAAGTTTCAATTCCAATATGAATAAAAAAAAAAGAGAGAAAATTTTACAAGTACCCTACCTTGAAGAAGGATACCTAATTGTTTAGCAAAAGAGAAAAGAATAGTTTGCTATGCTACATCACACGGCTGCGTAAGGATTCCTAATTGTGCTGAAAGAAGCCATTTTTGAAAATTAACAGGTGAAAATGACCCTCTTTGTGGGCTTCTAGCTGTCTTTGACACACAACCTATTTAATTTGGTCTAAATACTCAATTGAAGGTACATTTAGTCCAGCTAACAGCATTAAGTGATTGATTTAGCACCTAAATGATTTGATTAGAACAAATGCTTTAGTTAATAGTCCACCGACAAAGATAACAAATCAAGAAAAGCTAGCAAAACAACATGGAATGATTAAAAAAGCTTGGTGCACCAAAGCCACCAAGTCATACCAAAGACTAAAAGGTTAGCTAATGAAAAAGGTTAATGCAATCAAATTAGAAAACGTGTATAGCTATCTATGGGAGACCCTTTAGCTGAATTGTCCTACATTTGGCCATAATGTGGGGTAATCCTTGAAATCACTTCATTATGAGAGGGATTGTTTGATGGTATGTGGTGATTAATGTGTAGTGGTTTCATCTCATGATTATTTAATATGACCCAGTTGCCTATTACCTGTGTGGCTGTCTCCCTCTTTTTGTTTGTTCTTGCTTGCTCTTTCTTATATTAGAAATATTCAAACATGTACGCGTGCATGTGTGCCCTCGTGTGCCAATTAGCGTCAACTCAAGTGGTACTAATTTCCTTTCCTCTTATAATAGACTTAGATTCAATGTGAATAAAAAAAGAAAAAATGTCTCTTGTATGGGCCTTCTAGCCTAGTGAATAGTGATACTCAAATCCCTCCCTCTTGGCCCACCAGAGAGAGAACTCAGCTCTCTCTCTCTCTCTCTATTTTTTTTAGATTCCTAACCCTCAATATCCAGAGTTTCGCTTCAATTAATTCAGGTCAACCTGACTGTCGGGTCTCCTATAAAGAGGGAGGTTTTCCAAAGTAGTCCTTTTCTGCTCCCAATGAGCTCTCTCTCTCTCTCTCTCTCTCCCCCCCTTTTACTTGGTTCATTTGGAGAGAAATGGAAAATATAAAAAAGAGAGATTATATTGTTGGATTTATTGGAGTGAATGTATTGGTGATATTTTTTAACAAACTATCAAAATCTGATAATCATATTAAATTTAATTAAATTCTATTTGAGTTGAATTGAACTTTTAATAGATAAAACTCTTTTAACGTCTATTTTTTTTTAATACAAAACTTAAATTTGAGATTTTATTTAAAAAATACTAATATTTAGTAACTGAACTAATTAAATATCAATATATCCATTATTCTTTTGGTAACCCAAATACGCTCCTCCCTGCATAAGAGAGAGAGAGAGAGAGGGAGAGTTTTTTTGTGTTTTTCTTTTCTCTCTCCCTTCCCACCTCAAATTACTCCGAGTCCAACCGGAGCTAGGAACTTGTAAAAGCAAAATATACTCACATGAAAACAATCTGACCCCTTACCACCAAAAAAAAAAAAAATCTGACCCAACTTTGGGCTGGGCAGCCCACAACTCAAAAACTCGCCTACTCTCACTCTTTGGACGGATCCAAGCACTCTATTGGAAATTGGATTAATAACTTTTCGTACTGATTAGTATTTAAATCATATAATTTATAATCAATGACCGGAATATGACGTTAAATTTTTTAATTAAATTATCAAATTCGATTCGTAATTTGTTTATAAAAAAAACTATATTGTGAGGATAATTCTCTTAATGGACTACTATAAATTTCGAATCAAATTAATCGAAATATAATTTCAGATATCGATTGATATAGTAAAAAAAAAATGATATATTTTATACGGTTTTAAAAATTAATACAAAGATGAGCCTATTTCATCTCAATTTAAATATTGTTACATCCCGAAAATACCAATGTACATCGATAATATTTCGGGTTTTTTTTTTTATATTAAACTCAACACAAATTAAGTTTGTTAATATAAAAAATTATTGACATAATAATAATATGAAATTTTATACAAATATTTAACTTTCACTCATAAAATTTTATATTTTTTTATTCAATTAAAAAAAAAAACATATTACAATTAGTATAATAGACGATAATAATTCTAACAGAATAATAGATTCATGATCTAAAACAAAATTTAATATTTATAAAAGGCAAACGGGCTTTTCATCGAGCCCTCCAATTACTTGAAAGGGGGAGATTGTTGAATTTGCCTCCCACGGAAGAGCTCAACCATGGCTCTATTTTGGTGCCCCGAGTCAAGCTAGTAAGGCCGGCATGAATGGTTAGTTTAGAGGTATGAGATATTAATTCTTTTAATCAAATTTTGAATTCGAAACTTGAAAATGAAAAAATCTATAATGGTAAAACTGTTTCTTAAATAAAATTCTGATAAACGTTCAAATTGAATTAATTATAAATCTAAATATCAGTGTTATCGTTCAATTCAATTTAATTGATATGATTCTGGAAACTGCCATAAAACCAAGACAGGCCCATTCAAATGCTTGGTCCAATGAATTAATTGATTATGTGCAACTTCGAAGACTCTGAAATTAAAAATAAAAAAATATAAAAAATACAAAATCAGAAGGGCAAAAATGTCGGTCACAAGTCTTGGTCCATTTCACCAACGCCTACCAATACACTACCACTTGCCATCTATCTTCTAGAACGCCAATGACATTGCAGAGCATGACACCATCTAACAGAGCATGACAATACTTAAGTTTTCATTTGATAAATGTTATTACAAAAAATTTTTAATTTTTTTTTATAAAATCAAAACAGGGCATGACATTACTTTGAAGTCACGAATTTAGTATTTTTTCTCACATGAATCTCGTATGTTAACTTTTCTTTTTAAATTTTTTTTAATATTTTTTAAAAATTACACTGATATCAAGATTACTGACCGAAAATCGACCGTTATACCGTCCCACCATTTCTATTTTCTTTTTCACAAGTATTATTTTTACACCAAAATCTGAGCCGATGCTTGTCCTAAAACTCAAACATCAGTGGAGAAATAATTTTATTTTAAACGATCTACCACACAATTAGATCTCTACACGATTTCAAGCAATCTACATTAGAGTGATTGAATAGGAGCTTCAAAATCCGCTTCAATCATATTGCTCCGTGTCTGAGTTGAAACGTGACACTTCAAATCAGATTAACCAATACTTACCTCGTAAATATTAAGAAAAATCCTTTTATAAAAATAAAAAAAAAAATCCAGGACTAGCCCATTAAAATACTCGTTCCAATGAATTGATTACGTGCAACTTCTAAGAAGACTCTAAAATTAAAATAAATATATATATATATATAAATACAAAATCAGAAAGACAAAAATGTCTGTCACAAGTCAAACTTGGTCCAGTCCAGCAACGCATGCCACTACGCCACCACTTGCCATCTATCTTTTAGAACGCACAACCCATTGCATGACACCATCTTACAAAGCAGGACATTACTTTAGTTTTTTTTTTTTTTTTTTTTTCACCATAATTTAGACATCAATCAGTATTCGAATTTTTATTCCGACTAATCTCGATCAATCGTTATAGAACCCATTTTATAGGGTGGGTCTCCCAACATTATTTTTTTTGTGTTCAAGGAGAATCGAACTCCTAACCTGGTTAAGGGACGAAGGTATCCATCTTATCTATATCAACAAATGTTAATACATTACTTTAGTTTTCACCAATGTCCCGTGGTTACAAAAGTCGTACGTTATATTTTTTAATAAAAATTTTAAATTTAAATTTTAAAAATGAAAAGACAAATACTGAAATAGTTAACTTCTAAATAAACCCCACAATGTTAGAATTGAAATGGTCGATAACCTGAATATCGGTTAACAGTAGAATACACTTACACAAAAAATTACTTTAGTTTTCATTTAATAAATGTTATTATAAAAATTTTTTAATATATTTTTTTTATAAAATCAAAACAGAGCATGACATTACTTTAACGTCATGAAATTAGAAGTTGTATGACTCAATGGCCTTTTGGATGCATGGCAACTGAAACAAAACAAGGGTCCTCATATGGAAAAAAAAGAGAGGTCTTGGTACAAGACAAGGGTTTCATTGGGACCTGCGACCCTCCTATATGCATTTAGCTTATGGTTACTTTCTTGTAATTTTGTTCCAGATATATACCTACCTGATCAAAAATACCAGTGTGGACATCCTTGCTAGGAACAACCAAGGCCTAACAGCTATTGATGTGATCTTCCAAGGGACCAATCATAGTTTGCATCCATATCTTCAAACCATAATGAAAGGTGCTAATGATGGACACACCCAAGAGTCATCTAGTTCAGTGGAAGATGAACTCGCTACTCTTGACCAAGAAGTGGTTACTCCTTTTTCAGAAGGCCCATCTCCGCAGATTCGCATGAATACTTTTGATATGCTACCCGCTAATGCTGCTATTGAAGCAGACTTGCTTGAATCTAATGATGAAATCCGTAGTAGCCTTTCTCCAGCTCGGACTGAATATGAACCTGAATTTAAGCATCACATCCACCACAACCAACCAAAATTAGTAACACGAAGGAAGAAAGGTGGGCGTTCCAGATCTAAATTGCATGAAAACAAGGATAACAGTGCCAGATATGAGGAAGAGCTACTAAACATTCTCAAAAAATACCAAGGCAAACAACCTGAGGATGTTCACTGGGAGGCACTACAAAATGCTCGCAACACAATAACAGTAGTCGCAATTTTAATTGCCACGGTTACCTTTACCGCAGGCATTAGCCCACCAGGAGGCATCTATCAGGATGGAAGGGCAGGACCACTGAAAGGAAAAGCAATTGTGGGCAAAACAACAGCCTTCAAAGTGTTGGCAATAAGCAACAGCTTGGCCTTGTTCGTATCTCTCTGCATTGTTGCTGTTCTAGTCAGCATTATCCCTTTTCGGAGACAGGCATTGATGACCTTGCTGGCGACTGCTCACAAAGTAATGTGGGTGGCAGTTTCACTCATGGCAACTGCTTTTTTGGCTGCAACATGGATCATCCTCCCACACGAACAGGAAATAGATTGGACGTTTGAGGCTATACTCTCAGTAGCTGGCATGGCACTGGGATCAATCTTTCTTTTTCTTCTTGTTGCATCAGTTAGGCATTGGATGAGGAAGTTAAAGTGGAGGAAAATAAGAAATGAAGGGAAGGAAAACAATCTGAACTGCAAAAACTCTGGTCGGTTTCTTTCAAGTAACAGTGACATAAACAGTGCCAGAAGCCTAGGATATCATACGTATTAAATTAAGGAATAATGAAAATAATCTCTTTCAAAGATTGGAAAACCTAGAATAACGAGGAAACTAAAGCCATCTACGTGCTTGGTTTTGTTTATTTGGCAGTTACAAGATCACGTAAGCAGAATGGAAACTGTTGATCCTGGATGTCATACATGTGAAATTCTTAATAGACTACATGGGAATTGATCTCTTTGATGAACTCAAAAATGTTATGTTAACCAGTAAGTACTTGCCATTAGATACTTCACTAGTGCGGATAGAATGCTTAGTTACAAGAGCCAGAAAAAATTTTGGCTTGACCATGCCCCGATAAAGGACCGCTCACAAAATTACAACAATTTTGTCAAAAAGAATGAAAACACCAAGTACGTTCTGCATTACTTCCTTTTTGTTATATTATATTAATCGGTATTCAAAATCATATTCTGAGTAATTTGATTTGGAACTTACAGTAACTCATGTAGAATGCTATTCTTCCAATATAATTTGTTTTATGTCAAAATCGTAAATTGAATTTAAATTTTTGTTAAGCGATCTAAGACTAATTTCCACCGAGTCAGCTGATCATTGGTGTTATGCATTACTTCCTCCGTCTATAGCAAGATTTTCCGTAGAATTTTCATCTACCACTGGCATGCTAAGCCTAGAAAAAGCTAAGTGCTCCTAGTCCTTGACAACAATAAAAGGGACAGTATTATAAAAGCGAAATTAAATCTTAGAACCAAAAAAAGAAAAGGCCAAATAGAAAGCTGCATTAAATTATTAGTGGGCGGGAGAACTAAGCAAGCTGGATTAGGTGTTTCAGTCAACTAGATTTAGTTCCAGGGTAAACATTTGTGTTAGGTCTTGCCTGGCAAAATTATCATGCCGACCTTTGAGCTCTAAGCCCTCTAAAGATTGGGGGTTGCCCGAGATTAGGCTGGGTTTTACAGGGTCCCCTTGGGTGAGTAAGGCTTCAAGGCATAACAAGGATCCCAAGCTTGGTGCCTAGCTAGGTCTAAGGGACAAAATCAATACAAACGTGCTGCAATCATTCAATACCTGATAATGGGCTAGAGTTTATAACCGAGGACTTCAATTGAACTAATTTTAATAGCATATTTTCACTTAGAAAGTATGACAATTTTTTGGTATTAAGGGAGTTTAACAAAAAGAATGTGATTTGAATCTAAGTTGTGCAGGTGTTATCAGATATAGACAAGATACTAGGGATAAATCCCCAGAGATTTGTTTCATTATGCTCATAGCTAAGATTTTGGTGTCAGACAATTTCTATCTTCCATCCTCTTTGGTCAAAATTTACATAAAAATAATCATCTAGAGAGTCCATTGGCCCCAGTGAGGTTCGGTCTGGGTCAACTATCATTAAGCAAGAAGAAATTTCCACGGGTCTAATTGAAGCTTTCCAGGAATACACTATGAAGATTCATGTCCTCTGGAAGACGTGGAAATGGTCGGAAGAACAAAAAGAAACTTGGAATTTCCTGTTGAATTAATTACATATCCGATCTTTGAATTTTATCCAAATTTTACAAATTAATTTCTATAATTAGAAATACTATATCATGATTTTCAAACTTCCAAAACCGTGATATATTAAACATTTCCTTACTAACGGTGACAGGGTATTCATTAAATATTAACGTGACAATCTACATGATTGTATAGATGCTTACATGTCACTATCAAGTCGACACATAAAAACATTTCATGTTGCCACATCAATATATTATTGACGTGGCCGTGCTAAGCTCTTTAACTGCTGATATGGCACTCCCACGTCAACAAGTTTGGTTTGCTGACATGGCACTGCCACATCAACAAGTTTGGTTTGTTGCTCCACCATGACCCCCTCTTCTTTAGATTCTGTTATCCCAAGGGGGTGGGTTGTATGCGCCAATAGTCAAACTCGCTATGCTTATTTAATTTAATTTTTTTCTACCTTTTCATTTAATTTTTGATTTACTGGAACAATATTAAAAAATATATATCTAACGTAATAATTAGGATAACATTACTATTAATTATATTAAAAATATAATTAATTAAAGAATATTTTTTAAAATATACGCCTATCATATATTAGAGTAACACAATTAATTTTTATTTGTTTTGTCAAATTTGATTAAAATATTAAAATTAACATTATTTGGTTATGGGTATTGTCGAATTACTAATTAAAGGGCAAAGGGAGGCCAATGGATTTTTTTTTTTTGGGCATTAAGATGTTTGATTTTGAGGAAATTAATAGAAAATGTCACTATTGAGACACTGGTGTATAAGCAAGCAGGAAGTTGGAGTTGGAGGATATATATGGCTTAACCAAAAAAAAAAAAAACTATAGGAGGAGCAGTTTTTGTTTTGGTGTAATTTGAAGCAAAATTTCCAAATCTAAAATTGGTTTTCTCCATTTTTAGAAAACATTTTCCAAAAACAAAATCAAATCCCACAAGAAAATCAATTCTCAGATATCTTCTCTTTTCCCCTATCCATTCGGACGAAGAGAGAGAGAGAGAGAGGAGGAGGAGAGTGTGTGGGCAATTCCTATTTCAGCTAAAGCTTCACAAAACCCTAACAATGGCAAAACTTACTTAAAAAGATTTGCAAAGAGGAGGAGAAGGAAGGAGGAAGAGGTTCTCGAACGTCGGCACCGCTGCAACCAACAATCGTAGTGCCACCACGCGCCACCACGGATGGGTAACATAGATGGGTATTTTGAGAAACGGGTGTTGAGAAATGGGTTTTGAGAAAGGGCTCCATTTTGCTTGCCAACAACCAAACACCGATGTGTATTTTATCTGACTTCTTCCAAAAAATGGGCATGGTCTCCTCTCAAGATTACAACTATTCTTGATGGACCGGAAGAGTCCTTTACGAAATTAAACTTAAAAAAGAAAAATTTTAAATAACTTTTGGGTCAAAAAATTCAAGATGTAACTCCCTTTTATCGCGGGTCCAATCCGCGACACCACGTGATAGCATCCTATTGGCCCAAGATCACGTGTCGCATCTTTAAGACGCGACAATTCTCCTCCCCCTGCGGCTCCTCCCTCCACCGCCCGCGACGCTCCTCTCTCCCTCTCTCCCCCACCCACGGCTCTCTCTCTCCCTCCCTCCCCCTCCCTCGACTCTGCTTCTCTCCCCCTCCCTCCCCCCTAGCTCTCTCCCTCCCTCCCTTCGCCCGTGGCTCTCTCTCTCCGTTCCCCGCCCGCAGCTCTCTCTCTCTCTCCCCCTGCTGCCCGCTGTGCTACTCTCTCTCTCCCTTCCTCCTCCGCCTGTGGCTCTGCTCCTCTCTCCCTCTCTACCCCCACGACACGTGGTTTTGGGCCAACCAGGTGTTGCTATTGTGGTGTCGCAGGTTGGACCCACGACAAAAGGAGGTTAAATTCTGAATTTTTTGACCCAGAGGTTGTTTAAATTTTTTTTTTAGGCTTATTTTCGTACATGACTTGGGACTGGAATTCGTTCGATCACAATCGCTAATTTGTAAGATGACTTTGATTTCATCGCCACAGCCATTCAGTCTTCCCCGTCACCTTTAATCCATCTGTTCATCTGCACCTTCTTTGACTATTTGATCTCAGCGCTTTTTCCATCACTGCCCTGTCATTTGAAGTCCAGTTGTCGCTTCAATTCTTCGACACTTACTCTCTCTCAAGCTTTATATCTCTCTCTCTTCGACGGATTAAAGAAAAGGAAAAGGTTACTCCTTTCAAGAAATATACAAAGACAAAAAAACACCCTAAAGTCTAATAGTGGAAAGACAATAATGCCCTTCATGTGCTAACGTGTCATTGCGACGTCAGTAATTAAATAGTTTGGCACTGCCACATCAACAATATACTCATGTGGCAACATAATATATCTTTTGGTACTGACCTGGCTATGACATGTCAGTATCTATATGATTACATAGGCTGTCACGTCAGTTTTCGTCAACACTTAGCGGCTACCCTGTCACGTCAGTTTTCGTCAGCACTTAACGGCCACTCTGTCATAAAATGACTAATATATTATGGTTTTGGAAGTTTAAGTATCACAAAATAACATTTCTAATTGTAAGGATTAATTTATAAATTTTGACAAATTCAAATACTAAACATGTAATTAACTCATTCCTTGTTCTCGGTTTGCAAATCTCGGTACATAGTTTAAACCCCGATCTTTTCTCAAGGGTCTGAGGAGAACAAGTCTCACTTGTCATTAAGCAAGAAGAAATTTCCGCGGGTTTAGTTGGAGCTTTCCTGGAACACACTATGAAGAATCATGTCCTCTGGAAGCAACGACACATTTCGACTTAATATAAAAGGCTGGAAGAACAAAAAGCAAATTGGAATTCCTTGTTCTTGGTTTGCAAATCTGAGTGTATAGTTTAAAACCCCATCTCTTGCAATTTCAAGAAATGGATCGGCCAGTTTATGAAGCAATTGTAAGAAATGATGTAGCTACTTTTCTTAGGTTAGTTCAAGAAAACAAAAGCATTCTTGAACAAAGATGTGCAACATCCGGCAACACTGTACTACATCTTGCTTCAAGGCTAGGACATTATGAATTGGTTGCAAAAATTGTCAAGTTTAAGCCTGTCCTGGTTGAAGCTGAGAATCAGAAACTTGAGACTCCGCTCCATGATGCATGCCGCCAGAATAATCCAAAAATTTTATCACTGTTTTTGGGAACGAATCCTTGGGCAGCTTCCAAGCTTAATGACATGAATCAGAGCGCATTATATGTTGCCTGCAGTACAGGACTACCAGAGATGGTGAAGCTTCTCTTGAACCAAAGGTGGCTCCTTGATGCAGAAGAGGATGGAGTCCAAGTCAACTCGCTACAGATTGCTGCATCAAGAGGACACATAGGTAATTTCAGTCAAAACTTTCATTTACTAAATTTGATGCTACAAGAATATTATATTTCAAAAATGAAAAGTTCATCTCATTTTCTTTGATCTAATGCATGCTCTTGAATGTGCTATATATGTCGCCACAGATGTTGTCAGAATGATACTAAAAGCGAGCCCTGATTTTGCTCAGAGGACTGATAAAAATGGGCAGTCTGCACTGCACTACGCCTGCAGCCAAGGACACTTGACCATAACAAAGGAACTCCTAAGACTTGACACAACTCTTTCTCAGCAATATGATAACAGGGGTAGAACTCCACTTCATCTCGCAGCAATGAATGGCAAAACCGCAATCCTTAATGAATTTGTATCAATGGCGCCAAACGCTTTTGAAGCAATCACGGGAGAAGGAGAAACAGTATTCCATCTCTCTGTTAGGTACAACCAACATCATTCATTGATGTTCTTGGTTCAACTTTTGGGTGACACCCCACTCTTAAAACTTCCGGACCAGAATGGCAACAGCATCTTACATCTTGCAGCGCTGAAAGGATATTCCAAGGTAAGAGAACGAGCCCAAAATTTGGTCAAGCTAGTTATTATATATGTGAAACCATGAGAAATATGAAGAACTATATTCAAAAGGGCATATCAAGCAGCCAAAACTGCTGGCCTTTCAGATCCTAATCTCAGTATGACACTTCCTCAAAAAATGACCATTTCTAGCTTTCATTTTGTTCCAGATCTATGAGTACTTGATCAACAGAACCAAGATAGACATCTTTGTTCGAAACCAGGATGGATTAACAGCACTCGACATCTTAAATGGGATGAATCACAGTTCAGATCTGGACCTCAGAATCATAACCGTGGAAGGCAGTGACGAAAGAAGCACCCAAAGGTCATCTACTTCAAGAACTGAGCAGACCAATCATCAGCCAGAGCCATTCTTTGAAAACTTTCAACAAGGCAATGCCCCGTACAGACCGGAAAATCTTCCATCACATCCCACGGAAAATACTTCATGCGTTAATGAGTACAAGACATCTTTTGATGAAAATGAGGTCATCCGAACAAAGGAAATGCTAGAATTCAACACGAAAACCTTTACTAGCATTAATCCAGCCAAGAACGAAGCCGAAAGGGACTCTGACGTTCGTGGTCATAACACATCCGAACTAGTCAAGTCCTGGTCAAGAAATCGAGACAACAACTCACCAAATTTGGATGAACAAAAAGTTTTGAGTCAAAGGCACAGGGAAGAACTTACAAAGCTTCACAAAATTCGCCAGAGCAGGCAACGTGATATTCACTTGGAGGCACTACAAAATGCGAGGAATACAATCACAGTGGTTGCCATTTTGATTGCAACGGTCAGTTTTACCGCTGGTATAAGCCCTCCTGGAGGTCTCCACCAAGAAGATTCATCGAAAAGGAAGTCGACAGTGGGAGATCTCCGCCAAGAAGATCAACTGAAAGGAAAGTCGATAGTGGGAGAAACTAAAGCTTTCAAAGTCTTCGCAATTAGCAATAGCATGGCTTTGTTCACATCTCTTTGCATTGTTATTGTTTTGGTCAGCATCATTCCCTTCCAAAGAAAGGCATTGATGAGGATACTCGTGATTGCTCACAAGGTAATGTGGATAGCAGTTTCTTTCATGGCAACAGCCTTTGTTGCAGCCCAATGGTTGATCCTACTGCCTGTTAGAAGAGATTGGACAATTGAAGTAATACTCGCCATCTCTGTTGCGGCTTGGTGTTCAATGCTTCTTTTCCTAATGGTTCAATTGGGCAGACAATGGTCGAGGAAGTTGAAATGGAGAAAAGAAAAAGGGGCAAGCAAAGAGGCTGCTACTGGTATTGAAGTTGAAAGACAAGAAACACAATCAGATTCTAGTAACTCTGATGTTGAAAGTTCCCAACTTCTAGGATATCATCCATATTAACATCTTTTCTTCTTTTTTTTCACCGAAAAATTTTATGAATTGAATATAGTTAAGGATTCAAAAAGGCATAAAGGCTGCTGGAAAAAAAAACCCCGAGATATATGTCCTAGGCTTTGTATAATTGCGGAAACAGAGAGGAACTGCTTCCAGCATCCAACAAGTGGTCTGTAACAATTCGATTAAGCAAATCAAAATGCATTTTGATTCAAGAGTTCCCTTCCGTTTTAAGATCTTTTTCTTTTCCTCGGCTCTTGTTTAATCGGGAAGAGGAGGTGATAAAAGTGTAAATCATCTCCAGATTTGCCAGGATCATTTTTCGGACTTCCACTTTTCTGATTTTTTCCAATGTGTTAAAGGAAGAGAAGCAGAATCAGATTAATCCTATCAAATTTATTTGAGTTGCATTTACATATTGGATTTTCTTCATTAGAACATGACTCATTTTTTAAAATTTCTCTTACCCCGTTCCAATCATGTTTGCCTTAGCACCTTTTGCCCTTGATTGCCATATTCACGTCAGGGTACCATTTGCATCTGTCTAAACAAAAATGTCCTGATCAGTTATGTGGTTAGCCCTTATTCTAGTATTTGGAATAGTATACAGAACAGAAAGGACATGAAGGGGACTGAAAATATTATACTTGGTTTGCGGAGACAGAATGAGCCAAATTGATTGCCTGTATTCACATCGGTGTAGCATTTGCATCTGTCTAGGCAAAAATATCCTGACCATCCACATCATTATATAACTCTCTCTTGGTATATCAGAAATAGAGCAGGCCATTATCTTCATGAAGCTACCTTACATAGATTCTGCTCCGCTTAGCCTAGCCATACCTATGTCAATCTGACATGATATTGCTATGGGATTGAGCGTAGGACACTTTATGTTGATGGAAATTTTGTTAAAATGAGGGTCATACCCCGTAATTGAAGAGTAAGTTTTTGCTCTCCAAAGAAAGTCCATGCTAAAAGCGGTATAAATTCAACCATTTTACATTTTATCACAGTGGAACACCCCCGTCATTTACTCGCTGCATAGAATCAATGCAAACTTAGTTAAAATACTCAGTCTATAGATGCTATCCCTCAGTCTACACTTCTATTCCAAATGTTC
Source organism: Dillenia suffruticosa (assembly GCA_033439265.1). NCBI lineage: Eukaryota > Viridiplantae > Streptophyta > Magnoliopsida > Dilleniales > Dilleniaceae > Dillenia > Dillenia suffruticosa. The sequence goes on from JAVTVX010000018.1 coordinate 21,034,109, forward strand.
ACAGTAACTTCTCATTGCATAAGGGAAACAGTAAAAACTATGGACTGAATGAGAATTTACTGATTATTCATGTTCTTTTAACACTTTATTTCTTTTGCAGAATCATAAACAATTCAAGTAGAGATCAGAAAGGAGATGGAAAAGAAGCACCAAATTTTCAAAAACCTATTAGATTTTATATTTCTATAACCTCTCCAATTCAAAGTTTCAGCAGAATTTCAATCGGATAATGAGATTCTACTTTAAAAATACCATGATTACTTGTCCATGAACACAAAACCATGATCCTAATGTAAATCAGTACTTTAAGGTCAGGGCAGGTACAATCCAGAGCCCTTTCAAGACCCAACACCTTTTTCTTCTTTTCGTTGGAAACACAAAATCACAACTGATGATGCAAATGGAAAGAAAATATTTTTGATGATGTGTTTCTCAAAATCAATCAGCTAACTCTTCCTATTTGGCACTGTCCCATGTCAAAGTCATACCCTTTCAAAGAAAGGCATTGATAAAGCTACTAAAGACCGTTCACAAGGTAATGCGGATGGCTCTTTTGTTCATGGTTACGGCCCATGTTGCAGCCGCATGGTTGATTGTATCGCATGATAAGAAAACAGACCAGACATTTGTGGTTATACTCTCAACACTGCTGTTGTGGCTTTGGGTTCCTTGCTTGTTTTTCTATGGAGGGAATTTGAAGATCAGGACAATCAGAGAAGGCAAGCAGAGAGGAAGTAACAGAGAGGAAACAAGATAGTGATCAAACACGAGGAAAGGAAGCTGAACAGGAGGAAAGAAAACAGGACAAGCAGAGAGAGGCGCTGGTGTTTTGAAGATCAAAGACACAGAGAGACCAACCGCATGAAGTATCTTACCAATGAAAGAGTTGTCCGATCGTTAACAGATCAAATTGTACCTAATAAAGTATTTCCTTCATGTTTCATATGCCATATTTTAAGATTTTCGTGCAGTGTCTCACCGAATAAAGACAACACTGTTACATTATATTTTTCATATTATTATTAAATGTTGAGATTTTTATTTATGTAAAATAATAAAAACAAAAAGACGTCATAATTTAAAATTCTAAAGATAATAAAGGTAATTTCCTTCTGTCGAAAAAAATCACTTAATAATTTGCATATAATCATTTATTTCTTAAAATTCATTTTTTCTCTTATTTATTTTTTATTAAATTCATATAAAATTTATTAATCCCGCTTCTCCCTAATACTATGATTTTACGTATAATTTTTTTATATGTAATAATAGAAAAAAGAATTTTATTACTAAATAATATCATACCGTAACATAATATTTATAGATTTTGATATGATATAAATTTAATCCTTTTTACTAAATAATACGATAATTACTTCTCATTCTCTCTCACCCTCTCTCTCTCTCTCTCTCTCTCTCTCTCCCGCGACCATGTGAAGCCCTCCACTCCCAAAATCCAGAAACTCTATGGCTTGCAGTCATCTCTCAAGCTCTTCATTTCTCTCTCCCGTTTCTCTGTACATCCTAAAACCCATCCAAACCCCCAAATCTTTTATTCTTTACAAACCCATCAGCATCATTTCCTCCAATTCAGAAACCTCGGATGAAAACCCAGACCCCAAATCCAAACCTAAACGAAACCCTAATTTCAAATTTCTAAACGCCTCCATAACCGCTACTATAATCTCTCCCTCTCTTCTACCGCAACCCTCACTGGCTGCAGCAAAACATAAGCAATCAAAACGCTCTTCAAAGCGGACGGAAACCGCTCTCTCTCCCGAAGAACTCAAATCATGGTCTTCGAATCTCCCACTTATAGATGATCGAATTCCGTATACAAATGTGTTGGATTTTCATAGAGAAGGGAAATTGAAACATGTAATTAAGCCTTCAACTGTGAGCTTGAGGCAAAGGTCTGAGCCAGTTTTGGTTGTTCTCGATGATTCTAGGGTTTTGCGAACGGTGTTGCCTTCGTTGAATCAGGATGAGAAGTTTTGGAATCAATGGGACGAGTTTAAGATTGATTCAATGTGTATGAATGCATATACGCCACCTCTTAAAAAGCCGGAAATTCCAACGCCGTATCTAGGGTTTCTTTCGAGGATTCCAAAGATTTTGTTTGGGTTTGTGAAGACAAAACCGCAATCCAAGAAGGCGATGGAGTTCAGGAGGTTGAGGGAGGAGTTGAGGAGAGAGAAGAATGAGGAATTGGCTAGAATCAGAGAAGAGAGACAAATGATGGAGAAGGCGATTAGGGTTCGAAAGAAAATGGAAGAGAGGCAAAGAAAGAAAGAGTTGAGGAAAATAAAGTACGAGGAATCCTTGCGGCAAGCAAGGAGAAATTATCGAGACATGGCTGAAGTATGGGCTAATTTAGCTAGTGATACCAATGTGGCAACAGCATTAGGGCTTGTGTTCTTCTTTTTATTTTATAGGACTGTTGTGTATAGTTACAGGAGGCAGAAGAAGGATTATGAGGATAGGTTGAAGATTGAGAAGGCCGAGGCCGAGGAGAGGAAGAAAATGAGGGAGTTGGAGAGGGAAATGCAAGGGTTAGAGGGTGTGGGGGATGAGGATGAGGATGAGGATGGTAAAGGGGATCGGAATCCTTATATGAAGATGGCAATGCAGTTTATGAAGTCAGGTGCCCGTGTTCGTAGGGCTCGTAATAAGAGAATTCCTCAGTATTTGGAGAGAGGTGTGGATGTGAAGTTCTCGGATGTGGCTGGACTTGGCAAGATTCGGCTTGAGTTGGAGGAGATTGTGAAGTTTTTCACGCATGGGGAGATGTATAGGCGAAGAGGAGTGAAAATACCAGGTCAGATTCTTAATGTTCTTCGTGATGAGAATGTGTTTATGTCTTTATTTGATCTAAAATTTGCTCTATGATTAAGATTTTTCTTACATTCCGTATTTATTAAAATTAAAATCTAAGAAGGATGGGGATGAATTTGGCTGTTTCTCTTTTTTGGACTAACTCTAACTTTGCTAATCCTCTTGATATTGGGTGTTGGACATAAGCACAGTAAACTGTATGGTAATATAGAGATTGAGAGGAAATGCAGAAGCAAAAAATTTGACGCCCTGCTTGCATATTCTGATTTAGCCCAACTTGAGAGTTCATTTCATCTATTACATCTTGTCTGCCACGTTTGAACAAGTTTTCCAATATGGTTAATGTCTACACTCTCACATGTGGTACTCCATAACAACCCCCTGGCGTCAGAGAAGAATTTGCTAGTTTTGTCTCACATCAAGAAATGCTCAAGGATGTATCCGAGATTGCTTTTGTCAAGAGGCCTAAACATCCTATTCGGATCTGTTATGCCAAAAGCACTCTGTGAGGATTATAATTTTAGAACCTTACGAATTTCCAAGGCTTTTATTTGCATCAAGATTTAATGAATTTGTTGTTTGGTTGATTTAAGAATATATTGGCTGCCTGGCCATTTTACTAAATAGCTTGGAGCAAAGTAGTTTTGAGAGCATGTACAATATTTGGAAATAATCAGTGAAAATGCCATTTGTTAGTTCCGGTTGTGGCTTTCATTTACATATTGATGCAATTGGCCCTATTTTAAAATTTGGTGTAATTAATTCATCCCTTGTCTGATCTATATATCTTGGTTGATCAATAATTCAATATTTATCATCCAATTGACTCATCCTATTGATCGGTCATAGTTCCATTAATCAGAGGATACTGTGATTTGCGGGTTTAAATTAATTTTTCTCTAAAACCCAAATCTGAGAGCATTGCAAGCATTTATAGCTTAGTTAAATAAAATTGGCTTACATAAAAGATAAATTGGCGAACTATAAACCTTTCCTATTGTGGTTGACACCTCATTAATATTTCTACAGGGTTTGTATTCTTTGATGGCTTTCCTACTGTTATTGCAAGTTGGATTGTATAGAGTTGTTATTTGACTCATTTAGAAATGCTGCTACGGTGGAGGCATGATCAAAATAAGGAGTTATTTGTTCCATATTATTTGATCTTGCATGCGATTTCACTTAGTCTGGTCCTCTCTTACAACACTGGAGTCTGTACAGATCATGGGGCAAAAATTATGCTCTAATTTAGCTATTATAGGTTATCTTTTATACAAGCATTCTGGTAATTGGAATGTGCTTATATTCTTTGCAAATCTTGGGCTTGAGTGGTGACATTGGTAAGAGCTGTTTGATGAAGTCATAATTTTTTTCTCTGGAAATGGGTCTCCTTGATTTTAGTGGGGGCAGATAAGGGTTGTCATGGGTTCTACTGTTGATTGTCATCTACCAAATAGCTTGTTTCCAACTTGAATCAATTGAACATTCTCTCTTTGTCTGTATGTTCCATTTTTTTTTTCGTTTATAACTATCAAAATGACTCTTTTGTGTTAAGCTACGTTTAACATGATTTCTTTGCATTTTCAGGTGGCATACTTCTCTGTGGACCCCCTGGAGTAGGGAAAACACTGCTAGCAAAAGCTGTGGCTGGTGAAGCAGGAGTGAACTTCTTCTCTATTTCTGCCTCTCAGTTTGTTGAAATTTATGTTGGAGTTGGTGCGTCTCGTGTCAGAGCACTTTATCAAGAGGCAAAAGAGAATGTAAGTGCTTCTTAGTGTACAGTTAAGCTTCCCTCTCTTCCTACATACTTCTGAATGCTTGTATAACAGCAGTACATTGATGCTCTGGTTCAGCGCCTGTTGCTGTAGGTGCATTCTGTTAACTCTTGATGTTGAAGTTTAATTTTTTTTCTGTTAACTCTTTGTGCTACTCAGACACACGATCAAATTTGCTAGAATTTTGTTCACTGTAGGCTCCATCTGTTGTCTTCATTGATGAGTTAGATGCCGTTGGAAGAGAGCGTGGTTTAATCAAGGGCTCCGGTGGACAAGAACGTGACGCTACTCTTAATCAGGTTGACTGTAATTTTATGCTAAATTAAAGTATTAAGGTTATTAGTGGGTGATTATGTATTTTGTTTAATTAATATGTCTCCCAACTTTGGTAAATTTCAGCTTCTTGTCTGCTTGGATGGTTTTGAAGGAAGAGGAAATGTAATAACTATTGCCTCCACAAATAGACCAGATATTCTAGATCCAGCACTGGTGAGGCCAGGGCGGTTTGATAGAAAGATTTACATCCCCAAACCTGGCTTGATTGGTCGCATTGAGATCCTCAAGGTAATGACTCGTATCCTTTAATATTATGAAATGGGCACATTGCAAACAACTTCAAGCTAACTCTTTTATGTGGTTATTATTTTAGAGTCTTTACACTTATAGATTGGTTTGTAATGCTGCCTCAGTAGGTTGTGCTTAACTTTCCTGGTTCTAGGTCCATGCCCGTAAGAAGCCAATGGCTGAGGATGTAGACTATATGGCAGTTGCTAGCATGACTGATGGAATGGTTGGCGCTGAGCTAGCAAACATAATAGAAGTTGCTGCCATAAATATGATGCGTGATGGAAGAACTGAGGTATTGCTGCATATGTTGTCCGCAGAAATGATGTTTCTTTTGACAAAGACGACAATTTCTGGGCACAGGCCTTTACCTAGTTCTTGACCAGCTTTGATAGGATCCTGAGTGGGACAATAAATCTAGTGTTGTCCTTCTGTAGATTACAACAGATGACTTATTACAAGCTGCACAAATAGAAGAAAGAGGAATGCTGGACAGAAAGGAGAGGAGCCCTGAGATGTGGAAGCAAGTGGCTGTAAATGAAGCTGCCATGGCTGTTGTAGCTGTGAATTTCCCTGATCTCAGAAATATTGAGTTTGTATGGTCTAATACCCAAATCCTCTGTTGTCTTGTTTTTATATGCTGAACCAATAGATATCTTTCTTGTTCTGGCATTGCTTATCCTATACACTAGATTCTCGACATTATTTTATGGATATTCATTCCTATGGTTTTAGATGAACCCTTAGTCTCTTTAACTAGCAGTCTGGGGTCATGCTGACAATAAAATTTCAATATAATCATATTGACCAATAATATAATTCTGGGCGGTATAATGACCAAGACAGTGACTGTATTGCTGCAGTAGATAGCGTTACGTTCCTTTCGATGAAACTTTAATGCTTTACCTCACTTTGATGATTTCATTTGTGCTTAAGAAATTCTTACCAGGTGCTTTGGGCTTCATTTATCGATATTGCCTTGTAATGGTACCAAACTATTATATCATTGCTATTGTGAAGTGCTTTGAGCTGGTTGAACTGTTTCTTACATGCATTTTGTGGTCTACTTACTCTTACATTTTGCTGAATGCATTACTTGAAGTCCTTGATGCTTTTGATTTGATACTTTAGTGCAATTAATCTTAGTGTGCAACGAAGGGTCAGATGCCAACAACCTACAGAAATTGTTATTTCTGTCTTAACTTTGTAGGGAAGTTGGAAAACGGATCATGTCTATTCTGTTGGTCGTGGATATTGTGTTTTGTATGCTGGAATTTTCTGGGATGGATTTGGGTTGGTGGAAAGGGAGTTATTATGAGTTTGGAGGTTATTTATGTTTTATGGGAAGGAGGAGATTTGCCCTTTCAATTGCTGTAGCTAATTTTATGTTTGTCTTATAGAGGCATTTATTGCTAATTTTATCAATTCCGATGCTTGCCATAGCATTGTCTTTGCGTCGCTTTCATATCTGTCTTTTCTATAGAAGAAAACTCAATGTGCAATTATTCTATGCATTTTTGTTTTCTTTTTTGGCATCAATTGCTTCTTACAGGGATAGCTATTGTTCTTGGCAGGTCACTATTTCCCCAAGAGCTGGTAGAGAACTGGGATATGTTAGGCTGAAGATGGATCATATCAAATTCAAGGAAGGAATGCTGAGGTAATTCGTAGAGTCAGTAGTTCCTTTGGTATTAATGGGTCAAGGAGATGGTAGGTAACATTTTCAGAGTAAGATGTTAAATATCTGCTGTCAATCGTTTTCTCATTTTGATGATCAATGGTCATGTTTCCGTCTTTGTTTATTGAACAGAAAGATGTGACAGCAAATTAGAAGACCTTTAAGCAAAATGTTGTTTAATGATTTATCTGACAAACTTATGGTACTCTAGTGATTAAAAGGGAGAGGAAAAAGGAAAAAAAGGGCTAGCTGATTTCTGGAGCAAAATGAACCTTTTTTTTTAGTTCATATGCTTTCTTCATGTGAGCACATCATAAATGAAACGTTTCTGTTTTGAGAAATCTTTTCCATGATCTAGGTGAGCTTATGTGTAAAATTATAATTTCTGATGGTACTTTAGGATCTGCACTTTGGCAATTTAATTTGTCTTCTGGTTAATTTGAAAACTGCATGTGCAATGTCTGATCTATTGATCTTTTCCTCAGTCTATTTCTTCTATTTTTAATGTGATGCAGTCGGCAATCCCTCCTGGATCATATCACTGTGCAACTGGCCCCTCGGGCGGCTGATGAAATTTGGTATGGAGAGAGTCAGGTACAAAAACCTCATATTACAGTTTCTTCATATTAGTTTGTTGGGTTCTGCTCGTACTATTGGCAAACAAAAGTAAATACAGTTGCACGTGATTCAGAAAATAAAAAGAAATATAGTATGATTATGGTTAGCACGTTTATTATGGCGAGAGTAAAATTCTTCTTGTGTGGAAGGGTGTATAGAAAGGTTCAAAGATATAGGTATTCAGGTGTGCGCCTCCCAACAGATATTTTGACTTTAGAGCAACCACGATCAATATGAAATTCTGATGTATGAACCATTAGGAAGCACCCTTGCTGGTGTATTGGCTTTTGGAAGAAGGAAACTGTTGGCGTGGCAACATATAAGCCATGTTCTGTTGTGTCAGGTTACTTTTAACTTTCTTCTATGGCTGTGTCCATGTTGTGTCATGATCTGTGTCCCATGTGTGTGTTTGTGCTTCATAGCAAGTAAATGGTTTTACATGATGATTTGCACTTGGACTTGGTTATTAAGGGTTCTACTGTGTGAGCAAGTAAATGGATTTCTGTGAAGTTGCTCTTTAGGGACCGGTTAAAGAATTTGAAAGGGCAAACGACCCTTTTAGCCCAAGTAGGAGTAGGTCTTAGCCGTTTGTTTGCATCTAACTTTTGTGTTCTTTCATCAAAGAACTCTATTGTTTGGCTCACTCTTTTTCCTAGATAGCCAAGCACTTGTGGTTGGTCTCCTTATTCTTTAACAGCACCTAGACAGTATCTATATTTTAGCTTCAAAGAACAATATATTTTCCATTTAATACGCGCTCACACTTCTTTCCTAGCTAGCCAGCCCTTGTGGTTGGTCTGCTTAATTTTTACTGTACTAATGATTTGATTAGATTAATTTACTTAAAATCTGTATGTTGTTTTCCATAAGCTGAACTAACAATTTCACATCTGCAGTTAAGTACGATATGGGCCGAAACAGCTGACAATGCTAGATCTGCTGCACGGACTTTTGTTCTTGGTGGCCTCTCAGAGAAATATCATGGGTTATCTGACTTCTGGGTTGCAGACCGGATTAATGTAAACATTAGTTCTATTAACTTTCTTGCATTATAAGGATCTTTTATATTTACTATAAGTTGAAGCAAGCAGCAACTTTTCCTATCAAGTAAAATCAATAACATAGAAAGAGAAAAGAAATGGGCATCAACTCCAATGTTTCCACCAATTTTGGTCTTGTACTTGCACATTGAGTTATCTAATGTATGCTGCAGCCTAAGTGTTGGGATGATATTAGAGGGAAATCTATAAGGTTTGAACTTTCTGATACATCTCACGATTTGAACTCACTCTTATCAGGACATCGATTTGGAGGCATTGCGAATTCTTAATATGTGCTATGAACGTGCAAAGGAGGTACATCATATTTTTTGATCTGCCCCCAATTTATTATTCATATTCTCACAGGTACAATTTCTTGTATCAGATTCTTCAACAAAATAGGAAGCTCATGTATGCCGTGGTTGATGAACTCGTTCAAAAGAAAAGTTTGAGCAAGCAAGACTTTTTTCACCTTGTTGAGATGTATGGTTCTCTTGAGCCAATTCCACCTTCTATAGTTGATATCAGGATTGCAAAGCGTGCACAGTTTGAAGAAGTGATGATGGGCCCAAAGGAACGTGCTTTGGGGAGCAATGTATGAACAAGGTTTCAAAAATAACTCAGGTGCTAGTCCTTCATTTCTCCATTTCATTGCATTATGCTGGTCTATAGGGAGTTGATTTTAAGAAGGATGGCTCTCTGTTATCTTTATTGCATTACCAAAGGTGTAGTGTGGCAGCATTGGATGTCTGAACTGCCTCTTAACAGTACATTGCCTGGACTATACATATGATTGACTTCTCATTGAAGAGAAACTCGTGGCATGGGAGAATTAGTGTTTGTTAAAACTTTGGAAATAACCATCTTTTGTGGTTCATTTATTGACAACATAATCTGCTCAATCACTGATTTACTCAAAAGTAGATTTTGTTTTATAGGGTCACTGCGGAATCTGGAATTGTTTATTTTTCCTTTTTCTGTGTTAGTTAGGAGAGTGGGGGAGCATGGATGTCCTTTTTGTGCACCATGTAGCAAGAGGCTAATATTTGCTCTTCAAGGACGATTTGAATCCTAGGGGCTGGTTGTAGCTCAATGACCTTGTCTTTTTTTATTATTCCTTGCTAAGGCCGCCATGGAGGTTATGGAGGGGACCTAAATAGACATGTAGGAGGGAGAGAGAGAAGTGGAGTATGGAAGGGTAATTGGGGTTATGGTATTGAAGGAAGAAATGTAGGGGTAAACCATTTTGGATTTTGTGACAGTATATAAATTTATCATAGCCAATACGTCTTTCAAAAAGAGAAAACATTTGGTTACTTTTAAAAATGAGAACAATAAGTCACAAATTGACTTTCTTATGGTTAGGAAGAGATAGAGAAAAACTTGTAAGGATTGCAAGATCATCTCGGGAAAGAGTTTAACCACCCAACATAGGTTAATGATGTTGGATATGTATATCAGTACAGTATTCATAGAAGAAAAGTGTGTATTACTTCGAGGACTAAGTGTTTTAATTTAAAGGATGAAAAATGAAACAATTTTTAGAAAAAATTCGTAGTGACCCTAATATATGTGAAAATGGTGGCTAAGAGTGTACTTGGTAAGTCAAAAGGATGTGTACCTCTAAATAAAGAATTATGGTGGTGGAAAAAGGAAGTACAAGAGAAAGTAAAGACGAAAAGAATTGTTTATAAATTACTTTACATTAGTAACAATGAGAAAAATTTAGAGAAGTACACAGTAACCAAGAAAGAGTCAAAGAATGCAGTGATTGAAGCCAATAATGAAGTTTTCAAGTACTTTTATCGATGGCTTTATACAAAAGAAGGGGAAATGGACATTTATAAAATAGCTAAAGTGAGAGAGATGAAAATAAAAGATTTTATACAAATAAGATTTGTTAAAAATGAATCACACAGGGTGTTAGTGAATGATGGAAAAATAAGAGTGATGGAAGAGATATTTTTATCAACTATTTAATAAAAGCTAAAATAATCAAGTTAGTTTAGGTGAACTAAATAGATCAAAGGAGTATAGAAATATGATCTTTTATTGGAGAATTTAACTCCCAGAAATTGAAGAGATTTAACAAAGTATGAAAAATGGAAAAATGGTTGGACCCAATGATATCCCGAAATAGGTAAGAAAGTGTCTAGAGAAGCAAGATATTAGATGAATTACAAAGTTATTCAACATTAATATTATGGAAGAAAATGCCTAATCAGTGGAGAGAGTATTTTAGTATTCTTATTTAAAAACAAAGGCGACATACAAAATTGTGCAAATTATAGGGGGTATTAAGCTAATGAATCATACCATAAAATTTTGGGAAAAAGTGGTTGAAGAAAATTATGGAAGGAGACCAATGTGACTGAAAATCAATTTGAATTTATATTTGGAAGATCGACAATGGAAGCCATACACTTCCGTAGACAATTAGTTAGAAGAAATAGAATTTCCACATGGTATTCATCGATCTAGAAAAAGTGTATGACAAACTCTCTAGGGAAATTATATGGAAGATTTAAAAAGGAAGAGTGTAAGAGTAGTGTATATTAAAATGATCAAGGACATGTACAAGGATGTGATGACAAAAATGACATCATGTGAATTAACCGAAAAGTTTCCAATAAAGATAAGCCTATATCAAGGGTTGGCGTTTAGTCACTATCTTTTTACACTAGTTATGGATGAACTCACCAAATATATCCACAACTTGATACTATGGTACATGTTTGCAAATGACATTGTTCTATGGATGTGACATGTATAAGAGTAAATGCTAAACTCAAAATTTGAAGGGAAATATTGAAAGTAAAAGGATTTAAACTTTGTAGGACAAAAACAGAATATTTGAAATTTTAGTAATATTAGTGTTAGTGAGGCATAGTTAAGATAGGAGATGAGAATTATCTACAAGTGAGAGTTTTAAATACCTATGATCAATTTTATAAAAGGACGGAGGGATTGACAGAGATGTATCACATATAATACAAGTAAGATGGTCGAAATGAAGAAGTACATTGGGTATTCTATGTGATTGAAAGGTGTCTCTAAAATTTAAAGGAAAGTTTTACAGGATGTCGATTAGATTTGCTTTGTTGTATAAATCTGAGTGTTGGGTGATGAACCAAAAGTACGAGCAAAAAATGAGAATTGCGGAGATGAGAATATTAAGGTGGATGTACAGATACACAAGAATGGACAACATAAGAAATGATTGTATTAGGGAGAAAGTTGATGTTGCATCTATCGAGAAAAAATTGAGGAAACACGATTAAAATGGTATGGACATGTGCATAAGTGATTGATAGAGGTTGCGGTTAGGGAGTGCGAGACTATGAAAATTACTCATGTTAACCGAGGGAGAAAGAATCTAAGAAGAATTGGATAACAATAATAAAATATGATATAAATTATCTAAATATATATAAACATATGATATAAGATAGAGTACAATGGCGTAAAAGTATCCATATCACCGATTTCATTTAATGAAATAAAAACACGATTATTGTTTATTGTATAAAGAAAACAATTATATCGGTGAACATACGATATGAAATAAAGTACAATGACATAGAAGGATCCATATAACATACCCCACGTAGTGTGATAAAGGTTTGGTAGTGGTGGTGGTGGTCGTCATCGTCGTTGTCATCGCTAAGGCCACCTTGCTTGTGCAGATATGCATATGCTGGTCATGTGCATCTTTTATACTACTATGGTGCTTATTATTGTCTTTTCCAGGGTGAAACCTTTTTGCCATGGAGGAAGCTATTTTCCGGAAAAATTTTTGATCAAAAGCAGCCTCTCTTTACAAAAGGGGAAAGTCACAAGACAAGCGGGGGCTGACTTAGAGGTATGCATTGAATTCAGGAACGAACAATCTGGTGGATGGCAAGAAAGATCGCTGTTGATACGTGGTGTTTCAGATTTTATATGCTGTCCAGGGGTCAGTTTTTGACATGCAATCCATTTCCTTTCTGTGGCATGCAGTCCTCGAAACACATTTTTTGGAGCCTTAACCACCACTGGAGGGGAAAAAAATAGAGGATGTATAGGAAAGGGTTTGAAGGAATGGAGTCTACAGTTGACTTACTAATGCTGTTGTATTCTTATTTCTTGTTCTTTTTTTTTTTTTTTTTTAAATAAGGATTTTGTAAAATATAAAGTACAATTTTGTGGATTTACAATTAAACGAGTTATAAGGTGTTTAATCTCTTCATCAATTCTATGGTTTTTTTGTAGTATGTATAGACCATGTGTAGGGTGCACCCAATTTTGTGGAGACGTTTCTCTTCTACACAGTAAGCCAATTTTCATTTGGACTATTCAATTGTGTTAGGGCTTTTTTTTTTTCTTTATAGAAAATATGGTTTTTAGTTGTGTTCAAATTCTTTATTAATTATTTGCTTTTGATGATAACTTTATATTAAAATTTTTAATCTGAATGGAAAATTGTTATTCTTACTCCCAAAAATAGGGAGGCTTAACCCGCACGAGTTTACCTTCTCTCTCGTTAATTTTTAATTTCTCTAAATTTATTTTTATTTAAGGTTTTATTTTTTTATGAGCACTTCACCACTGATGGCCTCCAGAGAGAGAGAGAGGGAGGGAGACCCTAAAACAAAAGAAAAAAAAATGAAAAGGGGGGAACTTTTCTTTTTTTTTTTTGATACCGTGTCTTAGACACCGTCCAATATCCGGGGTTTCGTCCCGACTAATCCGGAGCGATCGCTACAGTAGTTCCTTTTCGGAGGGCGGGTCTCCTAACGAGGAATGCTCCATACACATGAGAACCCGATACTCCCAGTAGGAGTCGAAACTCGGTTATACTTAAGGAAACTCAACTCCACATTCAGTTGAATCAATCCACGTTGGTAAAAGGGGGGAACTTTTCTAGTGCCATAGTCGGTGGTCCCCGGTAGACATGGGACCGTGCCGATTTCGTCCTAGCCCCCTGCTGTAGCCCAGATCGGGAACCAGCCTGGGGCAACAATAATCTGGAACCGGGCTGGCTGACTACAGTAATTGGGCAAGTCCGTTCCTTTTTTTGAACCGGACCAGCATGGAACTGGCCTGGTTCCAATGACCAATTTTTTTATTTTTTTACTTTGAAAAACTATTGAATCGGATTGGCCCGACATAGCTTGGTTCAGTAGGTCTGGTTCATTGGGCCAGGCCAGTTCCAAGCAAATTTATTTTTGGAACCGGCCCAGCCCTGGAAGGCCTCAAAACGGTGGCTGAACCAGCTCACAGTTCCTAGGCCCGTCAAGGAACCAGACCAAAATCGATCCAAACCAGACCGGTCCCATCTCTAGTTCTTGGTCCCTCAGGAACAACTCAAGTGGTAAAGTCTCCCCTTCCATAATTTCTTCTTTAATTTGATCCCGTTTGGTTATATCTCTTGATATCACAAAAAAAAAAGTCTAAAATTTCTCTGTTGTGCAATTTGAGAACTTAGAAAGGCACAAGTGGAGCAGGTAAAAACAATGGGTTCTTTCTGGTTTCTTTTCTACACTTGTATGATCATCATAGCTACGCCAGACACTCCAGTTGAAGCTTCAAGCGAATTCAAAGTCGGGGGTCATGAAGGTTGGAGAGAGCCCAGCAAGAACAACTCTGCATTGTATGATCAATGGCCAACAAGAAACAGATTCCAAATCGGAGACTCTCTCTAAGTCCCAATGCAAAAACTCTAGTTTATCAAAGAGAAACCATACGCAACTAAACTCCTTTGGTGGTTGAACACTCTACAAGCTTAATCAAAAGTCTTGAATTCGAGTCCTAAGAATGACGAAAAAGAATTTGAGAGAGTCAATCCCTAAAATGGACCCCATAGTGCTCGAACCGGATTAGTGAGGCAAAACCCGGATGGTGGAAACCAAAAAAAAAAAAAAAAGAGAAACCATACGCATACATTTGAAATGGATCATTAAAATGTTTTGCATACCATGTTGACGTGCGAGTTGTGACAAGCTATCCTCTAACACATTGAAGAGCATAATTCTTTGGTTTGGCATTTGTTTTTGCTCTTTCACCCTTTGCCCACTTGGGAAACTAGGTTGACAATGTGGGTCTAACCTAAAAGATTTCAAAATAAATAAACAAATAAATAAAGGGGAGGCAGGCTCCAGATCATGGCATACGATGCCATGGTGCAACTGGGAGCAAAATCACTCTCCTTTTGTTTGATCTAATGTGTAATGTTCGAGGATGTAGCTATTGGGTTTGATATGTTTGGTTTGCTATATTCGAATAAATCAAAGTTATACAAGTGGATTTGGAACCTCACAAGACTTTTCACTTTATAATTTACAGATTTTGAGTTCAGTACTTCAAGTTCGGAAGCGGGTTTACTACCATTGCGACGCAATCAACCCCATCATAATTTTCAACAACGGGAATAGTGTAATCAACCTGGATAGGTATGGGCGCTTCAACTTCATCAGTGGAAACCTCAGTCACTGCAAGAACGGTCAGCAATTGATCGTTGAGGTGATAGGTCTGCATCTGCATCCAATCCATCAATCTCCACCGTCCGTTGCCATTCCACCCGAACCTTATTTTGTTGGTGATTTATCCTTAGGGACATTTCAACTTTAATTGTCGTTCTAGTGAGTTGGGTAGCATTGGTTTTATTATGATCATGTAGACAATAGTTGCTTATATTGGTTTTGATTGTTCTTTTTCTGGTGTTTCATATGTGAGTATTTGTATTAGATAGATTGTTTTGAGAAAATCCTTAAAGTTGGTAAAGAAAATTTGAGGAATCAACTTTTGCTTTTGTTTGGAGTTATGTATACGGAGATTACTATCGTCTTAATTTGCTTACATTTCGAACACTTTTGAACATGAATAATAATATATGATATTAAAAATCCTTATTTTATTTATCAAAAACTATATTGAAAATTAATTCGTGAATGTAACAACTCAAGTTTAAAAGGATTTGCCGATTTTAATTTATATAATAATCCATGCCCTTTGCTACTAGGCCTTAATCTCTTTTTTTTTTTTAACTTGATCATCAGTATCCGAAAACTCAATTAATCCAGTTCGAATAGTTATAAAAATTAATTTAGGGATTGGCTTTTCGTTTACATTTCTATTTTCAAAATTCGAACTTAAGATTTTAGTTAAAAAAGTTTAATGTTACCGCTAAACCCACAAGTGACTTAAATTTTTCATTAATCAAATTGCCCTTTCCAAGAAATTTCAAATACATTTGTTAAATTTTAATAAAAAACACTATTAAAAAGAGAACAATTCCTTGTAGTAATCAACAATACTCTTAAATATTAAAAACATTCTTTCTTTTTATTTTTCATTTTTAAAAAAAATTACCACAATAACTTTTCTCCATCACCATCCGACTTCTCTTTCCGTTTTTCTTCTCTTTTTTCTCTTAATCTTTTTCTTTGAATTTATTTAAGTTTTTATATGGAGGCACATGCTGTGCAACCTTGTCTTTAAAGTACGATTTGAAAAGTACCAATAACTGCCAATAAATTGTTTTTAACGGTCAAAAACTACCAATAACTGCGACAAACCACCCGCACGTTGTACTCACATAATTTCGAGAAAATCCATGTTTCTCCAATTCAAGACGGTCTAATTTCATACAGAAAAAAGGAGAACAATGAAGAAGAAGACTAACATGGCCTCTTTCTTGGGGCAAATCTTGTGCTCTTTAAGCCTTTTTGCCTTGATGATGATGGGTGGTGTCCAATCTTCTCAGGAATTCAAAGTGGGCGACATCGACGGCTGGAGAGAACCTGATCCAAAAAACTTCCAATTCTACATTTTTTGGGCTTCAAGATACACCTTTTATGTTGGTGATTCTCTGAGTAAGTGTATGATTTATAACTAAATTCCAATACTTGAATTATGCCCAGTTCACCAGAAGAGGTTCTGATTTTTTTTTTTTTAATTACTTTCTTTCGACGGGTTAATAATTGTTTTGCCGATTATCAAATGTAATATCATATCCTGAAATAATCAAAATTGTTGGAGAATGCGCAGTTGTATATGCTAAAATTCTAGCACTCATGATTCTTTTCTTTTTCCTCTTTACTTGAAATACAGATTTTGAGTACAATAATGATTCAGTTCTAGTGGTGGGAAAGTGGAATTACTATCACTGCAACACAGACAAGCCTCTGTTTGCCTTCAGCAATGGAAAGAACATTATAAATCTTGACAGAGCTGGACCATATTACTTCATAAGTGGAGCCCTGGAACACTGCAAGAATGGCCAAAAATTGCTCATAAATGTTGAGACCCATGATTTCTCTCCTCCCCAACCTTACATAGTTGTGTCTCCTTCGCCTTCGCCACTTCCTAACTCAGGGGCATTGGCTTGTCTGACATTGGCTCATGTTTTAGTGGATCTTGTTGCTTCTCTTGTAAACTTTTAGTTTGGTGTGCCTTTATGTGTAATTGTTTTTTGATCTCTTTTGCTACTTGCACATTTTGTAGTACTTTTGGATTTAGGGTTTCAGCATCTTTTGTAGTCTTTCACTTTTGTATTCTTAATTAGAGTAATCAAGTATTAGGGGCATGCTCAATTGGCGGTAGTCCTGCTAAAGTAATTGTCTGCTCCCATCCATAATCAAATGTTGAGGACATCCAAAGAGGCACATGCGTTTTTCTTTCTCGGTCTTTGAAAAATGCTAAATAAAATCACTTTGTTACTCCTTAGTATTCACAAAGTAACCTTAATATAATTCTTATGACTATGTTACTAATTCTTTGATAATTAGAACTTCATCCTTCTCCTTTTGGAGCCCTTGGATTAGGTTTCATGTTAGATGCATGTTTTCTTAGTGCCGTTTAGCGCTATAGGACACTATGAATTCGAAATTGTGATGCTTGACTTTCTGTTTCTCTTTTCTTATGACATTCTTATTTTCACTTTCAATTATGAGAAAAAAGGTTTGAAGGTAGAATTTTTATATATAATCATTAAATAGATGTATAACTAAAATTTAACATAAAAGGCACCTCTACAATTTAATAATCGAATTAGTTGCATTTTCAGATAGCGATGGTCAAGTAAAAAAAAAAAAGGAAGGTCACTAAGCTTCTGGTAGCTAGTTCCTTGGCATGCAGTGCTAACATACCATAAATAAGCAAAAATTTGCAGTTGCAAACAGACAATCAATGACAGATGAGTTAACAATAAATTATAAGAGAGTTTGGGTTATAACATTAGAATCAGAAAATAATATTTAAAATTACTAAGAAAATTATATTAATTCAATAAGATGAATGAGCTATAGAATGGGGCATAGAAAGGGGTAGATGACATGTGCCCTGTGGAAAGGGCAGATAAACTAATAAAAAAAAAGAAATTTATAAGTGAAAATACCTCGAATGTAAAGATTTCAAATTCTAGTACCAAGAACATTATGAGAAGATCTTTTATATAGTAGAGAAAATTTTGAAAACAAATTTTTCTTACATAATTTATATCTAAAAATCAATTATTCATCAAAATCAAATAATCCAAGAGCAACATCGAAAAAGGATCAAATAATACTGATTTTCCTTCAAGATCAACTAATATAGCATGATTAGGGTGTTTGTTATATAAAAACCATGTCACACAGTATTCAACCCATTTCATGCTACATTAACGATAAAGAGTTTGGACCGAAAATTATCATAAGCAACCAACCATTAGGTGATCAAAAAGATAGTCCAAAATGATCATATGTTATTAAACTAAATCCCCAGAACTTAAGGAGATTGCGTAATGTTCAGCTTTTCACATTAACATAAATGAGGTTTTATTTATTTATCTTCTTATTTTCTTTTTTTTTTTTTTTTAAAAAAAAGAAGAGCGCGAGTGGGTCAGTCTTGACCTCAAACTTCAGTTGCTCCACCAGGGCCACCAAAAACAATTATACGTCTGAAAGTCTCACGCTGGAATCCCAAATCATCTACTTCGTAAAAGCTGTTAGCATCTGAAAAAGTTTCAATTTCGTCCTTAGGATCCGAAAAACTTTCCTCATCATTTTTTTGGAATTGAAGTCTCATAGAGAAGCAATCATAGTTGGTGTCACGACTAGGATGGAAGTTACTGCCCATGGGAGGACTTGGTTGAGCTGGTAGACTAAACACTTCTCCTCCCCACTCCACGTAAGTGCCCTTGTCTCCTAAACCTGTAAACAGTGCCTTCGGCCAATACCCTATTGCCACATCTTTTACTCCAACATGCAAAACCCAGTTTCCATCAGAATCCTACACGAAAGAGAGAGAGAGAGTGAGAGACAAAAAGCACGATGAGAAGCTACAAAAGGCTAAAGTATAATACCATGCAAAATCAAAGGTGACTCCTTTTATCCGTTATTGCATACATAAAAATCATATCAACACGAGAAATGCAATAACTAATCACGAGCTCTTAGCATCACAGTTGACACAAGGGGTAATCCATTTTGGTATGAATAAAAACTAATTAATATTTTCTATAAGCCTAGGAATCCTAGAAGCATTAGAAACTGTTGCATGGTATGTCGGAGAAAATATATATAGAACACGTGTGGTAATAATTTGTATTAAATTCATAAAAAAATTATCTCATGGAGATGATAACACTTCTCCCGTGAGTCTAGTAAGAAGAGAAATGTGTTTTCTCTCGTGAAAATATTCTCTTAGAATTTTGCATAAGAAACTACAGATCATATTTGGGCTGGGGTAGTCCAAGAGGCTTTAAAGCTGTCCCCAATGGTGAGGGCTCAAAACCACCGTAAATTAAGAAAAATTATCATGATCTGTCATTACTTACCCGCTGGAATTTGAATCCTGTATATATTGGAGGATTCCCTCGCACAGATGTTTCTTTGAATACAAAATCAAGAGGGATTGGTGGGTTTGTTTCAAGGCGAACAAATCCAGGGCATCTGTCGTTGTAGCAATCAGAGCCACCGGCCTATTTATACATGAAACATCATTAGGTTTTTAGTACTTTTTCATTATAAAGATAAGAGTAATGCTAGTGCATCAAAAAATTAAAGAAGAATAATCAATCCAATTATAAACCTATTTCAATATAAATAATATTACTCACAATTGTGTAAGCAAAACTTACTTTAAATTTTAGAAACATCCGAGTCAAATTGTCAGAGTATAAAGGGGGATTCACCTGAAGCAGGGAAGAAGGATAAAATGAACACAGGAACTACAAACCAAGAAATTTATCAAAAGACAATGTCTATGGGGATCGGGAGGATTTGCTCTTTAGTAAACTTAATAGCAGTTGCTACATAGATTACAAGAGATGTTAAAGCCAAATACAATGAATAAAGAATACTCATGCTACATAAAATAAATAAATCATAAAACACGCAACATTGCTTATTCATTAGTTAATTAATTACATGGAGTCTAAACCTTTAGACAAGGGTAAAGTGCAAACCCGTATCGAATACAAAATAAAGAATAAAAATAAAATAAAATCACTAGATGTTTTTGACGTATTAGAAAAACAAATTCCTTTTTTTTCACCAGGAAAAGATTCTTCTTTTTTTTTTTTTTTTTTTTAAAAAAAGGCATTTAAGTAATTTTAACAAAAAATAATGAAAAAATCAATTATTGACCGAAACAAACAAGGTATAAACAAAGTTGGAAAATTATTTTCTATTGATCCGGAACCTTTTGCACTTTACCTCCTTATGTAATTTCGAAAATTTATATTAGGCTTTTCAAACATGTAAGTTACATACCGTCCACCCAACTTGAATAGTATCATCACCATTTTTTATTTTCATTTGACTGGAGCTGTATTGGATGCCTGCCGCAGGAGGATTGTATAAGCTGGTGGACATTGAGGCTCCATTAAACTTCAAACCTGTATTAGGCTTTGTTCGCGCCACAGCAAGCTGTACAAATTACGCAATTGTACAAATTAATAGCCCTATTTCTACATATGCAAGCCAAATTCATATGTAGAGTAAAGATAAGCATAGGTTATAATGCATGGTGGACATTAAGCCAAGCCAAATACATATGTAGAGTAAAGCTAAGCATAGGTTATAACGGTGGATGTTTGAGGCTCGGCCTAAAAAAAGGTATAACACGAAACCCAGCCAGACAAAATTCAAAAGTCCTAACTCCCCTTTATCCCATAAAAAAGCATGTGTATGAGTGATTACGTGAAAACCAGGATTTCCAGGCATGAGGGGTTTAATTTTTGAACCATATTTTTCTGCCAATAGTTTTTCTCTCAACAAATCATCTTTGGTAATCCTTCTGATTATAACTGTCCCGTCAGGACACCTTCCTTCTGTTAGCCCAATATCTTCCATATTCTCTGTGTTCAATCTATTTTCATCTGTCGTTGCTTTAGGAACAGAAGGTATCATCTGTAACAAAACCATCCAACGGTTAAACATTTAGATTATTTCTTTTGGGGGCACCAATGAGCATAATAAGGATAAAACCTTGGGATGAAAGGAATGATTCTTTAACAAAGGATGATCAAAAGCACGCTGTTTGTAGAAATCAACACAATCATAAATATCTCCATGTTTTGTCTGCATATAACAAATTCTACATTAGCGTCTATTACTCTGAGAAAAGTTCCGATTTTCTTATAATGAGTAGGGAGAGATTACACAAAGAATGCAAAAATCACCTTGATGGTCTTGACTGCGGGTTTATTCAGAAGCTTAAGCCGCTTCTCTAATTCCAAATCTTCTTCTTTAGATATTGCTCTGACCCCTTCTACTTCGATATGACTCAAAAACCAAGAATATGACAGCAATGCCAACATGATTAATTTCAACGCCATGATTGCAGCCTAAAAAATCAAACTAAAGCGTATAAAAATTATGATGGGTGACCACTTCAACTTCGGAGGTTGTGTGTTAAGCAGATGCCTTATATATGCCCAAAACCATGCACAAAATAATATGTACCAATTTACGGACAGTTAAAATTAAGAAATACCAAAAGAAAGGAACTCAAGAGTTTAAGTTGTTGGGGGTAGGGCTGTTAACAGACGAGCTTGAATTGCATATCGAGTTGACGTAAGTCAACTACATGTTTATGCCTACTCAATTAAATTCGAATTTGAGATTCGAAAGCAAGCTCAATTCGTTTGTGAGCTCAAGTTTGGAGCTTTAGGACTAAGTCGAATTTGAAATTTTGAATATTCAACTTGATTACTGTCCTAATTGTGGGAGAGAATGAGGTTGTGTGCATGTATGTCTGCGAGACATTTCAATCGGCCAATTAGGACCTTTTGAATAAAAACCATGTAAGTAAATTTTTTGTCTCGAGGGAGGGAAATAAAGTTTTTAACTTTTACTGACAAGAGGAAAGAGTAAGCCTATAGAAAAGATAAAGGGTAAAAACTTGCTTTAAAAGATGAAATTCATTGTTCTAATTTTCACATATGGCATGTCATGTCATGGTTGAATTAGAAGCATAAAATAATCAAACATTATAATAATCAAGCATAAAATATAAAACTCTAATAATACATTGTTTCGATTAAACTATTATAGTAGTTTGTGTTTATATAGAAAACCCATTATTATAAATATAGAAATATAAAAAATAAGAAAATCAAATTATTACTAATTTATTCAAAATATTTAATATTTCTTAAGTTGAAGCAAATGAATAATGCCAAGACCTTTAACGAATTCCTTTTTATTTATTACAGTGATGGCTTCCTTCGGATTTACCACCACACAATGAAAGCAATAGTAAAACATTTGCCCAATATACTCCTTTAGCTTCTTACATTCATACTGCATTCGAACTTCTGCCGATTGATAACTCCAAAGCTTATCATGTTCTCCTTTTAGTGTTTCATGACCTCACTTTTCATAAAATTTTATCCTAAGAGACAGGATAATAGAAAACGCCTTTTTAATAAACAAAAGAAATTAAACACCCAATCCCAAAGTGTCAAACTTTTGGATAGCATGAATTAACCTTTTTTGTACTCGTAAACACAAAATAGAAATACAAAGAAAAGCCCCTAACTACATTAAAACATCAAAAGTCTGTGCCTCCCTTAGTATCCCCGATGCACAATCTAAAAGTCCATAGAGAGAGAGAGAGAGAGAGAGAGAGTGGGACCTCAATTATCTTCTGCGCTTGTAGTGTTGGTGTTGTTTGATAGCCACGGTAATTCTTTAAATAAATAGGAGTGAGATTAGTGCGCAAATTTGGAGAAAAAAGACATCATTTGTATTTCTATTATTAAATTTTTTATAACACGTTGAAGTAGAGATACAATAAATCTCAGTAAATTAATATCTTTGCAACAATGGAAATTTATTTATTAGTTTTATATAAATTTAGAGAATTAGTAATTTACCACGTTCATCCCAAGTCAGCACACGGGCTAAAAATATTATTCAATTGAGATTTTATTTATTTCTTTATTAAGTATCAAATAAAACACGTTAAAGGAGAGATACAATTAATCTCAGAAAATTATTATCTTTGCAACAACGGAAATTTATTTATTAGTTTTATATATATTTAGAGAATTAGTAATTTACCATGTTAATCCCAAGCCAACACAGGCTAAAAATATTATTCAATTGAGATTTTATTTATTTCTTTATTAAGTATCAAATAAAACACGTTAAAAGAGAGATACAATTAATCTCAGTAAATTAATATCTTTGCAACAACGGAAATTTATTTATTAGTTTTATATATATTTAGAGATTTTAATTAATTATTTATTAAGTATCAAATAATAATTACACATACCATTTATAAAATGGCCCTTTAGTGATAGAGCGTCTTGGTTACTAAAAGTCTAATTGTGGTCACTAAAGCGTTTTAGTGATCTCAAAAAATATCGACACTAAGTAATCACTCGTGCTCTGTCACTAAAGGTTATTAGTGATGGAGTGCAAAAATCATCATTAAAGGGCGGAGATTAGTGAATAAAATTTTTTTTGTCTCCAAGTTAGTGACAAAAAGAGTTGTCACTGACACTACAAAATTAAAACTCTATACTGACGATAACTTTTATTATTGATCACCTTCACACTACTACAAATGGGGGTATCACTGACTGAAAATTTCATCGGTGAAAGTTGGATTTCCGTCAGTGAAAAGAATCACTGACGGAAATTTCTGTCGGTAATTCCGATGCTGAAAGAAACGTCGCTAATTAGTAGCAACGGTTTTTATTCCGTCGTTAAAATTTATGACGAATTTGCTATGTTAGAATCCAACACTAATATAGTCCGTCAATAATCTGTTAGTAATTTACTGTCGGATTAACGACAGAAAATTCCGTCGTAGATAAATCTGTCGTAAATCCATCGCTTATCTCTAGCAAATAGTAACACTCTCTACGACGGAATACCGTCAGATAAATTAGTAACGGATAATTTCGGTATGAAATTCGACGCTGAATGACTTATGCCAGTATTCATTTCACAGACGGAATAGAGATGGTTCCTTTAGCGACCGATTTTTCCATTAGTATTCTGTCACTGAATAAGTCAATGGACATCACATTTCAGTGACGGATTACAGACGGTTTAATCTGTGACGGATTTTTTTCGTCTGTAATCCGTCGATATTTGAGAAGTTCCTATCCTAAACCTGTGAAATGTTTTTATTCCACCTGTAAACCTAATTTGCAATCAACCTGTTTCATCTAAAAGAACATATTCAGCTCAAATTGCCAATCAACAATTGCCGATCAAAATGCCAGATAGTTCCAACACACAATACATAAATTGTCAAAGTACAAAAATTGTCAAATAATTGTCAAAGGAAGTGCAATCCGTCTAACATCAATGAAACTAAAGTACATGAAAAGCATAGCAGCACTCTCACAGTGGTGGATAATCAGAATCTGGTGGCTGAGTGCTATCAAGGTCCGATGGTGTTGGTTCAAAACGAACTTGTGTGAGGATGTCACGAACCTTTGCCTCCGTTTCCGCCCGCACTTCACTTCGCACTTGTTCCAAAATTTTGCTATGCATTTGACTTTTCATCTCATCAATCATTTTTTTCACCTCATCCTTCGTATACACCTAAGTTGAACCAACGCATAGAGATGAAATGGCACCAGATGAATTATTGGTCAAAACATCATCAGTTCTCTCTTTGAAACAATATAAACGACCCTTCATCGGACCCCCAGTGACTTCACACCATGACCCTGCATCAAACCCTGGCTGCGACGTGCTATCTGAGCCAAATTTTTCCTCGATCTTCTATTTGTACTTGCCCTACAATATGTATATGTAATTAGATCGCTGAAATGAATAATGTTTAAATGGTACAACAAAATGACATCTTTAATCCAGAAAATTTATTTCTGACTCTAGCATATAACTGCTACCTAAGATGCTTGTTGGAAAGAAATTACAAGAAGGCAAATGAAGGGAAAACAATGAAAGCATGCATAACAATTTTCGAATAAACCCTTAAAGGTTCATTACTCAACATGAAAAACCTGAAAATAAAGGCAAAACAATGAAAGCATGCATAAAAAAGCTGCATTCAGAAGGTGCAATAGATCAGGCTCCCATTAAGTGGTATAGAGCAGTGCATTAGCATTTACAACTATCAGTGCATAACATAGGAAGTTTGTCAAGTATGAGTGCATAACATAGGAAGTTTGTCAACTTTATTCTGCCGACCCTAATGAACTGTATCAGTTCATATTGTGCTGTTATATTCTACCAGCATGTCTATGCTGTGTTCTCTATATCCATGTCAATTTTTGTGTACTTTAAGACTTTAGATTTCCTAGGTCTATATCCCTGTAGAGGTTTAAGGACCTTTCATTGTCGCCACACTACATTTTACCTAAATGAGTGGGTATATGTGTTGTCAGGTTTCACATTTGCTATAGTCTCGATAGCTCTCTTCTATATGGACCCCAGGCATTAAGTTGGATGTAAGTAAAGTTGGACACGATGATAGTTTGTGCACATATAATACATTCAGTGGGTATTTTAACTTAGTGGACAGGAATGACACATCTTAATGTCTATGAAAACATGGATCAAGCAAGGAAGTCTCTTTTATAGCATTCATTATTTTGTATGACCTCTCTTTGATTGAAATAAAATGTTACCTGAAATTGCTCCCAAAGCCCCTCTTTGATATCCTTTGGAACCATCTGCCAAGTAAGCCACGCCCCAGTAATACAACCCTTAATATCCTCTGTTATTGAACGAACAAATGAGGATCAAGAAAACTATTGACAAAAAAAATAAAAAGACTTAGTATTAATTATACACATAATGTACAATGTAAATGTTATTAGACATAATATAATCTATTTCTCTCACGTATGATTTGCGGCTTCAATGAGGGTTCTACCCTCCTAATTTAGTGGTACATCAGTTCCACGATTTGGGCCTCTACTTTGAGGGGATGACGAACCTACAATACCCTCATCCTCAGCTCTTGACTCTTCCGGCTGAACAATGGGCACCGGGATATTAGTTATAGGTAATGTGCCTCTACTGCTCTCACTCCCTCTCCTCGAGCTTCCCCTCGAGGTAGATCCTCTACCTTGTACCATATTTCTTTACCTGCAATATAAATGTGTATACAAATCAAAGATCATGCATG
This sequence comes from Dillenia suffruticosa, assembly GCA_033439265.1. NCBI lineage: Eukaryota > Viridiplantae > Streptophyta > Magnoliopsida > Dilleniales > Dilleniaceae > Dillenia > Dillenia suffruticosa. Next base: position 21,060,208 of record JAVTVX010000018.1, read on the forward strand.
GTATGCATATTGAAATCAAAGTAAATGTAAATATTTGTCTATCACGCATGGTATGTAGCTAAATAATTCTGAAAATCCTTGGAATTTTAGTGGTCAACATGATAGAGAGCGAAACCTTTTTGAATCTGAAAATAAATAACATAATCCCTTGCATATATTAAAAATTGAAAATAATAACTAAGCCATGAATTTTTAACACTTTGAAGGGGTGTTACATAATGAACAATGAAAATTAGGACACGCCCAAAAGATCTTCCCCCTATTGAACTATAAAGCTGGCAAGTAATCAAGACGAACAACCCCAGCCCCAAATTAATTTTCCCTATTTTGACACATGCAAAATTATAAAGATTACATATAATAAATACACCAAAACAACATGAGGACAAAATATTAACAATTGCTCACTTGGCGGTAATGGAATGCAGAGTCATCAGAGTTCGAGTTCTAAGAATCCAGATAAGAAGATAGTGTGAGTGAGCCGCATAGACAGAGATAGAGAGTTAGAGACGTGGGTTCGGGCATTTGGGGCCGATGTTACTTAATTTGAATCTGAATCATTTTCTGCATTCTGCTTACTTTTTGAATCATTTTATGCATTCTGCTCACTTTTTGAATAAGATAGCTCTTCCTCTTCTTCTCCTTCTTCATCTGCTTCTTCTTCTTCATCGTCTTCATCATCTTCTTCTTCAATATCTGCTGACAATTCAAAGTTGTTATGTTGATCTACAGGAAGTTCAGTTGTATTTACCTCTTCCATATAACCACGAATTAGAATCCTTGATTCATCAAGATCAGCCGTAGGATCAATGACAAGAGGAATTGATGGTTTATCTTCTTGATAAAAGCTTTCAGCTATACTCGGTACCGTGACGCCATCATTAGCACACCGTTGAGCCTTAGTCTTACATACAACCTACCAGTCATTTCTATCTCTCTTCTTAAAAGGGTCGGAAGTGTAATATACTTGTTGAGCTTGGGTTGCCAACACGAATGGCTCATTCGAATGCAATCTTGAATTATAATTAACTTCAACAAAGCCATGTCGAGGGTGCACCCTAACTCATTTTTCAGTATCATACCAAATACAATTAAATAACACCAGTCTGTTTGCAACTCCAAAGTATGCCAACTCTATGATCTCAACTAGCATGCTATAGAAGTCACGCTCATAATCATTGTAACAACTCCCTTTCACACATACACCGTTGTTTATTGTTGATTTCCCTATACCATAGTCCTGTGTATGAAACTTGAAACCATTCACAAAATATCCCTTGTAACATTTCACTAAGCGTGATGGCCCTTGTGCTATATCTTTGATATTTTTTGATACGGAATTTCTATCATTAGTTACCTATTAATGAAAGCAATAAATAGAGAATAGTTAGATATCGTAATTAGACACATATACTTGGAAGTAAGTTGAAATGGTTTACATACAAATTGTCTCAACCAAGTGTCAAATTGTTCTTCACGCCTTTTCTCTAGTTGCGTATCAATGACGAAGGGATTTTCTTCCCTAACAACATCATCGAACATCCTACTTAAACAGGACAAAATTAGACCTCATAACCATGTAAATTCCAATGTGAAATAGTATGTACTACGAGGATACCAAGATACTCACTCTACAAATATAGATAATCTCCCCATTGATTGAGGACAACCCCCATCATCATTTCGAGGAACTCTATTCAACTTTGTTTGACTGTGCGGTTAAAATTAATACGAGCAAAATGTTGAAATCTCTTCAATAATATAGTCTTCACATATGAAACCCTCAATGTACGCTCGATTTCGGACTTTGCTCTTTAAACGAAACATACACCTAAACATAATTTAATTAACTATAATTAGCAAAAGGAATTTATAATGTTAATAGATTATACTTGTACATATTACCTCTCAAACGGATACATCCATTGGTATTGAACGGGTCCTCCGACCTTGGCTTCATAAGCTAAGTGAACAGGCAAATGCTCTATACTATCAAAAAACGAGGGGGAAAGATCTTCTCGAGTTTGCATAGTGTCACACTATATTCCTCTCTAATAACTCCGTATGCTGCAGACGCAACTCAGTCACACATAATTCTCTAAAGAAATTATTGAGTTCTGTTAATGCATCCCAAATAGCGTTCGGAACCAGATCACGAAAGGCAATAGGTATAAGTCTCTACATAAAAATGTGACAATCATGACTCTTTATACCATAAAACTTGCCTTCCTCCAAGCTTACAGATCTACCCAAGTTCGAAGCATATCCATTTGGGAACTTCAAATTTTTCACTCAATGACATACATCGAAGATTTGCTCTTTGTTTAATGGTATGAACCTTTTAGCATCCGAGTCCTTCCATTAATTTGCTTTAACTCTAATTTTGGCCGTTTGCAATATAACCCCAAATCCAGTCTTGCATTAATGTTGTCTTTCGACTTTCCTTTAACATCCATAACTATGTTAAAAACATTTTCGAACACATTTTTTTCAATATGCATCACATCCAAATTATGACGAATCAAAAGTGTTTTCCAATAAGGCAACTCCCAGAAAATACTTCTTTTCACCTGGTTGTGTTGGACCCCAAAACCTTGAATAGTTTGTTTACCATATTTTGTCCCAAATATAATATCCGGAATGGAAGACACCCGATAAAACATCTCCTCCCCCGACAGTCTAGGAGGCGGCTCGGCATTCTTAACTTTTCGCTTTTGAAACTTATCCCTTTGTTTCCGATATAGATGATCAATAAGAAGGAATTGGCGATGACAATCAAAGAATGAAGTCTTTCGACCATTCACGAGAACAAATGACTTTGTGTGCTCCATGCAGTAAGGACATGCTAACTTTCCATGAGTGCTCCATCCGAACAATATTGCATAAGCCGGAAAGTCACTTATGGTCCATAAAAGGGCTGCCCTCATAATGAAGTTTGTTTCCTTGAAATATCATAAGTGGTTACACCGTCGGTCCATAACAATTTTAGTTCTTCAATCAAAGGTTTCAAAAAAACATTAATATGTTTTATCGGATTTCTTGGGCCAGGAATAATCAAAGTAAGGAAAATGAATGGCTGCTTCATACACATGGAGGGAGGCAAATTATGTCACGGCCCAAACTGGGTTTGTGAGCAGTCATCCGTTGCCTTGAATGCCGGCTATATTTTTACAGAAAATCGGATAGAACCTCCCCATAAATCGGAGGTCTGCCATATACAAATAAAACTGTTTAATTTAAAATTATCCTGTAAATAAAATAAAACGGTCATCCCGACCTCACAACAACTTACCAACCACAACAGACATCCAGAACAATGCCAGACTATATAAATTTTCAACAATTCTAGCCACAGACCTCTACTGTCATACCCAACTAAAGCATGAGCAGCCGCCACACCGAGCAGGTCTAAAGTTTATACAAATGTACAACAAATTTCCTAAGTAGAAAGTTTAAATGCTTACAGATGTCTCAATGCAAGTAAAATGAACCAAAGCAAAAATTATGCACACAACTGCCTATAAGTTATACAGTCATCTCATAATATATACGGCCAACTACGGATCTCAATATCAAGACCGCGTAGGGTTTAAACAAAGTACAAAATTCATATTTCAAATTTAACTTAAATCTCACTATCGTAAATACCAAATCTCAGGGTATGCTATCAAAACCTCTAGAGCCTGAAATGTCACTCTATTACAAAAATCCTGTCTGAGGAAGGAAAAGAGAGGGGTGAGTATCATGGGAAGATACCCAGTGAGTGAAGGGGATAATATCAAGCATAAATAGTGTGGGTGAATCATTGTAGTGTCAAATAATATCATTTAAAACAAAATTTACATTTCGCAGCAAAACATGATATGTTTAGTAATTTGAAATCATTAAATCAATCACACGATAACAAGTATGTATGCATCCATTTAAAAATCAAATAATAGTAGAGCAAACCAAAAATAATCTTGGCAAAGGTCAACCATGACCAAAGAAAGGCGCATCGGGGGTTTTATTATGCATAGGCTTTAAAATCGCTCTCTACCTCAACGTTGGCCATGAGTTTGCTGGGCCATGAGTTTGCTGGAGCTAACTCATCATCGTATATAGGACCCCGTCCGGTGTTAGATGGTGGCGTCACACACGTCCTCCCCCTAGGTGGGTTCAACCAGCCGCGCTTATAGCCCTTAGAATCGATGACGTTTGTAGATACCTCTTGCAGAAGCGTATCCGAGCAACCTGTGCCTCTACAAATGTCCTTCGTAGCTACAGAATTATCAATATCATCATAATAGTATCACAAGGGTACAACGTCCCACAAGTAAGAATTATATCATCACATAACTAGTGGGCATCCAACCCACATAGTTCATCGAAAACATTTCAAATCCATGTGTCAATACATTCATCAAATCATTTCAAATCCAAACCAATGCGATAGCAAAATAGAAAACATTTCTAGTTCTCAAATAATGCCACAATATCATTTCATTTCAAACATGGATGCATAGTCATCAAAACATAAATTTACGACACTCCAAATGTCACAAAACAAGTTTTGAAATTTAATATCACACGTCGAGTCAATGCATATCGAAAGCATGTTTTATTGAAAACACGACAGAAACAAGTTTTACTATTTTATGCAAAAGATTAGAGTCTCACTCACTTTTCTAGGAAGGGTGGTCACTCCCTATTTTCAAAAATAATTCAATCTGATTTCTCGATTCTCCAAAAAGATCAACCTAGTCAGATAATCACAACTTCAATTTATGAATGCACTCTAATGTCATCAGTTGCATTTCATTTATAAACATTTTATAATGAGAAAGACTGCATTAACCCTTGAACTCAAATCCCAATTTCTGACTATTTTCATGCATAGGTCAATTTAAACTCCAAGGGAAAACTATTCAAATCAACTTAATTTGATTCGATTATCCTGAACAGTCCCATTTCATATAAAAGCTTACACTTAACCTAATTGATCATATACAATGTTATTCAAACACTTAGTCAGAATCAAAACCCCAAGTCAGTTACCTGCGCAGAGGTTCGTGGGCTGTCACAGGCTCACGGGCCGACGGGCCATCGTGAGCTCGCGGCTACCGTGGGCTCATGGGTCAGCAGTGGACTTCGCGGCCTGGCCGGGTCGTGGGCTAACAACTCGCGGGCTGGCGGGCTGGTAGGCTTACGGGCTGGTGGGCTCACGGGCTAGTGGCTCGCGGGCAGGCAGGCTCATGGGCTAGGGCTTGCGCTCGCGGGCTGGAGTGCTCGTGGGCTAGAGCCCTCACGGGCTAGGGCTCGCACTCGCGAGCTGGAGCGCTCGTAGGCTGGAGCGCGCCCGTGTGCAGGTGTGCTCCCGAGCAGGCGCGCGCTCGCACTCGTGCTTAGGTATGCTCCCGAGCAGGCATGCGCTCGCGCTACGGACAGCTCGGGTAGTCGAGCGCTTGCGCTGTAAGCACTAGCATGGGAAACGCGCACTCGTGTTGGTGCAGGGAGGGCCGTGCTGCAGGCTGGCACTCACGAGCTAAGGCGTGCGCTGGCGCGAGGAGGATCGCGCTGTAGGCTGGCGCTTGTGAGCTTAGGCGCGCGCTCGCACGAGGAGGATCGCGCTCGCGGGGAGGCAGCGGTCGCGGGGAGGGAGCAGCGGTGGAGAGAGAGAGCAGCGACGGAGAGAGAGAGAGAGCGGCGGAAGGGAGAAAGCAGCGGCGGAAGGGAAGAGCAGTGGCAGAGGAGAAGAGGCGGAGAGAGAGAGAGAGAGAAAAAGGGATTAGGGCTAAAAGCCCTAATCCAATTTCGGGAGGGGGTCCTGCGTTTTGCCTCAAAACGCAACACTCCACTGGCCCTTTTTTTTTTTTTACTCTGATCATTATTATTATTATTATTATATATATATTTATTTATTTATTTATTTTACCCTAATTTTTACAGATACGGTAATAATTTAAATATACCAAAAATTCAATTTAAATACCACAAAATCAAAAATCAATATAAATAAATAAAATTTCTCGTACAAAAATACGACATCATAGAGTCGGTGTTATATTTTTTAACCCCCTAAAATCAAGTTTCGTTTTCGAAACTAAAAGAGAACTAAATAGCAAATAAATGGGGGTACTGTCTCCTCATAGTCTCCTCGGGCTCCTAGGTTTCCTCCTCGACCTGATCACTCCTCCACAAAACTCTGACCAATGTGACTTGTTTGCTCCGTAGCTTTCTGACCTACTGATCTAGAATAGCCACGGGCTGAATCGGAAGACTAAGGTCCTCTCGTAACTCAACAGGTAGAGGTTCAAGTATATGAGAAATATCGGCCAAGTACTTCCTGAGTACTGAGACATGGAAAATATCATGAATACGGGAAAGTTCATCCGATAGCTCTAATATGTATGCCACACTCCCAACCCTCTCAAGAATACGGAAGGGCCCAATATATCTGGGGCTCAACTTGTCCCGCTGCCTGAATCGTATAACTCCCTTCCAACGAGATATTTTTAAGAAAACCATATCTCCCGTAGCAAACTCAAGAAGTCGCGCGCCTACGATCAGCTTACGTCTTTTGTCTGTCTTGGACAGCTTTCATCCATTCACGGATGACCTTAACTTTATCCTTTGTTTGCTCAATCAACTCAACACTGCTGAGACGTCGCTCTCCAACCTCATCCCAGCATATCGGGGTATGGCACTTCCTACCATCTAGTGCCTCATACGGGTGCATCCCTATACTGGGCTGATAGTTGTTATTATATGCGAATTCGACCAGTGAAAGATGTCGATCCCAACTATCCCGAAAATCTATCACACATGCCCTCAGCATGTCTTCAAGGATCCGAATGGTTCTCTCTGACTGACCATCTGTCTACGGGTGATAGATTATACTAAAATTCAGTCTTGTGCCCATTGCCTATTGTAATTTGGGCTAAAATCTGGAAGTAAATCTTGGGTCCCTGTATGATACTATCGATAAAGGAACACCATATAGCCAGACTATCGTATCAATGTAAAGATGCGCCAAGGTCTCTAAAGGATAGTCGCTGCGAATAGGAAGAAAATGCGCGGACTTGGTAATGTGATCTCACTTCTACTCAGGGATGGGTAAGGGCTGTAATGTACCAGCCGGTCGCTGATGCTCGGCTTTCACCTGCTGGCAAACTAAACACCTAGCCATAAAATCTATGATTTCCCGTTTCATGCCAGGCTACCAATACATCTTGGTACCACCCGGATGCAATACATAAGCGGAGGAGTGCGCCTCCTTGAGTATGGCCTTGCGAAGATCTGAATCAGCGGGAATGCAAACCTGCTCTCTATATACAACTAGTCCGTCATCGCGGACTCGGAAGTCTCCACTCTCGCCTTTGCTGATCCTTTCAAGAATACTCTGGAGCTCCTCATCTAACCCCTGAAACTCTTTAATACGATCAAGCAAAGTCAGCCTCACCTTAAATCGAGCTAGTAGTGCTCCTTGATCATCACTAGTCAAACTGACCCCGAGTATACGGAGTCCCATCAAGCAAGAGAGGTAAGCACTCTCTGTCATAGTGGAGGGAGAAGAGGAGGATGATGATTTTTGGCTCAATGCATCTGCCACCACATTTGCCTTTCCCGGATGGTAATCAATGATAAGGTCGTAGTCTTTCAATAATTCCAACCATCTCCTCTGTCTGAGATTTAACTCCCGCTGGGTGAACAAATATTTTAGACTTTTGTGATCCGTGAATACTCTACAAGTCACCCATAAAGATAATGTCGTCATATTTTCAACGCAAAGACCATGGCTACCAACTCTAAATCATGTGTCGGGTATTTAATCTCGTGTTTCTTCAGCTGTCGCGAGGCATATGCAATAACCCGACCATCCTGTATCAGAATACAATCAAATCCCTATTGGCTAGTATCACTGTATATTATATATTCCCGACTGCTAGTAGGAAGGGCTAAAATAGGAGCGGATGTCAACCGTTGTTTGAGCTCCTGGAAGCTCGCCTCACAATGGTCATCCCAAACAAACTTGACCCCCTTCTAGGTCAATCTCGACAACGGAGCAGCTATTCGGGAGAATCCCTCTACAAATCTGTGATAATACCCTGCCAAACTGAGAAAACTACGAATCTCGGTAACTGTTTGTGGCTGCTCCCACTTCACTATAGACTCAACCTTCCGCAAATCAACATAAATACCCTCCGCGGAGATAATGTGCCCCAAGAATCCAATTTGTCTCAGTCAAAACTCACATTTCAAGAATTTGGCATATAGCTACTTCTCACGGAATATTTGCAATACCACCCGAAGGTGTTCAACATGATCTTCATCACTCCGTGAATATATCAAGATGTCATCGATGAATACGATGATGAACCGATCCAAATAGTCGTGAAAAACTCAGTTCATCAAATCCATGAAAGCAACTGGGGTATTAGTCAGCCAAAACGGCATGACTAAAAACTCGTAATGACCGTATCGGGTGCGAAAAGCTGTTTTGAGCACATTTTCAGCCCGAATTCTCAATTGATGATAACCCGAATGGAGATCAATCTTAGAGAAGACCATAGCTCCCTGTAGCTGATCAGACAAATCATCTATTACGTGGTAGGGGATATCTGTTTTTGATGGTGGCTTTGTTCAATTGCCTGTAGTCCACACAATACCGAAATATTCCATCCTTCTTCTTTACAAACAGCATTGGAGTGCCCCAAGGTGAAGTGCTCGGGCGAATGAACCCCTTGTCTAGGAGTTCTTGTAACTGAGTCTTAAACTCTCTTAATTCAGTAGACGCCATTCTGTATGGCGGAATAGAAATAGGATTGGTTTTCGGTACTAGATCAATCTCGAAATCAAACTCCCAAACTGGTGGTAATCCAGGAAGCTCCTTGGGAAATATCTCTGGAAACTCCTGCACCACATGGACATCTTCAAGTCTCGGTCCCTCAATGGTGGTGTCGACAATATAAGCTAGATAAGCCGCACTACCACGATGTACCAAGCGTCTGGCCTTCATAACAGAGATAATACAGCGGGGTAATACTCGTCTCTCGCCCTGAAAAACTATTGGTGGCTGTCTGGACCTCCGAAACTCAACCTCTTTCGTGAAACAATCCATGGAAGTCCAGTATAAACTCAGCCAATCCATCCCTAGGATGGCATCAAAATTCGTGATAGGGAGCGGAATCAGATTTGCCTCTAATACTGTCTCCCCAATACCGACTTCACAACCCTTATAGATTGTATCTCGAATGATATGCTTGTCAAGAGGAGTGACTACCATAATCTGCTCATCAAGTGACGAGAGAGGTCTATCAAAATGGCGAGCGAACGTGTCGCTCACATATGAAAAATTTGACCCGGTATTTATAAGAATACGGGCGTCGATACCAAATATTCGCATGGTACCTAAGGATAGGATAAAGATTAAAGATATTTAAAATACGAAGAAAAGTAGACAAATTCATATATATATCAAACTAGTTAAGTTTCTAAAGATTTAACTAGTCAAAATTGTATATCGACATCATAACATACAAGAAGCTTATACAGAAAATACAACAAAAGTACTACACTGAGTGATCTGCAGGAGGATTAACCATAATAACATCAGGGTTTGCCTACGCGTCCTCCAGCGTCATTGCAAACACACGAGCCTGGGCCCTAGCCTGCTGTCGCGACGATCCTGGTACTGTATTACTCTCGGCTGTAGTCCAGGGAGCGGTAAGAGCTGAGTGCACAGGTGTCCTCTGCTGGCCTGTGCCAAAAGTACCAGTACAACTCTGCAAAGTCGATCCTTCTCGACCTAAATCTGGGCAGACACTCCTAATGTGACCTTACTTCCCACACTGGAAGCAACGGGTACTCTACATGCCCTAAAGGCATGGTAACTACTGCATCTATGGAAGAAAGACTGTCTTTGTGTAGTAGGCTGTGTAGGCTGTGTAGAGACACTAGGGGCTGGTGCCCCAAAACCCTGTGGTCGAGGTCCCTGTCCCGGTCCGCTGGTCTGAAGCTAAAAAAACCTTCGGAATATCTAAAACCTCTACCTCTCTTCGAAAACTGTCCACCTTATGACCCAGTCTTCCTCTTCTGGTGACTGTCCCTCTGTCTAACCTCAGCTCGGATGATCTCTTCCACCCGATACGCTGAATCAATCACCTCTGATAGTATAAAAGAGGGAGTCACCGTCATATACTTCCTGATACTCAATTGGAGGCCATCTTCAAACTTGAACCTCAACTGAGCTGGTGTAGCCATGTCGGGAACAAAGGCTGCTAATCGTCTGAGCTCAGCCTCGTACTCTGAAACTGACCTCGTCCCCTGGCTTAAGTGCAGGAAATCCGTCCTCATCCAGTCCTGCTGGAACGGGGTGAAGTACATGAGATCGAACTCTCATAGAAAGTCCTCCCACCGCAGGATCTGTGTAGCACTGTCACGGATAGCCTCCCACTACGAAAAGGCATCTCCGTCGAGGAGCCTCTCAGCAACTCTCAATCTGAGCTTCTCTGACAACCCCAAATCCGTAAAGATCCTATGAGTCCTGTTGATCCAGTGTTTCGCCGTTACGACATCACTAGATCCTGAAAAGTCTGTATATCTGAGCTACCGAGACTCTTTCACCAACTGAGTGAGCTCGTGGATGCACCTCAAAATAGCCGACGTCTCATCGGTCGTAGTAGAAACAGAAGGTCCGACCACTGAAGGAGGAATCAGTGCCATAGGTGCAGGTATGGCCGTAGGTGCAGTCGCTAGAGTCTGTAGTGGAGGTGGTAGCATCTGCGCCCCATATCTACTGTACCACTCCTGCCACTGCCTCAAGGCATTGAGTGGTGGTGGAGGAATCTCTACTGTACTAGTCGATGGATGTGTTAGGGGTGGCACTGAAGAAGGTGCGTGAGTAAAAGAAACACCCTCCGGTGCTCGTAAAGCCTCAAGTGCCCTAAAAGCCTCAGGCACTAAGGGACTCTCCGTGGTGCACCGCGCCTACCACGTTTAGGCGGCATAATTCTACAAAAAGAGTACCGATTCATTAGATATAAACAAGGATTAGGGTTAGTTACCAGGTAACTAACCCCCCTAAAAGAGAATTTGAGTTATGAATGAAGGCATTCGAATGCGGAATCATGGAATGCATACCTCGTATCTCATACCCTTTATAATAAATGATCTTATATGACTATGACCGTGTACGAGACTTTAAATGATTGTATGAAACTCTCTAATGTATTGAGAACTTTTAAACGTACTTGGAAAGACTTTTACTGCTATTTTTTCTCTAACCTAAACGCTCTGATACCAATAGAACTGTCATGCCCCAAACCGGGTTTGTGAGCAGCCGTCCATTGCCCTGAATATCGGCTATATTTTTATAAAAAATCGGGTAGAAACTCCCCATAAATCGAATATCTCCCATGTACAAATAAAGCTGTTTAATTTAAAATCATCCTGTAAATAAAATAAAATGGTCATTCCGGTCTCACAACAACCTACCAACCACAGTAGATATCCAGAATAACACTAGACTATATAAATTTCCAACAATCCTAGCCACAGACATCTACTGTCATGCCTTGAACTCAAATCTGATTTCAAAAATAATCCAATCTAGTCAGATAATCATAACTTCAATTTATAAATACACTCTAATGTCATCAGTTGCATTTCATTTATAAACATTTTATAATGAGAAAGGCTGCATCAACCCTTGAACTCAAATCCCAATTTCTAACTATTTTCTTGTATAGGTCAATTTAAACTCCAAGGGAAAACTATTCAAATCAACTTAATTTGACTCTATCATTCTGAACAGTCCCATTTCATATAAAAGCTTACACTTAACCTAATTTATCATATACAATGTTATTCAAACACTTAGTTAGAATCAAAACCCTAAATCAGTTACCTGCGCAAAGGTTTGTGGGCTGTCACGGGCACACGGGCCATCTCGGGCCGTCGCGGGCTCGCAGCTATAGTGGGCTCGCGGGTTAGCAGTGGGCTTCGCAGCCTGGCGGGCTCGCGGGCTGGCAGCTCGCCGACGGGCGGGTTGGCAGGCTCACGGGCTGGTGGGCTCGCGAGCTAGTGGCTCGCGGGCTGGCAGGCTCACGGGCTAAGGTTCGCACTCGCGAGTTGGAGCGCTCGTGGGCTGGAGCGCGCCCGTGCGCAGGTACCCTCCCGAGCAGGTGCGCACTGGCACTCGTGCACAGGTGTGCTCCCGAGCAGGCGCACGCTTGCGCTCGTACTGTGGAGCGCTCGGGCAGTTGCGCACTCGCGCTGTGGAGCGCTGGTACGGGAAACGCGCACTCGTGCTGGTGCAGGGAGGATCGTGCTGCAGGCTGGCGCTCGCAAGCTAAAGCGCACGCTTACGCGAAGAGGATCGTGCTGCAGGCTGGCGCTCGCGAGCTGAGACGCGCGCTCGCGTGAGGAGGATCGCTCTCGCAGGGAGGCTGCGGTCGCGGGGAGGGAGCAGCAGTAGAGAGAGAGAGCAGCAGCGGAGGGAGAGAGCAGCGGCAAAAGGGAGAGAGCAGCGGCGGAGGAGAGGAGGTGGAGAGAGAGAGAGAAAGAAAAAGGGATTAGGGCTAAAAGCCCTAATCCAATTTTGAGAGGGGGTACTGCGTTTTGCCTCAAAACGCAACACTCCGCTGGCCCCCGTTTTTTTTTTCTCTGATCATTATTATTATTATTATTATTTAAATATATATATATTCATTTTACCCTAATTTTCACGGATACGACAATAATTTAAATATACAAAAAATTCAATTTAAATACCCCAAAATCAAAAATCAATATAAATAAATAAAATTTCTCGTTCAAAAATACGACATCACAGAGTCGGTGTTACAAATTATACACAGTTACAAATACCTGCCAGCTGGAGTATGGAATGGTTGACTGATAAAAAGGATTAAATCTATCTGTGCATAACCCTAAGCGAATATTTCGAGATTCGGATACAAAGGATGGATGACTACAATCGAATTGTTTCCAAGCTTCACTATGGGCCAGGTGTGTAACAGCTTCATCGTCACTACGTTCATTTCTGGCATGCCATGTCATGTGTTCTGATATAACTCTTGACATGCCATTTCATGTCACTACGTAACACCTTGTTGGGCACTTTCTTTTGTCTACTAGTCCTAAAATTTCTTATTTTATACCGTGGATGATCGCAAACAACACACTTCATCTTATCCCGATTTTGTTGATAATATAACATGCAATAATTTTCACAAACATTAATCTTCTCATACCCAAGTCCAAGTTTTTCAAAAGTTTCTTCGCTCTGTAGAAATTGCTTGGGAATTTTGATTCTTCGGGTAACATCGCTTCAATAATCTCATTTAAGCGATCATAACACGCTTTACTCATGTTGAAGTCGGACTTACAATTTAACAACTATGACACCACTGACAACATTGTGTGCATGTTACACCCATTCCATAATGGTTCGTCCGCACTTCTCAACAACTCATAAAACAACGCTGCCTCTGGATTAGGTGCGTCATTATTGACCACATTGATTTCCTCATAATTGCAATTCTAATCATATTGAGGGCCTAATGCATCGGCAACCATTGATCTATATGGGGTCTCAACATCTTCTCAACATCTTGATAATTCCCCTTCAAATTCTGTGTTTCTCAGAAACCCATATGGTGTAACCACAAACAAAGCCTCTTGACAATAAGTGTCCTGTGACATCATCTCGACACAAGAATTTATGGTTGCAACACTTAAGGCAAGGATATCTAATTTTTGATCCATCCATGATGTTATGTTGAGCACAGGCAAATTTCAAAAACTCATTAACACCCTCAACAAATTCATCTCTCAGGTATCTATTAGCTAAACGACGATACATCCAATTATGATCAATGGATCTCATAGCCCAATTAGACACTGTATAAGAACACATATAGGAGAGAAATATAAGGTTAACAACAAGCGCAAATTCATGAACGTCGCAACAAAAAACAACTAGAAGTGCTTTTGTTATGCGTCATGGTTAAACCTATGAAAGGAAATCACCGACATGTCTATTCATGGAGGTGGAAAGAATGCCAAAATATCTCTACAACATCGCCCTTTGACAAATAACAGATTCTGAAAGGGAGAGGGAGAGAGGGGGAGAGAGAGAGAAAGAGAGAGAGACATATAGAGAGAGAGAGAGAGAGGATTTTGCATGTACGAATGTCGTAAACCATGACTCATGGAGTTACTTAATTGCTTAACAGAGGAAGAAAGTCTATAGCACAATTTAATGAAAAAAAAAAGATAGCATATGGTAGACAAAGGAGATTACGACCATGGTTATTGGATTGTTAATACATGGGAAGCATGCACCAAGCTTTACAAATATAATATGTAATAACACGAAAGGTTGACTGGCGATGTATGTGGTAAACGGTGAAATCAGTTTCCAGTTTTCGTTCACCTACTAATTATTGCAACATAGCTCAAGTTTTCTATTTCTTCAACGAAAGATGACTAGTCAGAACTTGAAATTAACCTGAAGCTAATAAGACCCGAATGGCTAGGTATATGCAAGAAAAAGCGGACTACGGTAATGGACCCTAAGATGACAAATTGTTAGGATTGCATAAACTTATTTCTTTGACATTCTTAAAATAATGGAAAACGCAAATGAAGAAAAAACGGAAATCAAAATAATAAAGATATACGGTATTGTAGCTAAAGTGGACAACCTTTAAGCAATTTGGGAAAAAATCTTCTCTATGTGTTTATAACCCTACAGATATTGAATAGTTTAGAAGCAACATAGATGCAAATTATTGCTACTGTCTTCCAAGCCATTATTCTATTACAGTGAGTCATACTTAGATATGACATTATCAAAATAATCTGACATTTGTCTAGTAGCGAAGTATTTAGACATTATCAAAATAATCTGACCTTTCCTTCTTACGAGTATAATTATGCAATCTGATCTAAAATGGAGTCAAAACCAATGGTCCAATTCAAATCACCAAAATATGCTCATGAAGGTCTCATTCATGTATGTTCTATAATGGATTATTCAGATCTAGATTTTTTTTCTCTCCGCACTAATGTATGTTCTGCACAACAAACATCTATGTTCTGCCAAGAAACCCTAAAGTATGCAGGAAAGAGAGAGACATACAGAAAGACAAACCTGAAGGACCAACGACGGTGACGAGGAGGAGGTCAAACTTGACTGCGTCGTGATCTTCGCTACCGAGACGCCACAACAAAACTTTTCCACCGTGATTAGGACAGTAACGCCACGGAGATACAAAGTGTGAGTGAGAGAAAGAGATAGAGAGAGACACGAGAAAACATTTCGAGTTCTCATGACTTGGGGTTTTTTTCCCCTCTTTATTTTTTATCGATGGACTTTCCGTCCGTAATCCATCATTAATTATAACTATGATTCATGATTACGATGGATTTCCGATGGAATTTAATTTTCCCAATGTTGGGCCGCTCATCCGTCACTATTCTCTCTGAAATAACAAACACGGAAGAATAATCAATATCTTTCCGTGAAAATCACCGACGGAAAGTCTCCGTCGCAAATTCTGTCCGATACTGTTGCTGATCAGTTGGAAACGTATAAATTTTTTCATCCTTGCCGCTGACATTAATCCCATGCTAATCAGTTGCAATCATCAATTGAATTTTTCCGTCGGTAAAAATCCGTTGGTGAAGCCGGGCATTCTTGTAATGTCACCAATGGTTTTTTATGCCTATAGAGACACTTTTGAAGAAACCATTGGGAAATGTATACATTTTTCAACGGTATAAATTATCCATCAAGAAAAGTTTATCAACTGTTAGTAAAGGTACTACAACCGTCTGCAAAAGCGATATTCAATTCTGATAGTTGTCATTTGTGGTTAGCAAATGTAAGAATGTTTATGAATGGTTTGAAAATAGTCTCTATATAACTCTTTTTTACTGTCTACTTAACCATATTGTTTGCATAATTTTTATATTTATGCTAACTCATATATTGCATCATCTTTAAAAATTATATTTAATTCTAATGGTTATCACTTGTGGTTAGTAAATGTGACAGTCTTTAGAAATGGTTTAAAAACAATCTCTATATAATTCTTCATTACTGTCTACTCAACCATACCGTCTGCCTAAATTCTATACCTATACTAACCTATATATTACACTATCTATAAAAACGATATTCAATTAGGACAGTTATCATTTGTCATTAGTAAATGTGACACTCTTTTAAGGACAATTCTTTAATAGTCTATATACATAACTCTTCTTTACTGTCTTCCTCCCCCGTGCAGCTCCCCCATGCATGCCCGTGTGGGGAGCGGGTATACGCGGTACCCCACTTTATTCACACGATTCTACCACACAAGCAAGCACAGTCCCATACCCGCACGACTTGTCTTGAACACCATATTATTAATTTAAATTATTGTTATTATTATTAATTTAAATAATATAATGATATGAAATTATTAATATTATTAATTTAAATAATGTAATGATATTAAATTAGTGATTTATATAATATAGTGTTATGATATATTTTTTATTATTAGATAATATAGTGAACACAATAATACATTAATTATCAATATTATATAATTATATATAAATTTCAAAAAAAAACTAACAACAATAATATTAAATTATTCTAATTCACATTTAATTTACAAGATTTATACAATTTAGACATTTTAACTATAACTCCACAACAAAACAACAAAACCTCTCATTTTGGCGCTAAAAAATTTCTATTTTTAGTACCAATTGGCACAAAAAAAACGTCAATTTATTCTTTTTTTTTTTGCACCAAAAACATTTTTTACTCTTATTGCTTGTTTCGTGTAATTATTTCATTTATTTTTCTTTTTTTCTACTCTATTTGCTTTGTTTCGTGTATTTATCATTTGTCATCAATAAATGTGGCACTCTTTGAAGGATGCTTTGAAAACAGTCTCTATATGAGTTTTTTTTACTGACTTCTAAATCATACTATCTACATAAGTGCTACAATTATGTTAAGCTATAGATTGTACTGTATGTAAATGTTATCTATAATGTTAACTATTATCACTTTTTGTCAATAAATGTATCAGTCTTTAAGGAGAGTTTAAAAATAGATTCTTTACGGGAAATTTATACTATCCGCTGAATCATATAGTCTGTATAAGTTTATAACTATGCTAACTCATATATTGTACCATTTGAAAATGTTACATACTATTCTAACGGTTTTTAGTTTTCATCGATAAATATGGTACTTTTTAGTGATTATTTGAAAATAGTCTCTATATATATTATTTATACTGACTATTGAGTTCTACCGTCTATATAACTTTTAGGGACAGTTTAAAAATTTAAGGGTTAAGATGTCAAACCATTTGCGATACTTGGAGATAAATTGCAATAATAGTGGATAATTTGTGATAACAGGTGATGCGTTGCTATAACAGGTGATAAGTTGCGATAACATATGGTAATTTTATGATAACTTATTGTAAATTTATAATAACTAGTGGTAATATAGTCTGATAATAATATTATTTATTGGAGTCAAATATAATGATAATTAATGATAAATTTGTGATAACTAGTGGTAATATGTGATGACAGGTGATAAATATAGTGATAACTAGTAATAAGTTTGTGATAACAAGTGATAGACGGCGCAGGGGCGTAGTAGACCGCGACTTACCATAACTTACAACCCACTTTATACCTGCTATCATAATTTTACCATTAGATAATGCGCGGTAGAGTAACACAGGGCCCGGGCATGCACGGGCATGCACGGGGCTACAGCACATGCCCACACAGCTCTATCATGCATGTCACCCGACTCTACCACGCATGCAAGCGTAGTCCCCCGCACAGTTCTACTGTACACGCAAGTGTGGCCGCACATGCCTGCACAGCTCTACCGCGCATGCAAGTGTGGGGCGCAGGCATGTGCGGTACTGCACCGAGCAGTCTGTGTTAAGTATCATATTATTAATTTAAATTATTAGTATTATTAATTTAAATAATATAATGATATGAAATTATTAATTTAAATTATTAATATTATTAATTTAAATAATGTAATGATATTAAATTAGTAATTAATATAATATAGTTTTATAATATATTTTTTATTATTAGATAATATAGTGATCACAATAATACATTAATTATCAATATTATATAATTTTATATAAATTCAAAAAAAATCATCTAACAACATTAATATTAAATTATTTTAATTCTTATTTAATTTACAACATTTATACAATCTAGACATTTTATTGATAACTCCACAATAAAATAACAAAACCTCTCCTTTTGGGGTCCAAAAACAATTTTCTACTTTTGGCATCAATTTAATCAAATTTCTCTTTTTGGAGCCAAAAACAACGCTAATTTAATCATCTTTTTTTGGTGTCAAAAACATTTTTTACTCTTATTGCTTGCTTCGTGAATTTATTTCATTTATTTCACTTTTTTTCTACTATGTTTGCTTTGCTCCGATTTATTTCTCTGACTTTTGCAATTCTCTATTGGGTTGTGCAAAACAAACGTATTTATATTTAATATGATGGACAAGTCTTGGATGTTTTCTAAATTAAGAGAGTGATGAATATATTGGTGAGATTAATGCATTTCTTAAATTTGCATCTCGAAATATTCAATCCTTTGATGGAAAGATATCATGCTCTTATGTCAAATATTTCTATACATTGAGATTTCTTATACACACGGTCTTCAATCACTTGTTACGTCATGAGTTTTAATGTGGTTATGATAAATGGATATATCATAGAGAGAGTAATGGAAAATCTATAACTCATGCATCCAACGTATCCAACTTACATGATAATCTTTTTTACCATGATATATTTGACATATTACATAATGTATTTACACATTTACATGATCCATCCAACATACATGAACCAACTTCTCATGCATCTAACTTGGATAAATCAACTTCAGATAAGTTTCATGAATTATTTTAGAATGCCAAAAAACCAGCATATCTAAAATCGAATTACATTATGCTTACAACTATTATGCACTTATATCATTTAAAGTGATTGTGTGAGTGGAACAACAAATCTTTTTCATTACCCTTAATGTTTTTAACAGAATTATTGTCTGATGAAAATATATTGCCAAATAGTTGTCATGAAGTGAAGAAAACTATTTCAGTTTTAGGGTTAAGATATGAGGAAATATATGTTTGTTCTAATGATTATATGTTGTACTAGAAACACAATGCTAAAGACAATGCATGTTATGTGTGTGGTAGTTCAAGATGGAAATCAAATTTAGATGGAGATCAAGAAGATCAAGATGTTAATAAAAAAAATCTGTCAAAATATTGAGATGATTTCTTTTGATTCCTAGATTACAAAGACTATTTATATGTAGCCAAACTGTTTCTTTGATAAGATAACATCATGATAAGAGAACAAAAAATAGACTCCTAAGACACCCAGCAGATTCTCTTGTATGGAAGGAGTTTGATTTCCTATACCCTAACTTCACTTCTGACCCAAAAAATATTCGATTAGGGCCAACATTAGATGTTAATAAAACAATGAATGTTATGCATAGCATTTGGTCAGTACTCATGATAGCATATAACATACCTCTTTAGTTATGCATGAATTCTATAAACTTCATACTTACATTACTTATTTCTGATCCTAAAAGTTCTGATGACAAGATAGATGTGTACATGCAACCAATGGTCGAAGAATTGAAAAATTGAGCAATGTATCAACACAGATGAATGATGATAATGATGTTGATAGAGTAGGATGTGATGCATATACGTACAAAATATAATGAATTTACATTATACAATCATTGATTTGTTTTCTCTATTTTTTATATTTTTATTTGTTCTACTTGTGCATCATATGTAGTGATATAGCTATAATGTATGACAACAAATGATAATAAGTGATATTGTTATAACAAGTGGTATAATAAATAATAACAAGTGCATCTTATGACACAAAAATTAGATTTTGATATGAAAATATAATAGAAAAAGATTTAAAAATAATCTAATCAATTGGTTTAAAATAAATTAAGCTGCTAGCTAACGTGTAAAGCACAAACAAACCGCGAGTGCTTCGATACAGTTAACAAGTCGTAAAATTTGCATGAAACATAATAATTGCAAGGTAACAAGTCGTAACAAGTCCTAAAAATTGTATTAATAAGCATTTATGAAATAACACATATGAAAAAGTTAACAAATCGTAAAAATTACATGAAATGTAGTAATTGCAAGATAACAAGTCGTAACAAGTTCTAAAAATTGAATTAGTAAGTATATAGGAAACAAAACATATGAAAACATATGGGAAAGAAAAAGGGGTATTGACTAAAAGTATCACGCGTATTGACTAAAACGAATAATGATTAAAATGTATAATGAAACAAGAGGCGGATAAAAGTAATAACACATAAAAAAAATGTAATGAAAAAAGGCGCAGAAAGGGAGTTTAAATTGTGTAATGAAAAAAGATACGAAAAAGGGGTTTTGAAAATTTGTTTGTGATGACAGTGTGATACGTCGCCCTGTGCTGTGATATAATATGTCCATTTAACTTAAAAGACATTATTGCTGCCCCTGAATTGATATGTCCAACTTTTGCCATATTAAAGAAAGTGCAAAAAATCTACAAAAAATTTGGGATTGTTTTGAGATACAAATGCACAAATTTCCAATAATATATTAATATCAATCTTACATTACTACATAATTTATATATATTGTTAAATCTATTACCATAAATTACATTATCGATTATCGAATAATACAGTGTTGGACCAATTTACGTGATATAATCCTCATGTTGGATGAGTAGATGAGTGGAGAATACTATGTTTGGTTATAATATAAAATTATAATTATGATCATCAATATTAATTTAAATAATATAATTATCAATAATATAATATTAGTATGTTATATAACTTAATTAATTATCAATATTAGTAAATATTATAATATTAATAATTTAAATAATGTTACATGTGAAATGTGAAATGTGAAATATGTTACGGGTGATTTTCAATATTAGTAATTTTAAATAATGTTATATGTAAAATTAGTGGTTAAGATGGGTTACAGGTGGTTTGGTTAGGCTATGTTGGGATATTAATGGGTATTAATGATATTAATCTCAATGGTACACATAGGTAAGGATTCATCTCCAAATAGGGTAATAAAAGGAGTGGGAAAACGCATCTCCTATCCTTTCTAATTTCCTCTTCAATTTTCTCCACCATCGTACTTAGTTTATGATATAATTTAATTTAATATAAATAATTAAATTTAATGTAATTTTCTTAATTTGTATGAGTAATTTAATTTAATATAGATATTAGAAATTATAATTTAAATAATGTAATTGTTATTCAAATTCACTACTCATTTAATTAATTATCATTATTAATTTAAATAAAAATATTAGTAATTTAAATAATGTGTCCTAGGTTTCAAAGTTACTTAAATATTTTAGAGTTTGCTCTAGATGCAATGTAATTTATGAGATTGACAAAAGAACTAATTTAGATTGCATTCATTTTCCAATAACATAATAACATAATAATATAATCTCATGATTTTTTAGTAAAATAATAATATAATAATAGCATATTGCCTAATGTACTAACATAATTAATTATACTAACATAATTAAATCATATTAAATATCATGTAGTTAATTATACCAACATAATTAATTATATCATTACATTATCATAATTTCAAATTATAATACTGTATTATCTAATAATTTAATAATTGATCAATGAATTTTCAAAAATATAACACTATATTATATAAATTACTAATTTCATATCAATATAATAACTTTATACTGACAAATGGATGTAATTAAGAGCTAGGGCTCACAACATGTGTGTAGGACCATGCAGGCATACTTATGTGCACATGCGCACCGCTCAGCTAAAGTCACATTCCTCAATTATAAAATCTAATATATAAATTAAATACAATAATGTATATGTGTGGTAATTAATATTATTAATTTAAATAATATAATGATATGAAATCAAAGCATGATATGTATATGGTATATATTGATATATAAGTTGTATGAAATGTAGTAATAATATAGTAATAGCTGGTAACAATTAAATGAAATATAGTAATAATGTAGTAATAGCATGTGCCAATTGGATGAAATGTAGTAAGTGATTTTTTGAACAACGTGCAAGATTAAAACGTAATGACTAATCAAACAAATATGTAATAATGAAAAAAAAGGGCAAAAATAAAAAGTTGGTAAAGATAAAATGTGTGGAAAACCTGAAAGAATGGTTTAAGGTTTTGAAAATTTGTTTGTGAAAAAAAAATTAGAGAGTTTGAAAATTTGTTTATGAAAATGACATGTACGTAGGACCGCGCATGCATGGTTTGCCGTGCAAGCATGCACATGCACACATGCGTACCTTTGCCACCGCCTACATGCACATGGCACAGTCCATTATTGGACAAAGTCACATTCCTCAATTATAAAATCTAAATATAAATTAAGTATAATGTTGTGTATGATATAATTAATATTATTAATTTAAATAATGTAATGATATGAAATTAAAGCATGACATGTATATGATATATATGAAATGTAGTAATAATGTAGTAATAGCAAGTGACAATTGTATGAAATGTAGAGTGATAATGACTAAAACAAAAGCACAAAAGTGTGTAATAATGAAAAAAGATGGTAAAGAGTAAAAGTGAGGAAAAGGCGGGAAAAATGATAGGGTTTTGAAAATTTGATTATGAAAATGGCGATCAAATGACTAAATCAAATATACTATAAATCAATCCAAATATAGTATAAATCATCCCATGCAAACCATCAAAACTTCTCCTTCTCTCCAAAAGCTCTCTTCCCCCTCAAAACTCTCAGAACTTCTAATTCAACCAAAACCTCATTCCCATCAAATATTTTTAGCAAAAAATCAAAATTTTTACTCCCCGAACCCATATAAACCTCTTACTCAAGTTTTCACTAGAATACTTTATAACATATATTCAACAAGTTTACAAGATGAACGATTTGCAAAATTTTATCAAAAGGAAATCGCATTTTAAAAAACAATAGGTGGCTTTAGGTTCTACTGCGCTCTGAAAGATTTAAATTTTTTTTAACTACAAATATAATATGAGATAAATATGCAACGAAGTAAATGAAAGATAAGTATTGTAGTTGACCACAAGAATCACAACCATTTCAAGAACAAGTTGAATCTGAAAAATCCCAATTATCCCAAAATGTTATCCCAAGTTACACATTATATTAGTGACAGTTGTGGTATAGATGATTATTTTTATGTAATTCTAATTGATATGTTTATGAGACACTGACGTTTGATTTACTTTTCTTCTCACAGGAATTGATGAAAAACGGAATGGAGTCTATTGATAGTGAAGAACAAAAGTTCGAATTTATTTTCAGAAAGTGATATCGTATCTAAAGTTAAAGAATCTGATTCAAAGGAAAGAATCAGATGTGTGGAGAAAGTTACAACTCCACCATAACATATGCATTCAACCATAACTAAGAACGAAGATATGACTATTAT
Organism: Dillenia suffruticosa; assembly: GCA_033439265.1. Lineage (NCBI taxonomy): Eukaryota > Viridiplantae > Streptophyta > Magnoliopsida > Dilleniales > Dilleniaceae > Dillenia > Dillenia suffruticosa. The sequence goes on from JAVTVX010000018.1 coordinate 21,083,812, forward strand.
GATGAAATGATTAATGGAACAAAATCACAATTTTATTAATTTGGTAAGCAATGTTCTTCATGTTGCTATGCATGCTGAAAGTGGAAACAATATGAATTGATGAATCTATTTAATGAAACAAAGTTTATTGATGGTGTTCAGGTATAAATATCATTTCTCTGGTTTTCACCATAATCTTACTAATTTCACTTTTGTTTTTGAATAATAATCTAAATTATTTGTATTATTAGGTTTCTCTAATACCATATACTGAGAGTGCACATATAAGCCAACCATCATCATCACCACCTGACTCCATCCCAAAAGATAATATCTTCACTTACAACCATTTTTTCAATGTACCATGAATCACTACTGATTTTTATGAATAGATTGATATGAAAAAATACGTATAAAGTTAGTCACCTACTTAGTTTTAATGTTGGGATTGTGACTTTAAATTGTGATAGTAATATTTTTTGTGATCGAAGTAAACATTTTTTGTATAAGTATCTCAAAAGATATGTAGTTGCGGAACATGTAATCTTTTTTTTTTTTTTATATGTATCCATCATTCTATTAATGTATCAATTATTGTTGCATATTAATATAAGAATTACGTTTATATTATTTTTGTAATTTTTTTATTTTATAGTCTCTACACCATTTTAAAAAAACCGTCACTAATATCATGTATCACCCAATGATAAAATATACTAACATTCCTAATACTTATAAAGATAACCACTTTCCTACCATAGTAATAACCGACGATACAACATAGTAAATTTTCCTAACACTTGTGGTAAACGATAATACAATATAGTAATTTATACTAATATAAAAGACAATAATTTTTCATAATATTTTTCTAACCAACAACAAAAGTAATAACTTTTATAACACTTGTGATAACCAACGATAAAAACAATAACATTTCCTAACACTTATAATAACCGATGATACAAGATAATAATTTATACTAAAATATGTGGTAACCGACGATAAAAGTTATTTTCTAACCCTTTTTTAGTATATGATAAAAAGGTAGTAACATTTTCTGACATTTGTAATAACCGATAATGCAAGATAGTAATTTATACTAACATATGTGGTTGCTGATGATAAAAATTAGTAATATTTCCTAACTCTTTCCTAACCCATGATAAAAAGAGTAACATTTACTAATACTTATGGTAACCAATGATACAAAATAGTAATTTATACTAACACAAGTGATAACCGACGATAAATGACTGTAAATTTTTCCAACGCTTTTCTAACCAACGATAATAAAAGATAGTAATTTTTCCTAACACTTGTGATAACAAGATAAAAGTTAGTAACATTTCCTAACACTTGTATAACCGATGATAAAAGGGCAGTTCTTAACACCTAAGGTATCCGATGATCAAAGGTAGTAATATTTATTAACACTTGAGATAACCGACGATAAAAAATAGTAATATTTTTTAACATATGTGGTAATTGAAGATAAATAGCAGTAACATTTCTTAACAGTTACTATGACTGACAATAAAAGATAATAATATTTTATAACATATGTGATAACAGACAATAAAAAATAATAACTTTGACCAATACTTTTGAAACCAATGATAAAAAGCAATAACTTTTATCAAAACTTTTCTAATGGTTAGATCTAGCACATGCTTTAATGGTGACCAAAACTGTCGGGATAAACCTATCTCGATTGGTATATAATCAACTGAAGGTCCATCCATTGAAGAAAGTTCTGTCGACGATTTTAATGGGTTTGGCAAACAGTTTTCGTCCGTCTAGATAAAGCATTTGTTTTGCAGTGCGAGGTGGTCACTACAATCTCCAAGTGGTCACCAAAAGTAACTTGATCAATGCCTTTAATGATAACATTTGGTGACCAAAAAATTAGTCACCAAAAGTGAACCGGTGGTCAGGTCGGAACTAGCAGGAACATGTCGACCAGCAAGAGTCATCGAGAATCGGTCGACATCCACTGAAACCACTGGTCCCGCCGACGGCTGCCTGAACCAACAGTCCTGCTGGTACCGCCAACATGTACCACCACCAGCACTGACAGCTTGAACTGGTAGACCCGGCAATAGCAGCCTGAACCACCATTACCACCAGCAGCTTGAACTGGCGGAACCACCTTCAAAGCCAATAGAACCACAAGAACTGGTAGGAGTCAGCAAATCTAGGCCAAGGCCAACGATGAAGCTGGGCCGATCTCTGGACTATCCAATTGAAGTGCCTTCAAGGATACTTATATGTGACAAAAATTTTGTTTTGCCATCCTATGTGGAAAGATTACAACGATCTTTTTAGCGATACACATTTAGTGACAATCATTATCTTCACTAAAAGTCGCGAGATAGATTTATTGATCATAAGTTTAGCAACCAAAAAAAGTTTTCAGTAAAAATCACCGGACACATTTAATGATCACAAATTCATTTAACCATAGTTATACAAATTTAGTGATCAAAGAAGTCACTAAATGTGACTAGAGAACTTTTTAATAACCTCTATTTCATTCTCATCCCTAAATTTAACGGTGACCAACAATTAGCAGCTATTATTAATGCCAAACAACAAGATTCTTCTTCCTTTCCACACTACACTTGCACTACAAAAAACAGTCTTTTAGCCACAAATTTAGCGACAAAAATTTAAAAAAAATTGGTCGCTAAAAACATTAGCAACGAAAAATTTTTCGTCGCTAATAACGCGTCGCAAAAATTTAGCGACGAAAATTAGAAATCCGTCGCTAAATTTAGCGACGAAAATCTGGAATCCGTCACTAAATTTAGCGACAGATAATTTTTGTCGCTAAAATCCGTCGCTAATTTAGGAGAAAACAAACCCTGTCAAAAAATTATCCGTCGTTGAATTAGCGAAGGATTCCAAATCCGTCGCTGAATTAGCGATGGATTCAAATCCGTCACTGATTCCATATGCCCTGCCCATGAGCCAGCAGAACCACGTGCCCACCCACCCCAGCACCAACCTGCAACTTGCCCCCCTGCCCGCCCGAGCCAGCACCCCGCGCAGCATCAACTCTTAATTACTGGAAAATGCTGCGCCTTCTGCCTCCACCGTAGTTCGAACTCCAAACTCCTGCATGCACACACGAACTCCTGCACACACACGCAAGCTGTAAACCACCAAACCAAAGATATTATTGTGATATAAAATTTTATTTATTTATTATCTATTTTCACATTTTTCTAATAATAATAAAATAATATATAATAACAATTTAAAATAATAAATATAAAAACTTTTTTTATTTATACCACCAACCTAAAACAATATTAATTAAAAATAATAAATATGATAATTTTTAATAAAATAAAATATAATAAAATACTAATTTAAAATAAAATAATTAATTAATTAAAAATATATTAATATTATATTTTGATTTCTTTTTTTTTCTTTTCTTTTATTATTTTATTATTCTTTTTCATTTTTATTTTATTTTTTTAATCCATAATTTAAAAATGCATCTCAAAACTATAAAATTATAATTATCAATAAATTATACAATATTAATAATTTAAAAAATCTATATATTTAATCACAAAATATTTTTATTCAAATTTCAATAAAATTATTATAAATAAGAAATGAAAATAGAAAGAAAAAAAACCAAAAATAGAGATAAGGAAAAAAAAGTGAGAATAGGAAAAAAAAAGGAGGAAGAAAGAAAACAAAAATATTATCACACAACACTAACACTAAGTGGTGGTGCAGTGGTGATATGTTTTCTGTTCAAATCCAAAATTTAAGGTTCAAATTCCTCCACCTGCATGTTTTTTTAGTATTAAAACAAAGAGCGCTCAGACGTGGGCGCCCGCGCCTGCCTGCCTAGCGCCCGCGTGCCTACCTAGGCGCCCAAGCAGGCACGCCCCAGCAGGCGCGGGCGCCCGCGCCTACCTGCCTGGGGGCCCAAGCAGGCACGCGCAGGGCGCGGACGCCCAGGTAGGTAGGCGTCCGTGCGTACATGCGCCGGCGCCTGCGCAGGCATTATTATTTAATTAAAAAATTTATATTATTGAATAAAATAATACAAATAAAATAAAATTGCCTATACAATAATAAAAAATATTAAATCAAACAAAAAAAGAAAAAATAATAATAAATTAATTAAAATATATATATAATTTAAATAAAATAAAATATATGGTTTTTTTAAGAATTAAATAATATTATTCTTCTAAAAAATGAAATATAACATAATAACATAAAATTTAAATTAAAATATTATAAAATAATAATATGATTTGTTAATATAAATTAATAAAATAAAATAAAATAAAATAAAATTATAATTAAAAGAATATAAAATTCAGTGACGGATTTAGAATCCATCGCTAAAATTATTAAAATAAAATAAAAATAAATTAAAATTCTAATTAATTAAAAAAAGATTAAATTCAGCGATGGATTTTAATCCGTCGCTAAATTACCGGATATATTTTATTTAATTATATATAAAAGACGGATTGGGATTTTCGTCTAGCGACGGAAAACAAATTCGTCGCTAAATTAATTTTTAACTTAAATATTACATATTAATAAAATAAAAAGAAAAATAAAAAAATAAAATTCTATTTAAAAAAGATTAAATTTTGCGACGAATTTTAAATCCGTGGCAAAATTTTGCCATATTTAGCGACAAAATTTGCAACGAAAAATTTTTTGTCCCCAATTAGCGATGAATTTAGTCACGAAAATTTTTTCGTCACTAATTAGCTACGAATTTTACTACGAATGATGTGTCCGTCGCTAATTTAGTCACGACTTCCTTTTCGTTGCAAATTTTGTGGCAAATTAGCGACGAAAAATTTTTTCGTCACTAAATCCGTCACAAAATAGCGACGAATTTTTTTCGTCGTAAAAATCCATGGCTAAAACCGTATTTTTTTGTAATGTTGGTCCCATAACCAACTCAAAAGGAAGGGTAACTGGTAATGGGTTATGACATGGATCTTAGAAATTTTCTTATCAAAATCTATCATGCTTCTTCTGCTGGCGGTTATTCTGGAGTACATGCTACATATCAAATAATGTCATTGTTTCTTTGTTGGAAGAATATGCGTTTACATATCAAGGATTTTATCTTGGATTGCGATGTTTGCAAAAACAAAAAAAAAAAAAAAAAAAAAAAAAAAAACCAAAGATGGAACAGCAGCTTCTCCTGGTTTATTGCATCCTTTTCCTATTCTTGAGCATGTTTGGATGGATATATCTATGAATTTTATTAATGGACTTCCTAAGTCCCAAGGGTGTACTGTCATTATGGTAGTGGTGGATAGACTTAGCAAAGCAGTAGATTTCATTGCTTTAGGCCATCCTTATACTGCAGTGACCGGAGCTCAAAAATATATGGATGATGTTTACAAACTCCATGGAACGCCAATAAGTATTGTAAGTAACAGAGATCCTATATTTGTGAGTCAATTTTGGAATGAGCTTTTTATGTTGCAAAAGGTGCAGCTGAACCTTTCATCATCTAACCATCCCCAATCAGATGGCCAAATTGAAGTGCTCAATCAATGTTTAGAAACTTATTTAAGATGCATCAGTATTGAGTGGAGACCAACCTAAGAAATCATGCACTTAGTTACCTTTAGCTGAATGGTGGCACAACATCACCTTCCAATCTACCGCTTGATTCACTCCTAATCAAATTTTGTATGGCCAGCCACCTCCCAATCATATTCCATACTTGGCAGGAACTGCTTCAAATGTAGTAGTAAACAAAAGTTTAACAGCTTGGGAAGCAATGATCAGACTGCTCAAACATCACTTGGCTAGGGCCCAAAACAGAATGAAGCAACAAACTAATAAACATAGGATATCAATGTGGGTTGGTTTAATTGGATGTGAGGTTAAGTTTCCTTAAACATAATCAAGATTCGACTCCCGACGAGAATATCGGGCCCTCATGTATATGGAGCGTTCCCCGTTGGGAGATCCGCCCTCTGAAAAGAAGCCACTGCAGCGGTTAGTCCAGATTAGTCGGGATGAAACCCGAATACCGTACGGTATCCAAAATATGGTACAAAAAAAAAATAAACATAGGATTGATAGTCTTTGAAGTTAGTGTTTGGGTTTATATCAAACTACAACCTCACGGGCAACAATCGGTGGCTCATAGGGATTCTCACAAGTTGGCACCTAGATATTTTGGCCCCTAGATATTTTGGCCCCTTTCCAATTGTTAAGAAGATTGGTCTTATTGCTTACCAATTGGATTTAACCCCTACATCTAGAATCCATCCTACCTTTCATGTTTCCTTATTAAAAAGAAACACGGTTTTGCCATAGTTTCTCCCACTATACCTCCAAATGCTTTCATGGAAGATCTCAAAACAGGAGGGTAATGAAAAGAGGCAATCTTTCGGTTGTTCAAGTGTTAATTCAATGATCCAACTCTTTTTCTGAAGATGCTACCTTGGAGGACTACGCCAATATTCAACTTCATTATCCTTACTTCTCTGTCACCCTTGAGGACAAGGGTGCTTGCACGGGGGACATAGATAGCAACTGAAATTCTAAGCTGCATTCTAAGTTTTTTTTTTTTAGTGCTATACCAATAAATTTCTGGAGTTATACTCTGACTAATCAAATTCGGGACTTACAGTGACTTATTTAAGAGGATTATTCTCCCAATATAGTTTTTTTCATATTCAAACTGCGAGTCAAATTTAAAAGTTTAATTATAGAATCTAACATCACATCCCAATATACTAACTATCCGTCGATAGCTGCATTTTAAGTTACCAACGAATTGTCAATTACTAATAGTCAGTACAACTGTTCAACAACTGTAGAAATTGATTCAAGAAGAGAATAAAATTGAAAAACCTCATTGAATATTCTTTAGCAATTACTAATAGTCAGTGTAACTGTTCACAACTTCCAGAATTGGTTCTTTTTTTTTATTCTTTTTCAATTCTCTAGGTGATTCAATTGATCTTGCTCTTCTTTCCATCGTCTGCTTGAATTGTAACAAATGGAGACAAAGGGAGAGGTTGTTGATATTGTGGGTAGAGGATGAAAGATATGCATATGAACAAACAATTGCTTCTATTTGTGCAGGAATAAAACAAGGAAAAAAGGAAAGAAGGAAAGAAGGAAAGAAGGAAAGAATAGGAGAGAGAGTGTGTGTAAGGAGAGAGAGAGGAGAGGAGAGAGGAGGAGAGGAGATTCGTGCTACAACATTCGCGGTTGGAGAAGAATGGTCCTTGCAACGCGAGAGAGATAGGAGAGAGACAATGGGTTTTACCCTGGGGTGACATGACAAATGCCACCTCAGTAATTCTGTCCCACATAAATGCCAACTCAGGAATTTTTTAACATGACGTGGGTGAATATTATATTTGCTAATGTGGCAGTTGCCACTCAGTATATTTTGTCCTATATATGTCAACTCAATAAATTTACTGATATGATATGGGTAACTGTCATATTATTAACAGTGACATCTATCAAGTCAGTAACTATAAGATATTATATCAATAAATTTTGTTTTACGTCAGAATTTATATCAATTTATCTCAATTTTTAATGGACAGTATGATATCGTCACAGACGAAAAAATTATTTCGTTATACATTTTGAAATTTAAATAATAAGTGTGGCAATTTAAAATTCAGGAACTAAAATGTGCAATAAGCTCATAATTTAAGAACCTTACAAGTAATTTCCACGCAGATAAATCTAACGATATAGATATAAGGGTGAAAGGATACTATCCACGTCGATTTTGGTCGTCCTCCACCTTGGCAGAGATTCTCCGCTTGGCGAAAGGTAATTCGTTATTATTGCTGACTTTGGACGAAAACACTGCCTCTCGTCATGATAGGCTTTCTCTGTTTTCCTGTCTTTACCCGTACAGAAGTTGAGGATAGCCATTCCTCTTTGCTTGTCCCTCCTGCAAAAGGCATAACGCCCAAAGCCTAAATGTTGTCTTCTTCGCTTTCTCACCCTTCCACAATCTCAATTCTTCTCCTCTTTCCTCGATTACCTTCTCTTCACTTCCCTCCAACGCATAACTCTCATTCATGGACCCGATTCCGTTTCTCTCCGCCATTTGCATCACTGTCGTCTTCGGCGATCGAAGAGAGGAAAACGAGAAGAAGAACAACGGATTGGCTCTTCTCTGGTTCAAGCACGATCTTCGAATTGATGATCAGCCTGGTCTCCTAGCCGCTTCTCAGTACCGTACAGTGCTTCCTCTCTCTCTCTGGCTCAATTTTCTAGGTCTTTGGACTTTTAGAATATGACTCTTTGTTTACTATCACAACAATGTGTTCTCTTTTCTTTTCTTTTCTTTTTTCAAAATGGTAAAGAGCAATTGATTGTTGGGTTTCGGGTGGGTCTCTTTGTTTAGGGTTTTTTTTAATGGTTTTTATAATCAGCATTTTGGTTGAAATTGAAATTCGTTGTTAATTGAAGTTTCAGTCCAATGCTTCTTTAGTTTTTGATATAATTGTCGAGTGTTGTTTCAGGAGAAGTGTTTGATATTAGTACAATGCGTTTTCCATGCTAAAATAGTATGACTGATTTTTAAGGTGTCTAGTTGGGTGATTATTTTTAGGTCTCTTTAATTGGTCTGATTTTTAGGTTTTGAGTCGAATTTCATAATTTTGGATCTTCCGGCTTTCACGTCTCATATAATTAGATTTTGGTTGAAATTCACTCATTGTTGACTGAGTTTTCTTTTTTGAATTGAAATGTGGATGGATGAGTTTGTCTTTGATGTGATGTGTGATGGTGTTTTTTCATTTGCAGGATGGAAATGAAGTTGGTAAGCGTGAGAGGGCTAGATTGAGAGAGATGCAGAAGCTGAAGAAGCAAAAGATACAGGAAATTCTAGACCAGCAAAATGCCGCCATTGATGCTGATATGGTGCGTGTATCACTTGGAAATCCCAAATGTTGTTATGAGTATATGGTTGTTAGATGTGGGTTTAATTAGGATCTGTTTCTATAAGGTATGTGTGTTTTGGTTATTGAACGAAATAAAGGAAGCAGCGTCTTATGTGGAATCTGGACTTATGCTTTACATTTAGTTTTGATCCTGCATTGGATATTGTTTTAATTAATTTTTGCCTGCCCTGATGCTAGAACAATAAGGGAAAGGGACGCTTGAAGTGTCTCCCGCAACAAACGGAGACTTTTGCGCATTTTGCAAAAGGTGCACAAGGTGAATCTCAGAAGAAGACAAAGGGGAGGTATAATAAATGCTCTTTCTACAGAGTTTATTTTAATGCAATTGAAACAGTAGCCTGGATAAGAAGATAAGTCTTGACTGTTTGTGTCAATATGTTTTCAACTTTCGGGCAACTGGAAGTAAGGGCTACGTATTCTTGGCAAAGACTTACCATTTCGTGCCCATCAAGTTCAGTGTTTTGTTGTGTATGATTTTGACTCTCCGATTATCTGTTTTAGGGGCCGCCATGCATCTAAAATAACCGAAGAGGAGGAAGATGAAGAGTGACTTAAGGAGGAAGAAGATGAATTTTCTGCAAACACACGGTTGGTGACACAGCCTTCTTGTAAGCTCTCTCACTCTATCTCTCTCTCTCTCTCTCTGATTTATCTTTGGATAATGTGGTGAAACCTATGTGTTCTAATCTAATTTAGTGACTCGGTTGGTCCTTTAGTTGTCAAACTCAAAAAGTGACGGCTTTCTATGGAAGTCTTCCAAAATTATAATGTTGAATATTTTTATTGATTTTATGGAGCTTGGGGTGCAGAAAAGTTCTTCACTTCTAAACTTATGTTGTCATCTGTTTCTAATTCAGGCATCCAAGGGAAGATGAGGATTACCAACTTGCTGGATTGAATTGGCTCATACGGCTATATGAGAATGGCATAAATGGAATTCTTGCTGATGAAATGGTAAACTTCAGGATCTTGGCTTCCTACCCATTACCATTTTATTTGGTTTAGATTGGATTCTTCTGCTGAGATTGGTCTTTTAACTGCCTGCTGTCTTAAACAAGTAACTTTTGTCTAGGAAGTGTATTTATGATGTTAAGCATTATATAATTCCTTCTTAACTTTCATCCAGGGGCTTGGCAAAATGCTGCAAACAATCTCCTTATTAGGGTATTTGCATGAGTTCAGAGGAATAACTGGTCCTTATATGGTAGTTGCTCCAAAGTCTACCCTTGGTAACTAGATGAACGAAATCCGGCGCTTTTGCCCAGTTTTGCATCCCATAAAGTTTATCGGAAATCCCAAAGAGAGGGTATGTTGTTTATGGTGCCTTATCCGTCATAGGTTCAAATCCTACTTTGGGAGAATTAATAGTTTCGCTTTTTGACCTGGCAACCCCTCTTTTGGGTTTATTACTTTGCTTGCTGGCCATTTTGTAAAACTGATGTTATGTTTATTTGTAATCTTGCAGAGGCATATTCGTGAAAACTTATTGGTTGCTGGAAAATTTGATGTCTGTGTGAGTAGCTTTGAAATGGCTATTAAAGAAAAGTCTACCTTACGCCATTTTAACTGTCTAAGCTCATCAGATCAAGAATGAGAATTCACTTCAAGACAATGAGACTTTACAACACAAATTATCGCCTTCTTATTACTGGGACTCATCTTCAGGTACTCATTAAATAAGCATTTGTCTCTTTGGGGCCAACCAATGAAGTGGAAGGATACGAAAAAGCATCTTTGTTTGGGATAAGAAGCTCTCATACTATATGCAATCTCTATGTCCAATTAAATGTTTGCTTCTGGGTTTACTTTTCTTTGAATGCTTGCCTTCTTATTTCAGCTGTATGCATGTGTATTAATTGTTTTCACATACTCCTTGGCTGCAGAACAATCTACATGAGCTTTGGTCTCTTCTCAACTTTATACTGCCTGAGATATTTATCTCAGCTGAAACATTTGATGAGTGGTTTCAAATTTCTGGGGAAAATGACCAGCAGGAGGTTGTCCAACTTCATAAGGTAAGCTAAAATGAGCAGAGCATTCATCAGTATGTTTGGGCCTATCTGATGTGGAGAAAGGTTTGCCTCCAAAAACGGAAACAATCCTCAAGGTTGGTATGTCACAGATGCAGAAGCAGTACTACAAAGTTCTACCGCATGAAAGACCTTGAAGTTGTTAATGCTGGCAGAGTGTAAGCGTCTACTAATTATAGCAATGCAACTACGTAAATGTTGTAACCACCCTTATCTTTTCCAAGGCGCCGAACCTGGTCCTCCTTATACTACGGGAGAACATTGAATCACAAATGCTGGTAAGCTTTTATTCTGGGCTGGTTGTTGATGGAAAATATGTGCTTGTTGTAATCCTTGTATTAATATTTTTCAGGTAAGATGGTGCTTCTGGATAAATTGCTCCCAAAGCTAAAGGAGCGGGATTCTCGAGTATTGATATTTTCCCAGGTTAGGATCTTCTCATGATTACAGTGCCATTGACTTGCATACTGCCTGCTGAAATGTCCAAAAATTTGTTATATATCTTCAAACTTTGGTGGATTATCTGCACTCACCTATTATCTTTTCATAACTTTGTGGATTTTCTCCCTTCATAAATAGATGACAAGGCTGCTGGACATTATTGAAGACTATCTAATGTTTCATGGGTGTCTGTATTGTCGAATTGAGGGTAATACTGGTGGCGAAGATCATGATGCTTCTATTGAGGCTTTCAACAAGCCAGGAAGTGATAAATTTATTTTCTTATTATCAACGAGAGCTGGAGGACTTGGCATCAACCTTGCCACTGCAGATGTTGTCATTCGTTATGACAGTGACTGGTTAGCAATATTTACATTCTTTGTTTAATTCTCATTTTGTGAAACTGCATATCATTCTTTATGACAGTGACTGGTTAGCAATGTTTTTATTCTTTGTTCAATTCTCATTTTGTGAAACTGCATATGCGGTCTTCCTCTGATGAGCCTTTCCTTTTGGTCATTGACATATTAGGAATCCTCAAGTTGATCTGCAAGTCCAGAATTGTGCCCATCGTATTGATCAAAAGAAGGAGGTGCAAGTATTTCATTTCTGCACTGAGGTTTGGAAGCTTGTTATCCCTCCATTTATCCCGTCTCTCATCCAAAAAAATAAAAAAAGTCATGCTCAATATCTTACTCCTTGTTATATATCTTCTCGTGAATAGTGCACCATCGAGGAAAAGGTGATAGAGAGGGCATATAAAAGGCTTGCCCTTGATGCTTTGGTGATTCAATAAGGACGTTTGGCTGAGCAGAAGAGTTAGTGGTTTTCGTCTCTCTTGTTGGAGTTTACTTCTGGTATAAAAAAATGTTTCTGTAGCTTCTGGTATAAAAATGTTTCTGTAGCTTCATAGTTTCTTATTTTATTTTATTTTTCTTTTGGCAGTGGTTAATAAAGATGAACTCCTACAAATGGTTAGATTTGGTGCTGAAATGGTTTTCAGCTCCAAGGATAGCACAATAACTGATGAAGATATTGATAGAATTATTGCCAAGCGAGAAGAGGCAACCTCTGAACTTGATGCCAAGATGAAAAAATTTATTGAAGATGCCATCAAATTTAAAATGGATGATAGTATGTGTACTTGTACCTTGTTCTCCTTGATCATTTTTTTAGCCATGTTCAGTCACCAAGAAACACAGACAATAGACGCGATAATAATTTAATGATTTTGTGCAGCTGCTGAATTGTATGATTTCAATGATGAGAAGGTGGGTTTTATCTCCTCCTTATGAGTTTCTGTTGCATTATAACATTTCAAGTTGGTTTTACTTGGGTGCATATTCTTGTATCTGTTTCCATACTTTGTGCTTGTTCTTTGCTTCCTTGACTGCTGAAGAACGGGCAGAAAAGGAGCAGCTATTGGAAGAGGTAAGTGTACCATTAAATTTCGAGCTACTTCTGTTGTGAGACTCAATGTTAACTTGATTATTATTGTCATCTCACAGGGATTCTCCACTTGGAGTAGAAGAGATTGTAACACTTCCATCCGGGCATGCAAAAAGTATGGCCGCAATGATGTTAAAAGTATTGCTTCTGAAATGGAGGGGAAAATGGAGGAGGAAGTTGAGAGATATGCTAAAGTTTTCAAAGAAAGATACAGAGAACTAAATGGTGAGTTTCATATGGTTGGTATTGATGGAACATCCAACATTCATATTTTTTAGAATTATGGTGGATGTAACTTAACCTTCATAAATCTACTATGAGGACCCATCTAATGGACCCCTTAACTATGGTGCTTGGCATGGGTGTTCAAATTAAATTGGTTAGATCCTTGCAGGATATTGTCCTTAGCCATTTTACATGTTTCTGCCCACATGGTATAAATTTCTGCATTCATCTAATTACTTGTATGTTCCTGTATTCAAGCTCATGCCCTTATGCTGTTCTCGTCAACTGAGACCAGGGAGGCAGGTTGCTAATATATGAGTTGGCCATTTTTTTTTTCTTTTTGGGTGGGGGTTTGTTTATTTGTTAATGTTGTTTATCACTGTCAGCTAGAGCCACGACATAAATTCTTTCATTTGTATTTTAGAATTGGTAAAGTTTGTACATTATTAATTAGAACATGTGTTGGTTACAGATTATGATAGGATCATCAAGAACATTGAAAGGGGAGAGGCTAGAATTTCTAGAAAGGATGAAATTATGAAAGCAATCGGAAAGAAGTTGGATCGCTACAAGAGTCCATGGTTGGAACTGAAGATTCAGTATGGTCAAAACAAAGGGAAATTGTATAACGAAGAGTGTGACAGATATGTTTTGATGTAACTGCATTCCCAACAGATATGCATGGTTCACAAACTTGGTTATGGGAACAAGGATGAGTGAAAGGCAGCATTCTGGACATCGCCATTGTTTCGTTTTGATGGGTTTCTGAAGTCTAGAACCATTCAAGAACTTGCTAGGAGGTGTGATACCCTGATCAGACTGGTGGAAAGGGAAAACCAAGAGTTTGATGAGGGAGAGAGGCAAGCCCACAAGGAGAAGCTTGCAAAGGTCTAGCATACTCTATCTTGTCCCTTGTTCTTCCAAATTTATTAATGTCCGCCACTCTTGCTGTTTCTGTGCTTAATTCTTTGCTAAATTTTTCCTCATACCTTTGCCTTGTTTGGTTGGATTTTTCTGCAAATTCGCTGAGGTAAGGAGAGATGGACAATTTTAATATTGCCAGAATGATTTTATCTGGAATAACTCTCGAAGAATCTTATTTGCAGTATCGGTTGTTGATCCTAATGAATGAGGAAAGGAAAGCACTGAAGGGAGGATGACTTCCCGTTAGCGATTGTTATTACCTTATGCACACTACGGATCCGACTGGTATCCTGAAACTAAGAAATTGTGTCATGTAGATTTGATAATTGGCTGCATTGCTCCTGATCTAAACAGCTTTGTTTATGAATGTGTTCTGGATACAATATTGGCACTTTATTCCCAATTGCTGCTTGGACTCTTAAAAAGATTATGTTAGCTAAATTGTAGCCATGGAGTCAGATTTAAATAATGGTTGGTCATAGTTGTGGACATAGTTGTATTCTGTGTACTGGTGTTATGTATTGGGAAATAGTGCATTACAAATCGATGGGTGTTTTTGTGCTATGAATGAGTTGTGATCATGATAGCAAGGGCATGTCACAGTAATGTTGTGGCTTTAGTGGTCAGCTACTCTTCACAGCTATAACAGCCATATGAACCCCATTTCAGCTCAAAGGCTGTGTCCATTATGGGTATGCCATACTGATCTTTAACTGACCACCAGCATGGATTTTATCTTTCAACTGCCTATTTTAAGGTAAAAGATTTTGCCCTGCCATCTCATTTTAAATGACAAAGTTGTCTAAATATATATATTAAGAAAAAAAAATTGCTTATTGCTTTTTTCTTCCGATTGGAACTATCATTGTTTAATGCTTACTTTGCTTTGGGATTTTTGATGATTATGGTTGTTTTGGGGATTCTTGGTTTTCTGTATATGATTTCGTTTTCCTTTTTATTTTGATGAGATTCTGTCTTTTATATGTTCTCTTTTTCACTTTTTCCCTTTCTCTATCTACCTGCTTCTGTTCTTGCACTTATTGAAGTTAATGTCATAATCAGTAACTTTAGGGTGATTGGTGCAAAGGGTTTTTAGGGGTATATATATCACACACACACACACACACACACAGGGAAAATGTTTTAGGTCCTTCGAGGATAATTCTTAATGGGGTTTTCTTAAATCCTTTTGCCCATATTTCTATTTAAAGAACATATTGTAATGTTAATGACATTAATGATACTTTTATCTTTTTCAGACATTTTTTATGTCTATTAAAATAGGATTTTTGCTTGCTCCATCTTTCTTGTTTGCCCTAATTTCTTCTCATTGCCCATTTCTTATCTTCTTCTTTTTCCTGTTCTAAGTAATGCAATTGTTGGGTGTGATGTCTTTTTCATTCTGTGTAAGTTTGTGCTGAAGATGGTCTATGTTTTTGTTTGTTCCACAACAGGTTCAAGTACATTTCAATTTTGGACCTCTTTGTGCTTACTTATCTATAAAGTATCTGGATCGGTTTCTTTCTGAATATCAATTACCAGTAAGTTATTTATTATTTTTCTAATACATTGTTTAATTTATTCTTGAGGTATTAATGATTAGTCATGAATTTATTGTTATTCCCAAAATGACAAAACTTGGATGATGCAATTGTTGGCTGTGGCTTGTTTATCTCTTGCTGCCAAAATGGAAGAAACTGAAGTTCTTTTAAGTATAGATTTACAGGTGAATTGAAGTAAGAAATCATATTGATTATCTACATGAGTTGTAATTAAATGGTCTTTTGTGCTAATGTGTACAAATATTGCGTAGAGCTGAGCTTAAGACATTTGTAGATTTTCATGGAAATTAGGTACTCCATTGAATTCTATCTGTAAGGGATATGGTTTTCATGTGAAATATATGTGGCATAATTTTTCCCTTTTTCTTGATCTCCTTCTTGTAGGCTGGGAAAGGTGGAGAGTTAACCCATGATGAGACTACCATCATTGCTGGAGCACTTGAACTGACTGAAAAGACCGCAAAGGATGCCATGACTCCAATATCAAAGGCATTTTCCCTCAATCCGGATGGAACTGTTAATTTGTGGGTTTACTTCTTTATGTCTAATGTGCTTGTTATTTTTTGGATATGAATTTTTATTTATTGGCATCTTTTCTCTCACTTGTCTTTCTCAGGGATACACTGAATGCTATGATTACCATGGGTCATAGCAGAATTCCAGTTTATTCTGGCAATCCTATCAACATAGTTTGACTTATCCTGGTAATATTCTTTCTTTATGCCCACAACAATGCAAGTTCCAATTGAATATGAATTGATTTGTTTTATCTATTTTTATACCTTGAATTTGCACTGCTCCCTTCTACTCTCTCATCTACTATTAGGGAATAAGTATCATTTGCTAGAATAATAGCACTGAATTACATATTCCAATATAAAGATAATGCATTGACTAATGTATGAGTTGGGGATAAAGCAGTTAAGCCCCTGCATCTCATCTTGTTGGAGATATGTAGTTTTTTATTGTTGACTTTTAGAATGAAATTAAGTAAATGTTGCATGCATAACTATCCAAAATAAAATTGGGTTCTCAACTGAAGGATTTTAACTCTGCAACATTGGTTGCTTGCTCAATATGATTCACAGCTTGTTAATGGACCACAGAATGAGTGGATTGCTTTTTATTTTTACATAAGGTAGGAAGAGAACTTATCCTGATTTGAGCTGACATAAACTGAGTTGTTTAATCTGATTCCTTTGCATAACATCACTAAGCACCGCAGAACATGCCTTGTGCTTCCTTTGCCTTGTTATCTTTGACCATTTTAAGAATGTTTCTGTAATTTGGATTGGTTTTAGACTACATTAATATATATTTTCCTTTTTTCATTGTCATTGTTAAGATTTTTTGGAGTTTAAATGTTTTTTACTGTTCTAAGTTATTCTTCCTTTGACTGGTTTAAATTAGAAGTTGTCTTATAACCTCTTTCTGTGCTGGCTAAAAATCTATTAATAGTTGATCCAGATGAGGATGTTCCGATAAGGAGAATGATGATAAGAATTTAACAATAAAAGTATCAGCCAGTCATTAGCATTACTCCCATCCTAAAAGAAGAAAAATAACATTGTGGAGAAAGTTACTTTCCATTTAATATTTGAAGATTCAACAATACCTTTGTGGAACATCCAAAATTCCTTTCACAAAATTAACTAAACTTGTAAATACGGGACAAGAAATGCCCTGATTTTGAACCTCATATTTAGTATCCCAGTGGTTGTTGTTACAGACAATTTTCATTTGCATGACTAAAGATAAGTTTGATTGATTTAAGACTTTTCACGCAATTTTGTTATTTCTCTCTTTGATTTACCGATCATTTCCGTATTTTATTAATTGAAAATTTAACAAAGTTCTTTTCAATTAATCTTTTACAAATATTTTTAATGGGTATGTGGAATAGAAACTTCACACCGCACACACGCATGGTGTACTTCACCTAGTCTCTCTATACAGCGGGTAGAATTCATAAATGACGGTACAGCAACAGATAATTTAGCCAATAAAATGCAAATAATGAATTAAAACCTGCAACAATTGTTATCAATTTTTTCTTCAGAATTGAGGATGAGGAGATTTACATTTTAAATTAACATGGAAAAATTTTATACAAGTGGACATGATCATGAATTCGTTTTTCCCAGACAATCCTCCTCTGTCGTCTTCAAATTGAGTAGGTACCTTTCAATAGTGCCTTAAATGTCTGAACTAACGGTCAACTCTATCCTCCAAGAAGCTCCTGCTACAAATTTAGCCCTGCTAAAAATTTGTAAGACACTCTCGTTCTATCTTGGCATATCATTGTTCTCACTCTCTCTCTCTCTCTCTCTAGCATTAGCACATTACACACGAGTGACCAGTTCTACACAGAAACACACATGGATGCACTCACGTAAGACACCACAAAGGCCACAATATTGAGATGGAATTCTATGGGCTATAGAGTTTCCTGGATGAAGATAGGAAGTACATGGCATCCTCTAGCAGGCTCTCCTTTCCCAACCATCAAAAGTATTTCGAATCAGAGCCGACCTTTATGTTGGCCAGAACATCTTCAGCATCAACAGCATCCACGCCACTGACCCCAATGAGCCTTAAGACTCCATAGACACTCTTCCCCATGCACAACTCTCCCTCACCATTTCTTCTTTGTCACTACTTAGCCTCACTTCATTGCCACGAAGGCAACATCTTCTCCATTGCAGTCAAGAGACTTATCTTCACAGGCTCAGAAAGTAGCAGAATTCATGCATGGAAGCAGCCAGATTGCACTGAGATGGGATATATCAAGGTTAACTATGGTGAAGTTCAAGCAATTTTGGCTTATGGAAAGACACTCTTTACAATACAAAGTGACTGCAAAATTCGGGTGTGGGAAGTTTCAGTTTCAGAAAATTTTCATCCAAAAAAGATTGCCACCTTACCTCGAAGAAGAACCTTCTTGTTTAGGAGGAGGAATGCTAACCAACATAAAAACTTCATCTCCTGCCTAGATTACAACCATGCTGAAAAGCTTCTATACACTGGTTCATGGGATAAAACAGTTAAAGCGTGGAAGGTTCCAGAAATGTGTTGCGTTGATTCATTTGTTGCTCATGAAGGTCACGTAAATGATATAGTAGTCAACCAACAAGATGGGTGTGTTTTCACACGTTCTTCAGATAGGTCAGTGAAGATATGGAGAAGGGTTTATGAAGAAAGCTCACATATTCTTACATGACGCTCAAGTTCCAACTCTCACCTGTCAATGCTTTGGCTCTAAAGCCCGACAGCAAATTCGTGCTTCCTTGACTCTGGCTTATCGGATGGTCTAATGAACTTCTGGAAGGAGAGGATGTCAGGTAGATTCATCCATGGGGGGTTTCTACAAGGTTATCATTTTGCAGTTCTGTGCTTGCAGTGGCCATGGGGGAAATAATATTTAGTGGTTCGGAGAATGCAACAATAAAGGTATGGAGGAGAGAGAGAGGAAGGGAATTGTTTCCATGCGTGTCTTGCAGTCATGGACGGACATCATGGACCAGTTAGGTGCTTAGCTGCTTCCATAGAAACAGACAACACGGATATGGGATTTATCAGTCTATAGTGCAAGCTTGGATTAGACGTTTAAGGTTTGGAGAGTAGGGTACTTCCCCATTGAGAAGACCAACTTGGAGGATTCAGTGGGATGCGATCAGCAAACAGAAATTATGGAATGTGAAATGGGTCCTGTATTGTCACCTTCATGGGTAGAGAAGAAACTACAAGGCAGCCACTTCTAGAAAATCAAGTTTAAAAGATTTAGTACAATAACAGCTTCATCACATCAATTTTACTGAAATATATATATATATAATTTGAACATTTTAACAGGAATTACTGATCAGTTTTCTTACTTATGGAATGCATATATCGAAAATTATGCTTAAAACATTGTTTCATATCCTTTGATCTTACATCTATTTTTCTTGTTGGTGTCATCATCGTCCTTGTTCTTGTGTAGATCTAGTCAATTTTGCAGTGTACAACCACTACAGCTATGGCCCTTGTATTTGTTGCCAAGATAGGATTTCACCTAGTAAGACGTATTCAAGAACTTGAATTAATTAGTAGCTATTCAATCCAATATGCGGGATCAGACCTCTTTAAACCAACAGCACATGGCCCCTATTTCACTAGTATTGGATTTTGCTGTCGGGCAAGGAATTACAGCCCTCAGGTGTAAACTAGCCCTTTGGGCTATTTCCTCTCCATCTATGATCATAAATCAGATTTCTTGTTGTTGTTTAGACATCGCTGTCCATGTTGATGCTGGTGTGATTCTTTTAGCTGTTTGTGCAGTATGCAACTACTAAAGTAGCCATCCTTGTATTCATCTTAATGTTTGGAGATTACCCATTAAGATGTATACAGGGACATGAGTTTATTGCTAGCACGTAAATGCATTATGGACAGAGTTGATGGTTAACGGGCTCACCTGTTCATCTAACAGAATAACACCAGCTCTTTCCACTGTAAGGGATTACTGCCTCCAAAAGTGTCACTTAGCCCTTGAATAAAAATTTAAATGCTGGAGGTTTCATATATAAAATGAACTAAGGAACATTTGTTTTAGGAGAAAAACAGACAACCATACTTCATAGTTGATCTTGTTAACGATTAGCTTGTTCTGACTTGCAATTGTCAGTAAAGCCCAGAAATGCCTAAAACAATCACATTTTCAGTGATGAAATTTGCTGAAATCTAAGCACTTATGCCTAATCTACCCCAAACTCACCCAATGAATGATCCACCTCCATTAAATTAGTTTGTTTTCACAGCCATAATCGGACTGAGACTGACATGCCTCGTTCATCTTTTACCATAACTGCATAAACCCTAAAAACGATTTCAACAGTGAGCCCTGATGACTGCATTACTGCTGGTACTCTTAATTGAAACTTGACACTAGCACCAAAATGTCAGCTCTCAAAAAGAGAATTCAGTAGAACTCCTGGAAGCTTCTCATTCAATAATTGCAAAAGCATTGTCCACTACCAGGGAACAGCATCCGGATAGATTTATCTTAAATGGTATATCATTTTGTGTGAGCTTGATAGCAGCATGTACAGTTCTCTGAGCATAGTGTCTTTTCAGTTTTGAGTTGAGTTAACTTCAATTTATTTTTGCAATATTTCTCTCCCTAATATGTTGTCCCAAAGAACATAACATGTCTTCAAGCTAACCATAAAAACTTAGTCTTGCAGCTTCTGTTCATTGAGGATTACTCACCACATACAGGTAGCACATTTTTAGATTAAGTAGGAAAAAAATAAGCAATAAAAAATAAAATAAAATCAAGCACAGTAAAGCTTGTCAAGATTCAGTTCATATGCAGTCACACGCCCAAGCCATGTAAGTCCCTCTGAAACTTTGAACTCAGTGATAGGAACATCATCATCAACTCTCCAATAAGACCTAATAAGTAATAGCTTTCACTTAAATATATATATAAATTACCGACTAAAGATCACAATTCTAGCTCCCATGGCACATTGAAAAACAAACGCATTACTTTGGTTCTTTTGAGTGGCATAGACTAATTACATTAGAAAGATTAAAACTAGTTTTACAGGAAAGGACTAATCCATTTGCATGCTTACAGGAAAAGGAATAAGCAGAATTTGCCCCTAAACTTCCGTAACTCTTCCTAAATGCAAAAATATCCTCAGCTGTTCATTGAGCAATAGCCAACAGCATATACATGGAAGTGAAGGTAAGAAGATCATTGAACAAATAAATAAATGAGAATAAAGCTCAAGAAAGAATGATACTGTGGAAGATAAGTTTATAGGAAAATACAATATTTCGCATGAGCACATTCGAGCAAAGCTCTATATACAAAACCCATATTGAACAAGGATTAACAACATAAGAAGGTAAAATCAGTGTATATATACATGGATTGAGGAAAAAGCTGCAAGCTAAAAATGGGCAATAAAATGTAATGAAGTTAAAGTTGTGAGAAAGTGAAATGCCATACTCCACAAATCACGTTAGTCATGAAAGGTTCCATGAATTGTGATAGACAAGGACTGCAACTGTTTATGCATGAAGGATGTGCTAAAAAGTTTTTATTTAAAGCTCGTTGACCAATGGGTATAGTGGAAAATAGCATCGCCTCAAGGACAAGACCAGCTTCCACAAAGTCTACAAAGTCAACATCATATTTACTAAAATAATTAAACAATGTAAATTCCATCTACATTAAAAATTTTAAGTACATCAATTGATAACTCAACATATGTCTCGACGACAATTAGGGCAATGGGTTACCCTCGCATTTATCAAATCCACCGTACAATCATGGTGGTATAAGTGTCCACAGGGGAAAGAGCGCAAGCCCTCCCCATCAACAAATTCATACTGACAGACACTACAAAAATGTTCACCAAAAACACTTTCCTGAACAGGAAAGGTGTCGAATGGGAACAAATCAATAGTAATACTATCTAATCTACGTGGTGCTAAAGGCTGCAACTCAATATCCGATCCCTCTGGTGTCCTAGAATACAACCTCACAGAGCAAAACATCATAAAGAAGAAAATCAACAGGGCCACTATTACAATCATGATAAACGAACCCCCTAACACATATGCCAATATGATGCCAGGACTCATGACACGATCAGACCTCAGAGGCGCATACATAATGTCATCTAAACTGTTAGCTGAAATGTCAGCATCCACCATTATTGCGCGTGTGGCGAGCAGGTATGCCATGCAACAAATCTAGTAATATTTCATAAGAAACAATGAAAGATCAATATTAGGTTTTCTTTGACAAACACTGATTTTATGTTATCCTAATTACGAAGATTATGCCACAAAGAATCAAATATTATCCTATAAATTTAGTAAGAATAAAAAAAATTTAGTAAGACTTTGTGGAAGATCAAGTCAAAAAACAAGAACACAGAATGCAGGAACTGACAAAAGAATTTCAAGAATACAGACTGCAAACTAAGAAGAAGCTTGAAGGCATTGAAAAGAAGTTAAAAGGTATGTATCAGAAACTAGATGAGCAGAACCAAAGGTTAGAGGCTATTATGACTAGTGTAGATACCAGATTTTGCTCAATCTTTAAAAGGTTGAACAACGAAAAGATGGAAGAATCAGAAGATGACATGGTTTCTAAATCTTCTATCCTGCCTACTCCATCAGAAGGCGGAATAAGACTAGAACTTGGATCCCAAACATTGAAGAAAGACCCTATGAACCACGCAATCCTCCAAAAATTGAACTCCCATTGTTTGTGGGGTAGAATCCTAAACGATGGTTGAGGAAATGTCAACAAAATTTTTAACGTTTACCAAATCCCTACCCATGCATGGATTGATACTATTGAAATGTACCTTGAGGGGAAAGCATAAGTCGCTTTTCAAGACCTCAAATTAGTTAGATAGGAAATCAGTTGGGAAGAGTTCTCAACACAATTATGCCTCAGATTTGAAACAAAAGGATTGTAAGATGAAGTAGAAGAATTTAATAAACTACATCAGTATGGATCTCTTTTTGAATACCAAGAGAGATTTGAGGACTTGTGGTCAATAATGTTGCAAAAAAATCCTAAGTTAACTGAATCCTACTTCATCTCAAGTTTCATCAGCCTAATGGGAAAGGACATCAAACCAATGTTGAGGATAATGAAACCTCAAACCCTCATTCAAGCCTTTGAAATTGCCACTTTACAGGAACAATTCCTAGAATTGGCTAAGAAAGGAAGAACATGGGTATGTAAACCAGGAAGTTTGGGAGAATTCAAAGCTGGGAATAAAATCATGGAACATCTAACTCCTCATCCCCGCCGAAAACCAACTCAAGCAAAATTTGTCAAGAAGGGACTACCCAAGGGAGTCACTGGCCAAAGTTATCACCACAGGAGATACAGTTCAGGAGACAAAATAACCTATGCTTTAAATGTAGTGAGAAATTTACTCCAGGACACAAATGCCACTTCAAACATCTCAACTTCATCCTGACGGCAGAAGATAAAGAAGAGGCTTCAATTATTAACAAAGCATCAGAAGGAGACCTGCTGCAAAATTAATTAGAAGGAGTTCATGTATCCCTATGTGTACTGTCAAATTCAATACACAGACAAACTATAGCTTTAAAGGGAGTCCTATGTGGAATGAACATCACCATATTGGCGGGCACAGGTAGTTCTAATAGTTTCTTGCACAGAAGAGTAGCTAATCAACTGTGGTTGGACACTAAACCCACGGACACAATACAGGCTGAGATCACATATGGGAATAAGATCACCAATTCTATTAAGGTCAGTAATGTGAGATGGATCATCCAAAAATATACTTTACATTTGACTTAAGAGTCATTACCCTAGACAGATGGGATGTGATACTTGGTGTAGATCGGATGTATAACTATAGTCTTTGATTTTAAAAGGCTACAACTTAGGCTCTTTAATGAAGGAGACGAAGTGATCCTGGAAGGAGAGTAGAGCATCCTCCACTGAAACTGGTAAGAGGCAAAGAAACAAAGGTATTCAGACAACAACAATTACAGAGTTGTCTGACATTGGCCAACAGAATTCCCAAAGAAAGAAAGAGAAGAATTTCATGAATCTTTCGAGATTCTTTGTAAACCCAACAGAATTCCCAAAGAAAGACAAAGAAAGGAAAGGCCTCACCCAACAATATAGTCTCTTACAAATCAAGGTTATAATTGGAACCCAGAACAAAACACACCTAGAATTAAAATTAAGAAAATTAAGAAACATTAGCAAACAAAATCTAAGTTAGCAAACACACCTAGAATACTCAACGCAATTACCACGAAATTGGCAAACAAGGTCAAAAACACCTTCGACTCTCCAAAAGAAATTAAGAGAAACATTAGAAACTCCCTGACGTTCAAAATCTAGGTGTTCTGGTAAAAGAAGAATTCAAAGAAGACAATGGAAAGAATGCATTAAGACTGCCTCCTGCTTCACAAGAACAAGTTAGATGCGACATAACGAAAAACTAGTGCTTTTCTTTAAAAGGGCACATTCTTATTCTTCCCATGATATTCACTTATATTAAAGTTCTCGTTAACTTGAGAAGGACCACTGTTGAGTTGTGAGGAAAAACTCGGAGGTGGCTTAAAACTTACTTGAATTGACAAATCGGGAAGTCGAGTCTGAAAGATTGCCATCTATGCTCAGATTATGACGGTGCTCGAACCTAGGGTTCTAACAGATTCCTTCGGTTTTCTTCTTCTGCCTCTTTCTCTCGATCCCTCCAGTGCTGATGGAATCTAGGGTTTTGATCGGGAGGATGGCTTTTGATGGAAACGGGGTTAATCAGGGCTTGATCAGAGTTTTTTGGGGTTGCCATCGCTGAAACTGGAAATGACAAATCGGGAAGTCGAGAAAAATTAATCAACGTTGTTTAGGTTTTTTCTGCATAACCGAAGAGGTCGCCATTGCTGAAACTGGTAAAAAGAAGAACCCTCATGGACAAAAACAGAAGTTCCTCAAAAATACAATGCATACGTCTTTTTTTTTTTTTTTTTTTTTTTCCTTCTGTTTCCTGTTCTTTTAATGAAGTATAAATATTTTTTAATTTTTTGATTTGATTTGGCTTTCCTCAAAAATTATTTTTCACCTAGAAACCACATTTCAATCATTTTTTCATCATAAATATAATTAACGTAGCATTGGTGTCACATTTGATCAGATCATTTCCAATTAAATATTGATATATATATATATATATATAAAGAAATTAAAAAAAAAAATCAAAATGAGAAACAAGAATACCCAATCAATGTACTTCAAATGGTAAGGAAACAACTGAGATTGTTGATGTTAATGCTCCAAATGATGATTCTTGATAATCGGTTTTGAACAAACAAATCGCAGCGTTGCAGAAGATGATCCGGCGGACAAAACTTAAATGGGCCCAGTTTTATTTTAGTCACCACCTAATATGACGGCAAATTAATGCACTTCTTTTAACAGGAAAAAACTCAAAAGGGTTCCTGATGTTGATCGATGCATTGTTCTGAATATAAGGGTTTGGTTAGGTTATATGTATTTTCTTATATTTGTCATCATAGAACATTTCTCTTCTCTCTCTACAAACTATAAAATATATAGTTGTTTATGTGATTTGAGTTTGTATGGTTTTTTTTTTTTTTTGATATAAGTTGATATTTTTATCATCGGTCGGTATTTATAGTCATACTCTGACTAATCCAATCTGAAAATTACAGTGACTCATATAAGTGACTACACTCCTAATGTAATCTGTTATATATTTAAGTCGTGAGTCAAAATCAAAATCTAGATTAAAAGATTTAGTGTTACATTTTACTAGATTAACCGAACGTCGTTGAGTTGAAATAGTTTTGTTTTGGGGGTTGGAGGAGTAAAAAAATGGTTAAATGAAGAGGCCAAATACGGATAGGTCCAAAATTGAAAAAGAATATACTAACACCGTGAATGTAAGAGCGTTTTTATAGTATAAGAGGGGAGAGGGACCACAGATTCAGCAGCACTCGTGCAGTCTCAGCATGGGACCGTAGGGTATTGGGTCCTCGACTTCCTACATTCTCAGCTGCCCTCTTCATGTCACGGTTCATGGTAGCATGTTTGGACAACCATCTAAGCAAAACACAAACATAGTTAATTCCCATGTCGCCAACATCTAAGTCCCTCTCTCCTTAGACCATACCCATGGCCATAGACAGTGACGATAATTATTTTTTATTTTTTTATTTTTATTGACACTTCAAAATTGTCTATGCAGTAGATGTTTAAAGGGTTGCCCTTAAAAATTTTGGGAAGAATTCACAAAATTTGGGGCATTGCAGTATCTGTGAAGTTTTCCATGCCCAAATTTTCCACCTTTGTGATTGTATTTTCAGAAGATCATAAGAAAATTATTAGCGGTTAATTATGAAAATTAGGTCAGGGACTAAGATGGACTTTGCAATTAGCACTGAAAATATTATATTGGGCTCACAAGGGCATTGCAATTTGAGTCATATCATATAAATATATACTTTTTTAGTTACGTAGAAATTCAAACCTAAAATCACAAAGTTAAGAAGAGGGTTGTGACCACTAAACTGTCCCTTTGAAGACATCAAGTAAATATATATATTACAACAACATATCATATTTTCCTAAAAAAGTAATGTTATATTGTTTAAAACATCTACCCCATGCTTGTCAACCACTTTCACACTAATTTTAAAATAATGTTATATTATTTAAACATCCTCTAAAAATATATACATAAAAAAATTTTAATGGCTCCTTGGGCGAACAGAACTACTAAAATTTGGTCCCATGGCTTCCAAGAAAAAGGTAAAAATTTTACAAAATCAAAATGTAGCTGAATGTGGCTCCTTTGGCTTCACTTGCTCTGGGGCTTCTCTGGCTGTGGAAGAGCAAGAACATTGACAAGGCTTGTCCAAGAGTTGAGCCTCCATACTGCATCCACTAGACATGTGAAATTGATCTACCTTCTCAACTCTCTCCTGCATTTCCTTCTACCCTGTGAATGGGATATTTTATTTTTGGGTTTCTGGTTTATCCGTATTCCATACCTCTGCAAATATGTTTGAAGCTTCCTTTGGTTCCATCTTTTGAACTATGTCTACTGCCACTTCCTGCAATTAAGTTGAAGCAAACTCGAGTTAGTCTTGACAGTTCAATTAACTCTTGAGGTTTTGTCCAATCGTAGCTTGGGAAGAAAATCATGCTTGGTATTAGAAAATGTCAATTTGTCTTGGCCAAGTTTCATACTTCAATTCTTTTTAATAAAAAAATACCTATTAAAATTATTTGAAATCTGATGGATAATAAATAGCCAATTTATACTGCAAATATGTATAGTTGCAATTTAAATTTTATAAAAGAAACCGTAAAAAAAAAAAAGAAACAAATTTGTCATTTTTTTTTTCCTTTTTATGCAATTTTTTTTCTAGAATATTTCATTTGAAATTAAAATAGTGCAATCTGTGAAATCAAATTAACTATCTCCTCTATGACTACCAATTGTCTCCGAATTTGAGTAACCAAAAGAATTTTTCAAATTATTAAATTAATTCCTTCTCTCTTATTCCTTAACTAGGTGGAATATACCGCGCTACGCACGTTACAAAATTCAAATTTAATTATAAAAGATTGATGGTGTATCCGGTATTAGAAATTGTAATTGTATGTGTTTAAATAAAATATGCGAGCCACTCTACAACAACAGCAACGACAATCAGCTTCCATCAATAGGAGAACCACGAAATCCGAAATAGTATATTCATACTATATATAGTTAATTAATAATAATTATAAACTATTATAATTTCATATGATTTTAACCTTAAAAGAAAAAGGATTTATTCCATCTTTATTGGCAGGCTTAAAAAAATGGTATTCCTCCTCTTTATTCTAGATTTTAAGCATATTTTATAGATAACAAAAAAATCCGAAAAATATTCCATCCAAACCCTTGTGAATGTGAACCAATATTTTCTTCAATATCCAAGCATACATGCATTTTTTCACCTGTGCAAGAAGTAAATAAAAAACATAGTTCGACGTTCAAAGTCCACTCCTCTGTTTCCTCCAACGCAGTAAAACCCAATCTTTTTTCATTCTCCCTAAACATCAACCTCCAAAACCCATTTAGTTCTCAGACAAAATTGAAAAATCCTGCTATGGATAGAAAGCAAGAAGAGCTTCAATTCCTCGGATTCTTTGGAATCTTTTATGAATCCTTCAAAATCATCTTCAATTCAGAAAAATTTTCATCCAACGGGGAGAAGAAACACACGGTTACAAAGTGTTCCCATCCAACGGGGGAGAGGAAACATCCCCCACTCCTTTAATGAGCCTCAGTCGACGAAGGTTCCTGCCTTCGTCGATGAAGGTTCTATCAACCCCTCTCTCTCCATTTTTAAATATTACACAAATATCAATATTTTATAAATTTTTTATTTTAATTTAATATATTTAATACTAAATAAATATTTAAATATTTAATTTTTTATTCTTATAAATTTTAAATTAAATAATAATATTTATAAGTTTATTTAAATTTAATTATTAAAAAATTATTGAATAATAATATAGTATCCAAACAAAAATCTAAGGCATAAAAAAGGTATAATAAAAAAAAAACAAAAAAGAAAAAGGTGTCGCAGGTGAGAATTTGGGGTATAAAAAAAGGTATAAAAAATGTAAAGAAGGGAGAGGATGTGTCGCATGGAGGACAAGCGGCCTTTTCACGTGGAGGACGAAATCACGTGGTTGTGCCCATTTGTTAAAAAAAAAAAAAATATATATATATATATATATATATTAAAACGTTAATTTAGATTTAAATTTATAAATAATTATAAAAATTTAAATATTTATTTTATCGATCAAATACTTTAATTTATAATTGAGTTAAAATTATGTACAGACTAAATATTAATTTATTTAGTCAGAATAAATTGAAAATTTAAAATATTTCAATATTTCAAAATTATGACTCAAAAAAACTAAAAAAAAAATTTTTATCAAGTAATAAGCACATGTATTATATTTTAATATTTTTTTATAATTACAATAAAATTATCACTTATTTTACATACATTATTATTTATTTAGTATTTTTTTTAAATATTTTTAAAGTATAACAATATAAAAAATTATCATATTATAATATTATAATATTTTTTCACCATAATACTGTAGTATTATTATTATAAATGATAAAATTATTAGAAAAAGTATCCCGGGTGACCAAGGAGGTCTCGATTTGACTCTAATCTTAATCTAAAAATATTTGTAAAATATTTCTTTTACTTACTATTTAAATTTTATAGTATTTTAACATTCAAGTATATATATATATATGTACAAATATCTTGTTATGTACACATTTTCATCAATAATTAAAAAAAAATGCGTTATGTACGTCAATCTATCATGTGATAATCTTTCTAATTACCTTGATTTTATAAAATCATTTTTTAATCATATAAATAAAAAAATTTATTTTTATTGTTAATTAAAAAGGAAAGAGAAAAAGAAAAATAATATAATAGAAATGAAGAAAGAGTTGGCATGCATTTTGAAGTTTTACGCTTAGAATGGCTTCTTGAAAATTTATTACGTGTGTGGGTCCCATTTCAAAAACTGGATTCACTTATGGGGATATGATTGATGAGCTCTGTGGTGGGATCCATACCCATTATTTCCAGTATTATAATATTAAATTAAAATACTTTTATATATACAGAAAAATGTTGTACACTTTTAGTATTTTTAATATAATTATTAAATTATTTCGAATATTAATTTTTTAAAATAAAAATATTTTAAAATATTTTTTACTTAATATTTTCATTATAATTTTTATAGTATTATAATCTTATAATATTTTCTCTAATTAGCACCAAAAAAATAATATTTTCGCTAAATATCATTTATTTCAAATATTTTTTATATTTTTAACATAATCATAAAATTTTTTAATCTAAAAATATAAAAAAGATTTGAAATAAATGATGGATAGTAAAAATACTATAATATTGTATAATATTTTAATACCGTAAATTTTATAATTATAGAAATATTAAGCAAAAAAATTTGAAAAAATTTTTGATAAAAAAATTAAAAACATCATATTATAATACTATGCAAAATAAATAATAATTTGATTAAAATTTTATGATTGTATTAAAAATATATGAAATATGTGTAAAATTTTATGATGGAAAATATTTTTAATTAAAAAATATCAAAAATTTTTGTGAAATTTTATCAAGGAAAATATTTTTTGAATAAAAATCAAAATATTTGATCATCATAATATTAATATAATAATTAAAATATAAAAATAAGGAAACAAAATTAAATATTTAAATATATGTTAAACATTAAATAATAATTTGAAATGTCAATTATTAAAATATTAATTTTTTAATATATAAATATTTTGAAATATTTTTTACTTAATATTTTTATTATTATAATTTTTATAGTATGATAATATTATAATACTTTCTCTAAACATCATTTATTTTTGATATTTTTGATATTTTTAATATAATTATAAAATTTTTTAATCTCAAAATATAAAAAAGATTTGAAATAAATAATGTATGTTAGAAATACTATAATATTATAATACTGTAAATTTTACGATTATAGAAAAATTTAGTAAAAAAATTTTAAAATATTTTGGTTAAAGAAATTAAAAGCATTGTATTATAATACTTTACAAAATAAATAATAATTTGATTAAAAAGTTTTATGATTGTATTAAAAGTATCTAAAATATTTGTAAAATTTTATCATGAAAAATATTTTTTGCATAAAAAATAAAATTATTAGAATATCATAATGTTAATATAATAAAAAAAATATATTTGTAATAGAAAAACACAGAGGGGAGAAAAGGACAGAGAGGGAGAGAGAGAGAGAATGAGTGTCTTTAGTCGACGAAGGACCACCCCTTTGTAGACTAAACGCCAAGGTTAATTTTTTTATTAAAAATATTTTAAAAATAATTATAAAAATGTAAAATTATGGTTAGTATAATTATAATTAGAGAATTTAATAATAAAAGTATAATTTGCATATGCATAGTATTTTTAAAAATAATTATCTGTATTATATAATATTATAATTTGATATTTTTATATATTTTTTAATCTAAAAATATTTATAAAATATTTTCACTTAATATTTTTATAATTACAAATCTAAAAGAATTATAATATTATAGTATTTTTTTTCTATATGCAAAAATATTTTGCTCATAATAAAATCATCCATATAATAAATATTTTTAGTATTTTTTATAATTGTGAAATTTTGTAATAAAATTGTTATTATATTAATAATATGTGACTCAATACTTAATACTTGTAATCAATTTTTTTAATATAAAAATATTTTCAAATATTTTTTAACTTAATATTTTTATAATTATAATTTTTACAAATCGTATTTCTACTATACACACTATTTAAATATTTAAATATTTATCTAACATTAAATATCTTAAATTAAAATAAACAAAATATTTGTATAATATTAATATATGTGTAAAATTCAAAATATATAGATATTATTTGAAATTATAATATTTAATATTTTAAGTGTAAAAACTCATAAATATTAATATTTAATTTAAATTTTGTAAAATATAAAAATATAAAAAATAATTTAGATATTTAGAAATTTCAAATATTTTTAGTATTTTTAGTTTATTTGAAAAAATTTATAATATAATTATCATTTACATACATTACATTATATTTAGTATTTTTTTAAATAATCATGTGTATTATATAATATTATCGTAAGAGAGTTTTAAATATTTTTTAATTAAAAAATATTTGTAAAATGTTTTTGACTTAATATTTTTAAAATTATATTTTTTCTAGTATCATAATATTAAATCAAAATATTTTATATATGCACAAAAATTTTGAATATTTTTAATATTTTAAATATAACAATAAAATTATTTCAAAATTTATTTTAAAAATAAATATATTTTCAAATATTTTTTACTTAGAATTTTTATTATAATAATTTTTATTGTAATATAATATTATAATATTTTTTCTAAGCATCATTTATTTTTAATATTTTTAATATTTTTAATACTTTTAATATTTTTAATATAATCATAAAATTTTTTCATCGAAAATTATAAAAAAGATATGAAATAATTGATGTGTAGTAAAAATATTATAATATTACTCAATATTATAATAACGTAAATTTGATAGTTATAGAAATATTAGGAAAAAAATTTAATAATATTTTTGATTAAAAAAATTAAAATTATCATATTATAATGCTATGCAAAATAAATAATAATTTGATTAAAAAATTTTATGATTATATTAGAAATATCTAAAATATTTGAAAATTTTTATGATGGAAAATATTTTTAATCAAAAAATTTCATGATTGTATTAAAAGTATCTAAAATATTTGTTAAATTTTATAATGGAAAATATTTTTTGAATAAAAATAAAAATATCATAACATCGTGATATTAATATAATAATTAAAATATAAAAAAATAAAAAAATTAGTTTAAATATTTAAATATTTATATAAATATCTACTTTTTTTTTTAAATAATAGTCTTTAGATATGTGATATTTAAATAAAATATTGAATTGTATTACAAAATATTATAATATTAAATAATAAATTAAACTATAATACTAATATAATAATTAAAATATATAAATAAAAAATTAATTAAAATATTTAAGTATTTATATAACATTAAATAACAATTTGAAATATTGATTAATTAAATATTATTCTTTAGATATTTGATCTTTAAATTAAACATTAAATTGTAAAACAAAATATTAAAATATCAAATAATAAACTAAAACTATATTATTGAATAATTTAATATAAGCATCATATTATAATGCTTTGCAAAATAAATAATAATTTGACTAAAAATTTTATGATTATATTAAAAACCTCTAAAATATTTGTAAATTTTTATGATTGAAAATATTTTTAATCAAAAAATTTTACGATTGTATTAAAAGTATCTAAAATATTTGTCAAATTTTATAATGAAAAATATTTTTTTGAATAAAAATAAAAATATTAGAACATCATAATATTAACATAATAAGTAAAATATAAAAATACAAAAATTAATTTAAATATTTAAATATTTGTATAACATTAAATAATAATTTGAAATTTCAATTATTTAAATATTAATTTTTAGGTATTTGATATTTAAATAAAATATTAAATTGTATTACAAAGTATTATAATATTAAATAATAAATTAAAACTATAATATTAATATAATAGTTAAAATTTTAAAAATAAAAAAATTGATGAAAATATTTAAATATTTATATAATATTAAATAATAATTTGAAATATCAACTATTTAAATATTGATTTTAGATATTTGGTATTTAAATAAAACATTAAATTGTAAAAAAAATATTAAAATATTAAATAATAAACTAAAACTATATTATTGGATAATTTAATTTAAATATAATAATTATTAATATTATTAAATTAAAAATTTTAGAAAAATACAAATATTTAAATATTTAACTTAAATATTTTTTTAATATTAAATAATATTATGAAATTAAAATGATAAAAAATTATATAATATTAATATTTGTGTCATGTTTAAAAATGAAGAGAGAGAGAGGCGGGGTAGATGGGAAGTGGGGGAGAGACGGGGAGAGAGAGAGAGAGAGAGAGAATGAGAGAGAGGTGGGTGGGAGGTGGAGAGAGCGAGAGAGGGAGAGAGAAAGAGAATGCATTTAATGCATACATTAAATTGATGGAGAGAGAGAGGGGGGGAGGATAATAAATGAGGAGAGATGAACCAATGTAAAACGCAATTCCATTTAAAGGGTCTGACTGTATTCACCTTCTCTACTGCCTTCACATTTTTACACCATTTTCTTCCCTTGGAACCACTTCTCTCCTCTTGATGAAGTGCATCAGCTGCTTTCTTCAACTCTCTAGCTTTTTTACCCAGCTCGGTTGCTTCCTAGAAAGTATAGAAGGCATTAATAAAAAAATAAAAATAAAAAAACCAAAAAAAGAATAAATAATTATCCAACAGTAAAGAATAAAATACAATAAGTGATTATTAGAATCAGATGCAAGCGGATAATAACAGTCTTAGGGATCCGAATGAATGAAAATATAAGTTCGAGGGGGAAGAAAAGCAATACCAACACCATCAAATATCTGGATTCAAAAATTGAATTTTCATTTAAAAGAAATAATTTGAAGCGATACCATATTGAGCAAAAAACAAAGACTCGTGCTGATAAGTCAGTTGAAAATCTAGTAGAGCTGGGCATCTTGGAGTAATTTTCTTTTTGACTGTCTAGGAGTCCATAAGTCTTGTATAAGTCAGTTG
This sequence comes from Dillenia suffruticosa, assembly GCA_033439265.1. Taxonomy (NCBI): domain Eukaryota; kingdom Viridiplantae; phylum Streptophyta; class Magnoliopsida; order Dilleniales; family Dilleniaceae; genus Dillenia; species Dillenia suffruticosa. The sequence continues at coordinate 21,118,311 of JAVTVX010000018.1, forward strand.
ATTCATATAATAAAAGAAGTATATTTACCATCTCCTAAGAGCCTTCTATTTTTTTCAAGTTTTGAATTTGACTCTCAGGGTGAGTGCATTACGAGAGATGGGCGAGTGCATTACGAGAGACTGTATCTTTCATTTCATCGGTAAGTGTTATTTCTATCATACGAGTTGAGAGAAATAATTAGAAAATCTTTCTGCTTGGAACGTTTGGGGGGGATAAAAAAGGCACACAACTTTGTACAGAGATTGTACACTTCCACAATCTATTTTAGCTGTTTTCCATCCCTATAAACATTACCAGAACTCTTCCCCCATCTCCCCCCCAGGAAAAAATAAATATCAAACAAACAGAACAAAAACTATAAAAGCTTAGCTACATTTTTTAAAACTTTGGAGAAGACATGTCTACCAGCAGTAGACAAAACCATATAACCTACCAAACACGTATGCAAGATGTGCCTCTAATCTAAAAGAGTTACTGCCTAAGAGTGAAAAAGTAGTATATCACCACCTGAAAAACGGTCATCTACAATTTGAAGCCAATGAATAAACCTAAGGGCCAACAAAGCATGATGATAACTTGAGTACATGGAACTGTCCACACTGACAATTGTCCCGAACAGTTGCCCAAGAACTCCCAACCTCAGGAATTTTCAAGAACTCAGAGCCTAACGCATGCTGATCAAGGACTCGTGATATAAGGTGCCGCATGGCTATTTTAAGCTTTTCTTCTGGAGTGTATCCTGGCAACTCAATGACTTCCATTCCGTGCAAGAGAGGTGGTGGAATAGGCTGCACCCTATTCTCAGTTGCTAAAAAAATCACCTTTCAGAGGTCCCCATTCAAATGGCTATAGAACATGAATTAAGGATTAAACTTTGTAACTCATTTGTGAAGAAAGAACAATAAAATATTTATAGTATGATACAATGCTAACTAAATTCTAATGCTGATTGGGAGAATGAATATCAGACAATCCCACGTAAAAACAACTGACAGAGAATATTATATACTCATTATGTCGAGCTTCCTCAAAAAGAAAATGGTTTTGGAGAAACCATCATATAGGACAAGGGTTCCAATTAAGCACAACCGAACGGAAAAAAAAAAAAAATACTGATCATTGAATGTCTTGTTTTGCTTAGGATCAAGAACCTCCAGCAATGCTGAAGCTGGATCACCACGAATATCAGAGCCTGTCTTGTCAAATCTCATCTAGCAGCATAACTGGATGGCAAACACCAACTCTCTACAGTCAGACAGACAAAAGAATATAAGTCCCTCTCAACAATAAGGGGGTGAGGAGCAACCAAAAGTACTTTCATTTAGATGAGAGGGCATCAATAACCACATCAAAACAAAAAGATTGAAGGAAAGTTGAGAAAAAGAAGCAAAAAAGGTTAAAAAAATAGTACTGGTCACCAAAAAATTCATTCTTCTAACCAAAACAATTCAAAGGAAACAGTAGGTTGAAGGGGGGTCTAGGCCTCTTGATTCACTAAAATAAGACTCAATCACATCATCCATCTTAAGAGGTAGACCTAGACTCCATCAAGTGACAAACCTATCTACCTGCAATAAGGTAGTGACGAGGTACATTGACTTGATCCAAAACCTTTAGTATGACCTTTTATACTGGTCTATAAGTTTAATTTCATTACTTCCTGAACTCAAATTGGTCATGTAAAGTTGCAAGAAAGATTGATAGCAAAGTAAATAATTGACCCTGGCCAATTTCAAATACACTATGCAAAGACCCATTTTACACATCGCTATTAATGCATAAACATTAAATTAGAAGAAAATTAAAATTCATTGCAAATAAAATTAGTAGTGCATACTCATAAGTATCAGATTGGATCGAATAAATTTAGCAAACAGAAATATGGAGTCATTGAGCTGCACAATCATGCCCTAAAACCAACGGCGTAGATGACCACATCGATGTGTTCTTCTGTGCCTTCATTTACTCGGTTAAATAAGTATAACACAGATCAGAGTAAACACTTCAATGACTTAGTCAGACCATAGCACTAATGGCACACAACTCTTGTTCCACCAGTTTCACACTACACAATTCAAAATTCAATCTTTTAAGAAAAGCTCACAAAATGAAATACACAAATTATTGCAGAAACATCATAGGGTTCAATTTTACTATGTCCAAATAATCAAAATATTATTTCTAACCGTGTACCTTTAATTAGAAAATTTGGACATGTAATTAAACCCCTGTAAGTTCAAATTATCCTTAACTAAGCAGAATATTTAAATGTGAAAGAAAACAACCAAATAATTCGACTGTTTTGATAGCTTTTACAAATAGATGGAAAACAAAAAAGTACCACACAACTATTAAGAGAAGATTGAAGTTCTCAGACTTAAGGCTATAGTATAATCTAAACAGCTTTAGTAGGCTGCACTATCAAACAACGATGAAGAGGAGATGTCATGAAAGGATTTTATTATAATGCCATCTTCAACAATTTGCAAGGCATATCTAATTCCTAAGAAATTTTAAACTTTACTTTACCAATGTTTAATTTTGCACCTGTAAGTTTAAACATTTCATATGCTTTTCTTTGAAGCCCTGTTGAAAGATTTAGCCATTAAAAAAAAAAAAATTTGTTTTCATCTCATTATCGCACACTCTCTCCACCCTTCTTATCCTATCACTGAGTTTTGCTTTCTGCCCTTCACAATCTGGTCAAGCCCAGGTAATACATAAAGATGATGCTATTGTCAGTATGAAAAGATGCATAGAAAACTAAGACATAAATCTTTTCCAAAGACCTGATCATTTTTACAAGTTGAATTATTCATTTTTCTTCTTTCTATGAAGGTGATAATGAGGATTTGACATGCACTAAGGAAGAGGAACTACAACTGTCACCCATGCTCATGTCTAGGTTGTAAGATACAAGTGTGTGAAGCAAACATAAAACATTTCAAGTAACACGTAATTTTGATTTTTGATAGTGCAAGCAACAATTGTGAGCATGGATATGGATATATAAATGCCCATTCTCATAGGAAGCCAAAAGGGTAGTGTATCTTACCAATCCAATTCCTATACGATAGACAAAACGGCCAACCACCATCACTACAAAATCAGGAGCAAGGGCTGTAACAAGAGCACCAAAAAGATACAACAAGGCTATCAAAATTAGCTCTCTTCTTCTTCTTCCTTAAGGCAAAAATCATGAGACAAAACAATCAATAATAGCACCATAGAAAGTCCATTCAAGCTCAGAAATTAGTGTAAGAACTAACCTAGATAGTCAGCAATGGTAAAAGCAAGAGCAAATCCAATCATAACCATGAAATACAAGAAGGAAACAATGGCAGTGGACCACAATTGATGGTAGAGATTAGAAAAAATAAAAGTTCACAAACTTGTGGTAGAGTTACAGAGGGCACAGCTAATTAGATACTATACAATTACGGGACAAATTGGTTACTTGAATGGACACCATAACAGAGATGATATAACAATGAAGTCTTCAATTCAATCATATTTTTACATAAGCAAGCTAGATGCAAAGAATGACCAAAAACAATGTTCTGACACCAGCTAACATGTTAAAAAAGTGGATACCAGTTAGCCAAGTATGACACATTTAGATTGTAGCAATAAAAACCAACTAAGAAGACCTTCTATAGTTAGAATATTAATTGTTACCTTGTCACCATCAACACAAAATCTGAGTTTTGCATACAAGCATGCCCCCTAGACTGAATAAAGCTACAGACAGTAGTTGAGGGATCAAATCTGATAACCAAGTTGCAGCTTTGAACATCCAAACCTTCTTCAAGTATGGAGGTCTAAACAATGATCTTTACCTACAAAATTATATTTACTGCCTCAGATATTTGACTTGATACTCTTAACAAAGGCATTGACCATACCAATATCAATCTTGCAGACAAAATTGTTCCAATTGTAATCTTTCAAGGCATATATGGAAATTGATAATCGTGATTTAATAATTTAATAATTCAAACTTAAAAGAAAACAATATAAAGTGATAGCCACAGTTACTGTGAAGTCATTATTTAATGGCCACAATGACCTTGGTGAATCTTTATTTTAGTTCATGGAAATGTGTATTGAAAAGGGAGGAAAAAAAGAAAGATGCACTGCTCCTTTATGGAATTTGCCTACAATTTTATTTTGCAGATTCCTACTTTGGGACTGTACCCTAGAGATATGGCTTACTATATATTCAGACTTCCAGACAGTTAGCTTTGGAAGAATCTCAAAGCTTGAAGAACGATGGCAGTGATTACTCTCTGTACAAAAATAATGCTTCTTAAATCTCTTAGATCCTTGCATTGACAAGTACATATCCATCAAGAAAAATTCATAAATTGGAAAACACCAACAAAAATATTAGACCCAAAAATCAAGACCAAGCTTAGATAGCAAGTAGTTTTAAACTGTGAGGCACCTTGCACAGTATTAAAGATGGGAAAAGAGCATGACAAACCTGTACTCCAGAAGAGAATCAATAAGACAGACCACTTTTGAAGTCAGGAATCCAGCTTCCGTGTCAGCTGTCATGTCATCACCCAAAGACCACCCTAGGCCTGTGGGTGTCATAAAAAGAAGGGAAAAAAATTACCTGCTAAGAAAAAGCTCATAGTGAAAAAAAAAAAAAAAAAAGCAAATAGAGTTTAACAACACACAAAAACACTTACCAGACTGTATGTGATCCGATAGGATCTTGCTTACATTTATGCTATAGTCTTTTAGAGCTCGCTCACCCCAGACATCCATTTCAACCCAAGAAAACATCTCAGATGCACTGGAGGCACAGATTTAGCAGCCTGTAACAAAGCAACAAGTTGAACTAGCCTTGCCAAAAGAATGAACAAGCCAATTCAAGGAGACAATATGCACCTTAAGAGCCAACCAGACACCAAGTTCAGTTGAACAAAAAAGGAAATCTGAATACAGCCTTGACAATTTTTTCCCAACTGAGTCCACTTGAGAGCCATTCACATCCAGCCCTTTGAAAGAGTTTTCATGCTGAAATACAGCAAGTGCTGTGAGTAGTCTTGGCAAAGAGGTATTAAAAAAGAAAATTAGTAAATTGGAATTATTCCCAAAAAAAAAAAAATGTTTCCGAAACCAAAAAAGATAAAAAGTGGCAAGAAAAGAAAACGGATAGATATAGAATAAGTGGCCTCTGCTAAGTTTGCATGTCTACTGCCAAATTATGGTGCAGGGAGCAACCCATTAAAAGACAGCAGAAAACGATTTAAACCTGAAGTTATTACAGGAATGAACAGATCTAGATTGTGAGAGAATGATAAGGAGTTTATAATGCTAAGGACTGAAGAATTGAGGAATTTATGCTGCTTACCCTCATTTTCAGACACTCCATGGCTCTTGCTAGACAATCAAACAAGCAATAAGGGATTCCTTTGCGTTCATAAGTTTTTATCTTTATTTTTGATAACGGAATATACTGCGCCAAAACTAAGTCACTGACACAAGTATCAAATGAAGGAAAAATGAACACATATTCATTTCAGTTATTCCAGAAAGTTATGTATCAAATATACAACCATCATCAGAAATTGTACTTTGATATATAATGATCAACATGAAAAACTTGTGCGATACCTAAGTAACACAATGGATGCTCAATAAAATGTTGGGGTTTTCTAAATTCCTAATTCTCAATATCTAGCAGCTCAAGGATCAATCTTACTCCATGATGCTACCACTTCAGCAAAATACTTTGCAATCAACTAAAAGCACCACCCTATTTACAATGGTTGGCAACACAAGAAAATTGGATAGAGAAAATATTGAATAATCCCACCATGTTGACAATTGAATATCAAAAGTAATTGCAATCATTGCTATTACAGGATATGAAGCAGGGAAACAAAAGTTAATCTCATCCAAGCATTGGGAGGAAAAAAAGAAGGGCCATAGAGATCTAATGTGCATCTCAATTTGAGCTAAAATTTAATTAAGCAACACCATAGCAAAAATAAGAGACATCAGTTAGAAGCATAAAGAACAACTAACTGAAATCTCAGATGAGAGTATTCTAACTTAAGAATGCTTCAAACTCATAGTGATTCTAACACAAGCTTCACATGAACTGTGCTACAAATGTGAGGCACACAATCAAAAAAAGTTGGAAGTCAAGCAATCATTTGCCTACTGAGTTAATGGAATATAGAAGGTATAAGATATTTGTTACAACCATGTCTGGAACTAATTCAAGAGTAAAAGGAATAAAAAATGGAAGAAGTAAAACTTTCAACTGCATGAGATTCTCAAGTTCGCAAATCTGCTTCCAGTAGCCAATTGCTACACTTGAAACTTGATTTCGGGGAAGAAAATTTGGTAAGAAACACTGGAAAAAAAAAACCACAATCTGCACAATACAGAGTTCAGATTCATAAGGGAAACCTTTAGCCTTCACAGGGGATGCAGGCAGCTCAAATATTCTTGCAAGTTTGTTAGCACGCAACTGCAGATAATAGAACTCCTGCATATTCTCTAAATGTCATCCTGTACTCTCCATTATTGAAGAGGAATATAAATAAGAGAACAGACAGATTGCAATGCAGGATAGCACAAAAATAGGAAAACATGAAAAAGAATCAAGTGGCATATCTATAAAAATCATGTTATTTCCACAATCATAGTAAAGATGTTAGAGACAATGCGCATAAAACTCACACTCATAATGTAGGCGTACTGGTGCCTGCCTATGAGAACCTTAATGAAGTCCAGCTTCAAATAGCTGCACCTTAAAGCATTGAGCAGGATCACAGCTGTCACCACAAGCACCTATAAGAATGATGCCACAGATTACTCAACGTCAATTATTTCTCAAAGCATTGAAAAATTGTTTGATGTAATTATACTACTGCTCTGGTAAAGTGTTAGAAGTAGGGATGGAATGGACAATAAACACAGAGAAATTACCCAAAAAAAAAAAGCCAAGGAAAGAGTACGTTTGCTGGTAAAACTATGACCCAAATCAAATTTTTTTAAAGACCTTCCGTTGAAAGGTTCAAAAATATTCCATATATATTAACGTCACAAAGAATACCATATTGATTTTCTCCATTCACTACAATCAACACAATAACAAATGAATATTGTTTAAAAGTTTTTAAAAGGGAAAAAAAAATCCACAAGATGAGAAGAACAATTAGAAATGCCGACCTCATACTTATCTTGTTCTTGCTTCCAAATATTAGCATCCCAAAAATCAACACCCATCTCTCCCCAGTACTTACCTACCTTCAAGTGCATATGCATTTTCACTGCCTCAGCTTGCTGAGTTCCTAATCAACAGTACAAAATCATAAAAATTTGAGTAAAACGACAAAAGAAGAAGCTTTAAGATACTTGATTTGTTGCTCACTTGAGTGACCAAAACAACAGCAGGGACCAAGAACACAGAAATGAAAGGTGAACGCTTGCAGAGAAGATACGCATAACTCCTCAAAAGCATGATTGCAATCAGAGTCTTCCCCGAACCAGTTTCCCATACTATAGTGTTCTCATTGATCGCCTTTTCCAATGCCTCCGCTTGATAACTGTATGAATCCACATATTCTCTAATTGAGCAAAGGTACCCCAAAATTTTTCAATTTAAAAAATTAAAATAGAGAGAGAGAGAGAGAGAGAGAGTGTGTATTGAAAACGGAGACAATCATGAAATAATTGAATACAAATTTTTACCACAAGGAGACAATCATGGAATTTGTTTTCTTTTAATTTTTTGCTTTTTATAAATATTTTTCTTTAAAATTTTTTGCTTTCTTTTAATAATTTTTCTTTAAAAATTCTACTATGAATCGGTGAATTTCAATGACAAAAAAAAAAAAAAAAAAAGCTTCATAACAAATAGGAATATCCTCTTAAACTCAGGTCTTTATGGATGTGATATTTCTTTTTTTTTTTTTTTTTTGTAAAAGTAGTATTTATCAACATATATATACGTAGATAGATAGGAAACGTAGAGTTTTTAATTAGATTGATTATTCTTCTTTATTTTTTTATGCACTTCCATTACTCTTATCTTTATAATGAAAAAGTATATGGTCTTGATTACCCCTTGGGTCAACTGTGATGCTAGAGCTCGTGACTAGCTGTTGCGTTTCTTATGTTGATATGATTTTTATGCATGCAATAACCGAAAAAGGCAGTCACCTTTGATTTTGCATGGTATTGTTCTTTAGCTTTTTGTAGCTTCTTATTGTGCTCCCTCTCTCATGTAGGACTCTGACGGAAATTGGTTTTTACATGTTGGAGTTAAAGATGTGGTGATAGGGTTTTGGCCGAAGAAACTATTTACGGGTTTAGGAGACCAGGGCAGGCACTTACCTGGAGTGGGGAGGAGAAGTAGGCAGTCTACCTGCTCAAGCTAGTCCTCGCATGGGCAGTGGTATGTGTAATTATTATTTGATACTTAATAAAAAAAAAAAAAAAAAAAAACTCACTTGAATAATATTTTTAGCCACTCCTGATTTGGGATCAACGTGGTAAATTAGTAATTCTCTAAATTTATATAAAACTAATAAATAAATTTCCAATGTTGCAAAGAAATTAATTTATTGAGATTAATTGTATTTCTCTTTTAACGTGTTTTATTTGATACTTAATAAATAAATAAATAAATAAATAAATAATCTCAATTGAATAAATTTTTTAGCCTGTCCTAACTTGAGATTAACGTGATAAATCACTAATTCTCTAAATTTATATAAAACTAATAAATAAGTTTCCATTGTTGCAAAGATATTAATTTATTGAGATTACTTGTATCTCTCTTTGAACGTGTTTTATTTGATACTTAATAACTAAATAAAAAAAAATCTCAACTGAATAATATTTTTAGCCTGTCCTGACTTGGATTTCTAATCTCAACTATTTGTAGCTTCTCATTGTGCTCACTGTCTCTCTCTCTCTCGTGTAGGACCCTAACGGAAATTGGTTTTTACATGTTGGAGTAAAAGATGTGGCGATAGGGTTTTGGCCGAAGAAACTATTAACTGGTTTAGGAGACAAGGGCACTTAACGTGGAGTGGGGAGAAGCATGTAGTCTACCTGCTCAAGCTAGACTTCGCATGGACAGTTGCTACCTTCCTAGTCATGACACCTATGATCGTTTCTCTATGAAACTTCAATTCCAAAAAAAAATGATGAGTAAAGTTTTTTGGGATCCTAAGTAGGAAACTGATACTTTTGCAGATAATGACTACAATTACGTCGTAGATGATTTGGGATTCATGGATAACATGTTGAGTCGTGTAATTGTTTTTGGTGGCCCTATGGAGCTACTTGAGTTTGAGGTCAAGACCGACCCACTTGCACTTGATTTTTTTAAAAATAAATAAATAAAACTTCATTTATGTTGATTTGAAAAATTGCACATCAAGAAATCCCCCCTTAAGTTCTTGGAATTTAATTTAATAACATATGATCATTTTGAACTATCTTTTAGTGTCCGTTTGGTTAGGCTTTTTTTCAATTTCTCTTCTCCTAATAAATAGAAACCTTACCAAATAATATTTCTTAAAAACTCTTAAAAAAGAGTTTTTTTTTTTATGAAAAAAACCAAAAAAAGCAAAAGCTCTAGGAGCTTTTGCTTTTCCTTTTAAAAGACACGTTAGTTTTTACGGAGGTTTAAATTTTTTTATCCTGTTTATACTCTTATTTTGAAGAAAAATTTCACTCTATCCTCATTCGATATTCCTCTACCCTAATTATATTTTTTTGCTCGATTGTTTCTATCTACTCTCTCTCTCCTTCTCCACAAGCGCCTCCCTCCTCTATCTCCTCCACCATTAGTGTCTCATTTATTGTTTTGCCTTTTTTTTTTTCAATTGCTCGGTTCAAAGCTGGTATGTTGCATGTTTTGCCCCCTTTTTTTTCAATTGTTTATTTTGCCCTCTTTAATTTTGTGCTGTGACCATTGTGGTATCCAATTTTGCCGTCTTTAATGTTCTATACTTGCTCTCATACTCTCTTCAAGTGCTAGGCTTCTCATCCATTTCGTCTACTGGTTGAACCGCAAAGTGTTATGACCACATGTCAAAATGATTTCTTGGGCAAAGCCCTAGTCTTAGGCATGTTTGAGAGAGAATAGGATAATGGAGATGGTAAGTGACTCGAACCAATAATAAAAAATTTCGCTCTTTAAAATTGTTTGTGTCGTTAAACTCATATTTTCATGGACTTTTAGGAACCAATTGTGGGTTGGATTGGCTAGTGGCTCAAATTTTGATTCATAATAAAAAATTTGAATATCACACTTTAATTCCTTTCCAATCTCCCTTTGTTATTGTTCAATTACGAAAAGCTACCGTGTGAAATTCATCATCTCCTTCCTTGTCTTTCATTTGGAAATTAGAGAATACATGGAGTTTTGGATCAAACGTTGTATAGAAGCAATGTCTTTTCTTTTTTTTTTTTTCAATAAGATGTTTTGACATTAGGGAATTTATTGATATGCTTGAGGAAAGCAATTATATTTTATGAATTAATGTTAAGCAGCTAGTTGGCATCCTTTTTCATAGGTGAATATTAGAAATAAAATGATCACACTATAAAATTAAATCTCTATACTGATAATAATATTCAATTTATTGAAAGCTTTGATTATCTGAAAAACAATGTGGTATCATACCCAATTTATTGGTTGGTGGTTCGGCCATTAAGCAATTTATAAGCATGTTCCTATGCACCTGTTATTTACTATTTTCCTTGCCCTTTTCACTTGAAGGTACAATGTTAAGATTGTTTCATATATTGCAGTTATGGCTAACGGAGAAATGCATATACCGTATAACAAAAATTTGGAAAACCAAAAAAATAATGTTAAATGGGATTTCAATACTACTAAAATCTTACTTCTAAGTTTGCATGGATGAGGTCCGTAAGAGTAGAAAACCAGGACTTTCATTTAGAGCTAAGAGATAAGAGTTTGTTGTTGAGAATTTTAATATTTGTGCTAATAAAAACTATAGTCAAAAGCAATTAAAAAAATAGGATGGATAGCTTAAGAGGTGAATGGACAAAATGACTGCAATTAAAAGGAAAAGAGACAGGTTTGGGGTGGAACCATGAGACGTGAACTATTGAAGCTGATGAAACATGTTGGGAAACCAAAATAAAGGTTGTTATTTATAATTTTATATTTTCAGCTATTGCATATTATAATGCATTTTTTGTTTATATTTTATTTATATTTGATTTTGATGATTGTATAGAAAAATCTAAAATATGCTAAATTTCACTATAATGGACCAGAACATCATGATGAATTGGAATTTATATTTGGAGAAATAGTAGCAACTAGTCAACAAGTATGAACACCAACGACGAGTATCCCAAATGAGGACAATGATGAAAGTGTTAATCCGATTACGCAAGAATATGGTTTTGAACTTGATAATGAAGACTTGATTTTATATGAGGATTTTAGCCCTACTGCAAATAATCAACTTAAGAGAAAAAGAATAGTCTCAGAAGACATGGAGAAAAAAATGCCAAAAGATAAGAAAAAAATTGTGATAGCAAAAAGCATGAAACAAGCAATAAGCCGAAATGCTGATACTGCGGAAAGTCACAATGCAAATGAAACTGTTGAAATATCAACGACATCTACTGTCATTAGACAATACTCAATTTCAGAATGTATTAGAGAATTGAAATCTTTGAAAGAAGAAGGGGCATTGACTGGGGAACAATTTGGTTGGACTATAAATCTAATTCAAGTTGACAAAAGTAGAGTCACTCTTATGTCTTTACCATATGCAAAAAATAAGTTAGATTTGTTTATATATAATTATAATTTAGAGAAAACAAAATTATAAAAACTTGAATTGTTTAAGACTTGATTTGATATTTATTATTTAAAATTTGAATTTCATATTATTTCATATTTATTTACTTTTGGTTGTATTGAGAAATTTTAGTTCTCATTATATTATATTTATGTGGATGTTTGTGGTACATATCAATATATTTGCTATGATATAAATATTTGGCTTAAATTTATGTATTTTGGTATTTTTATATAGATGGATTGTAATGATTAAAGCACCGGCAGAAGTTATAAAAAGAAAAAAACAAACAAAATTTTTTCAAAAACTTTATGAAGCAGTAGCAATAGCATGTGCATATCATACAAAATATTTATTGAAATAAGGTAACAAATTTAATTACTCTGATAGTTGGAATTGGGTTCGGGAAACTATTACCACTTCAGGTGAAAGTTATAGAATGTTCATAATGGAATCACATGTTGTATTAAAACTTACCTATTTATTGAAAACCAAGGGATGGTTATGACCATCTAAAGATATGACAGAATTGGAGACAGTCGCTATGTTTCTTTGGACTTGTAAACACAGTCAAACAAATCGTAATGTCCAAAATAAATTTGGAAAATTGAGAGAGACTGTAAGTAGGAAGTTTGCAGAAGTTTTAGAGATTTTATGTCTGTTAGCTAAGGTAGTCACGACAACTCCAGATTTTGAATTTAAAGAAATTCTGTCCAAAATTAAAGATGATAATAGATATCGACCATATTTTAAAATTTGCATTGGTACCATAAATGGTACACATATATCTGCTATTCCTCCTACTAATGATCAAATTCGTTTCATTGGTCGAAAGGAAGTTCTGAGAGACAATGTCATGGTAGTATGCAATTTTGACATATTATTTATTTTTATTGTTGTTGGTTGGCCTTGTATTGTAGATAACAATAGAATTTTTTTAACTGTAATTGAAGAAATGAAAATTGTGTTTTCTTATCCACCAAAAGATATAATTTTATTTATATCTTATACAAATATGATAGAAGTAAAAGTATCTTGTAACCGTAGGATTCCTACGGTACGTAGGATTTTACGATTATTGAAATACTTTTATTTATAAAAAAATCCTAAAAGTATATTGAATAACCATATTATATTCTCAAATAAACTCATCCAACTAATATAGAATTTATCACGTGGAATCGTGATGTAAAATCCGACGAATACTTTTGAAAAATCAAAACCAATATCAAAGTAATATACCCTATTGTAGTTATGTGGAGGCAAAACATGGAGATATTTTATGATTGTGTAGATTTCTACAAACAGCCTGCTTTTGATCATCCCTTATTAAAGAATCAATCCTTCCATGCCAAGGTCTTATTCTTATTAATGCTCATCAATGCCCCCCAAAAAGAAATGATCTAGATGTTTAACCGTTGGTTGGTTTTGTTGTAATGATACCTACAGATGAAAATAGATTGAACATACAGAACATAAGGATGGTGTCCTGGTGGGACAGTTATAGTCGGAAGGATCACCAAAGGAATTTGTTGAGAGAAAAATTGACTCTTGGTCTTTTTCAAGCATTAAATGGCAATTAATGACGCTTTGACTTCTTCCCTCAAGCAATAAAACACCCCAACAGCCAGCTCCAGCACCGGAAGAAATAGGAATTAATTGTGACATTTAGAAAAAAATAATTATACATGTGAACGTGATTTTTACCACCCTTTTGGTCACCAGAAAAAAATAATAATGATTATACTATTTATTTATTTATTTAATATTAAGCTAATTTAAATATAAATAATAAAATATTGGATATAAATAGACGAGAAAAGATTTATATGATTTATTTAAACAGCCCACAGCCAAGGTTGAGAGATGAGCAAATCCGCTCGGTCAACAAAAGAAACCAGGTACGGAGAACAATGGCACAAGATCTCACTCCCCAGATTTTCAATACATCCAAAACACCAAAAAAAAAAATCGACAACAACAAAAGCTTTGAAGCGTACAAAACATATATATCCGACCCATAAATATAACATAAAATTTTAAACATCATATTTCAAATCCATCACTGTTTTCTTTGGAAAAATTATGGGTATTCTATAATTATTTTACATCCAATTAAATATGAAAACTATGTTTATTACTTTAAAAATAAATCAAGAACAGAAGCTCCATGCCAAACAGACCTACAAAAATTTGGTCCCATGGCTTCCTAGAAAAAGCTAAAAAATTTGCAAAATCAAAATGGAGCTGAATATGGCTCCTTTGGCTTCACTTGCTCTGGGGATTCTATGGCTGTGGAGGAGCAAGAACATTGACAATCCTTGTCCAAGAGTTGAGCCTTCATACTGCATCCACTAGACATGTGAAAATTGATTCATCTTTTCAGCTATCTCCTGCATTTCCTTCATAGAAACAACTGTTCTCATGCCCTCTGAATAGGACACAAAATGATTTAATGAAATTTAATATAATTTTATTTTATTTTATTTTTTGAGTTTCTGATTTATCCATATTCCATACCTCTGCAAATATGTTTGAAGCATCCTTTGGTTCCATCTTTTGAACCATGTCTACTGCCACTTCCTGCAATTAATTTGAAGTAAAGTCGAGTTGGTCTTGATAGTTCAATTAACTCTTGAAATTTTATCCAATCATAGCTTGGGAAGAAAATCATGCTTCCTATTAGAACATGTTAATTTGTCTTGGCCAAGTTTCATACTTCAATTCTTTTTAATAAAAAATACCCATTAAAATTATTTGAAATCTGATGGATAATAAATTATCAATTTATACTACAAATATGTATAGCTGCAATTTAAATTTTATAAAGAAATCGTAAAAAAAAAAAAAAGCAAATTTGTCAATATCTTTTTTCATTTTCATGCAATTTTTTTTCTAGAATATTTCATTTGAAGTTAAAATAGTCCAATCTGCAAAATCAAATTAACTAACTCCTCATGATTACCAATTGGTATTTGAGCTACCAAAAGAATTTTTCATATTATTAAATTAATTCCTTCTCTCTTATTCCTCAACAATCATGTCTAATGGGCCTCTACACAAGCCCCAAGCATACTTTTTATAGTTCTCTCTGGTCTATAGTTCTCTCTCTCTCCACCAAAAAAAAAAAGTTCTCTCGCTCTTGTTAGGAATTTTTTAAATCCTATGAAAGAATTAATACATTCAAAATAAAGTTAATGGGAAAAAAATAAATAAAAAAGGATTAAATATGATAACAATGGAAAAGATTTGAATTGTGATGCATTTGGTCAGATTTAGATATCTCATTCAAATCTCTACACAATTAATCTTGTTTTTCCGTTATAAATATTTAATTAAATCATCATCATGACCAACAATATTCTAGGGTAACAATTATGGGGTTTTAAAGGTTGTTTGATGGTTGAGAGTCTATATAAACATCATGCTAATGCATTGGGTTCCTAAGTCTAATTTCAAAACTTAATACCATCTATTGAGTGAAATTGTGGGCTTAAAATATTCGTACATGTTTCAAAGATTATTTTGGTGTTATCATAATTGTCAGAGATCATCAGAATCGAGAATGGCCAGAGATACATTCAATCATCTTCTTTGATTATTTTTTATTATGTTTAATTATTATTGCATTTGGTTTGCAATATAGTATCTATCATTTGGTATCAGAGCCATTTTATCCTCTACCTTCAAAATTCCGGCCAATTTCACAGTTTTTTCAAAAATTAGATTTTCGGATTTTTGAATAAGTGGTCCAAAAAATCTTATTTTTTAAAAAATTGAGCCCAAAATTGAAATATTTATATCATTACGATCAAAACTATGTTTTCAAAATTATTTTGGAGTATTTCTGCACTTTCCAGCGGTTTTCGACATAAAGACTCGCCGGAAGCCATTGGTTCCTGATTGGAACCCTTGGGGTCCATCAAGTGAAGATAACAATCTTAAAAGTGCATAAAGATGAAATAAATGAGTCATAAAGGATATTTAGAAAAGTTACAATATTTTATATATTCATTTATTTAATGAGTGACCACGTGGCCAATTCTTCCTTTTGAGAATCATTTATGTCTTGTATTAAATGATTTTTTTTAAATAAATATTTTATTTTAGAGACATTTGTCCCAAATTCATAAATAGGTCATTCATTTTTTTTCAATCAAGTCCCTACAATTTATTTTAAAAAGCCTAATAAAGTTTAAAATGTTTCATATTAGATTTTTGTATTAAAAATATATTGCATAAAATTAATTTTAAATATATTTTGTATATAAGGGGAGGTACAAAATTAATAAAATTGTATTAGGTAATTTAATTACATTTTTTTATACACCTTAGCATGACAAAATTAATTAATATTATCATCCTTATAATCAATATAATTTTTAAAATTAATTAGGATTTAGCCACAGCTGTCATAATTAAATAAAAAATTATATATAAAGACATGATCACATTAGGAAAAAGATAAATTTGCCATAAAAATTATTTTTATATAATAAATCTTATCTCATAGGAATTTTTGTTACAGGAAAATAATAAAACGGGAAATGAGATATCAAAATAGTTATTTTTAATAATAGTCTACTTAGATAAAAACTATTTTCTATATAATACTATAAGTACAGTTGATTTAGTGTATATTTAGGTTGGTTCTGTCAAAAAGACGAGGATAAGTTAAGGCTGACTGATTCTTAAGCCGTCCCATTCGAGTCCGGGTTATTACACCCTCCCATTCCCCCAACTCCAACCCACCTTTCATCTCTTTTCTTTTTATTTCATGTTAGAAAAGGCAACAAAGTCACTATAATTGAACAAATTTTGTAAAAATATGAAGATAAAGAGCCATCAAATTATATAAAAGCGACGGAAGTAAAGGAGAAAAGGAATGGGAAAAATGAGTTCATTGTTTCTGTTATCTCTCTAAATCTTACTCTCTCTTCTCTCTATTCTCTCTCACTTTCTCTCTCTCTCTCCGTCTTCCTCTCTGTTCTACCCTCTCCAACACCACCATTAACATCAGCTTCCATAAGGTATTCCATTGTCCACCCATTCACCCTTTTTCTTGTAAATTTGATATTCTATTCTTTCTTCTTGTTCATACAAAATCAAAAGAAATTAACATTCAAAACTTATGACTTACTTGAATCCAGAAAGTGTGAAGTCGCTCAAAGATTGACATCATGACGGTCACAGATTCTTTGGTGGACTTGTACAAAATCTTATGTGATCAGTAAAAAAAAGGGGTTGATTTGTGTTTTTTTAAGGTATTTTGAAGATACGGAACTAGAAAATGGGGTATTTGGTAGCAACAACATGGTCAATCCATATAGACTGATCCAAAATCGAAACAGAGGGAGATTTCACTTGATTAGGGTCTTTCTACATAACTAAAGCAGAAGCCAATGCAGAAACTGGCAATTGGACAAATCTAGAAGACAAATACAAGTTGAGATGAATAATTTTTTTTTTGTACTGGTTGTATAATTGTTTTTGGTGGCCCCATGGATCTATTGAAGTTTGAGGTCAATATTGACTCACTCGCACTTGACTTTTTAAAATAAATAAATAAATAAAACTTCATCTATGTTGATGTGAAAAGTTGAACATCGAGCAATCTCCTTAAATTCTTGGAATTTAATTTAATAACATATAATCATTTTGGACTATCTTTTTAGTCACCTAATGGTAGAAGCAAAAGTATTTCAGTAACCATAGGGATCCTATCGTCTCCCTAATTAAAGCATTTTGGTCGAAGTATTTGTCGGATTTTACATCATTTGAATGTTGTAACTGTAGGATTCTACATAACAATTTCTACATAAGCTGGATGAGTTTATTTGTGAATATAATGTGGCCGTTAAGTATAATTCTAGGATTTTTTTATGAGTAAAAGTATTTCAGTCACTATAGGATCCTACAATGGAAATGAAAAATCGGAAGAAAAATTAATCGATGACGGAACGGGGGGATATTTGGCTTGATTAGGGTCTTTCTACATAACTGAAGTTGTATGACTTTCTTGAATCCAAAAAGTGTGAAGTCGCTCAAAGATTGACATCATGACTGTTGCAGATTCTTCGGTGGACTTCTGCGGATTTGAAAGCAATTCTTTTTGTTTGGAATCAAAAGCAATTATCTATGGAAAAACTTATGTGATCAGTAAAATAAAGGGGGTCTGGATCTGATTTGTGTTTTTTTGAGGTATTTGGAAGATATAGAAGGGGTATTTGGTAGCACCAAGCAGTCAATCCGTATAAGCTGATCCAGAATCTGAATAGAGTCTTTTGGGGTCGCAATTGCTAAAAATGGAAATGACAAATCAAAAGAAAAATTAATCAACGATGAAACATAGGGATATTTGGCTTGATTAGGGTCTTTCTACATAACTGAAATGGAAGCCAATGCTGAAACCGGCAATTGGACAAATCTAGAAGACAAATACAAGTTGAGATGTATAATTTTTTTTTTTTTGGTACTGGTTGTATAATTGTTTTTGGTGGCCCCATGGAGCTATTGAAGTTTGAGGTCAGCATTGACTCACTCGCACTTGACTTTTTAAAACAAATAAATAATACTTCATTTATGTTGATATGAAAAGTTGAATATCACGCAGTCTGCTTAAATTTTTGGAATTTAATTTAATAACATATGATCATTTTGGACTATATTTTTAGTCAACTAATGGTAGAAGTAAAAGTATTTTGGTAACTATAGGAATCCTACAGTCTCCAAAAGTAAAAGCATTTTGGTCAAAGTATTTGTCGGATTTTACATCATTTGGATGTTGTAACTGTAGGATTCTACATAACAATTTTTTACATTAGTTGGATGAGTTTATTTGTGAATATAATGTAATTGTTCAATATACTTATAGAATTTTTAAATAAGTAATAGTATTTCGATAATTGTAGGATCCTATAGTGGAAATGACAATCGGAAGAAAAATTAATCGACGACGGAATGGAGGGATATTTGGCTTGATTAGGGTCTTTGTGCATAACTGAAATGGAAGCCAATGCTGAAACCCACAATTGGACAAATTTGGAAGACAAATACAAGTTGAGATGTATAATTGTTTTCGGTGGCCCTATGGAGCTACTGAAGTTTGAGGTCGACATGGACCCACTTGCACTTGACTCTTTAAAATAAATAAATAAATAAATAAAACTTCATTTATGTTGATATGAAAAGTTGAATATCACACGGTCTCCTTATATTCTTGGAATTTAATTTAATAACATATGATCATTTTGGACTATCTTTTTAGTCACCTAATGGTAGAAGTAAAAATATTTCGGTAACTATCGGAATCCTACAGTTTCCTTAAGTAAAAGCATTTTGGTCGAAGTATTTGTTGGATTTTACATCATTTGGATGTCGTAATTGTAAGATTCTACGTAACAATTTCTATATTAGTTGGATGAGTTGGATAAGTTTATTTGTGAATATAATGTGGTTGTTCAGTATATTTCTAGGATTTTTCTATAAGTAAAAGTTTTTCGGTCACTGTAGGATCCTACAGTGGAAGTGACAAATCGGAAGAAAAATTAATCGATGACGGAGTGGAGGGATATTTGGCTTGATTTGGGTCTTTCTGCATAACTGAAGTGGTATGACTTTCTTGAACCCAGAAAGTGTGAAGTCGCTCAAAGATTGACATCATGACTGTTGCAGATTCTTCGGTGGACTTCTGCGGATTTGAAAGCAATTCTTCTTGTTTGGAACAAAAGCAATTCTCTACGGAAAAACATATGTGATCAAAAAAATAAAGGGGGTTTGGATATGATTTGTGTTTTTTTGAAGTATTTGTAAGATATAGAACCAGAAAATGGGGTATTTGGCAGCACCAAGCAGTCAATCCGTATAGAGTGATCCAGAATCTAAATAGAGTCTTTTGGGGTCGCAATTGCTAAAAATGGAAATGACAAATCAAAAGAAAAATTAATCAACGACAAAACAGAGGGATATTTCGCTTGATTAGGGTCTTTCTACATAACTGAAGCGGAAGCCATTGCTGAAACTGGCAATTGGACAAATCTAGAAGACAAATACAAGTTGAGATGTATAATTTTTTTTTTTTTGGTACTGGTTGTATAATTGTTTTTGGTGGCCCCATGGATCTATTGAAGTTTGAGGTCAACATTGACTCACTCGCACTTGACTTTTTAAAATAAATAAATAAATAAAACTTCATCTATGTTGATATGAAAAGTTGAACATCGAGCAATCTCCTTAAATTCTTGGAATTTAATTTAATAACATATAATCATTTTGGACTATCTTTTTAGTCACCTAATGGTAGAAGCAAAAGTATTTCGGTAACCATAGGAATCCTACAGTCTCCTTAATTAAAAGCATTTTGATCGAAGTATTTGTCGGATTTTACATCATTTGAATGTTGTAACTGTAGGATTCTACATAACAATTTCTACATAAGTTGGATGAGTTTATTTGTGAATATAATGTGGCCGTTCAGTATAATTCTAGGATTTTTTTATGAGTAAAAGTATTTCGGTCACTATAGGATCCTACAATGGAAATGAAAAATCAGAAGAAAAATTAATCGATGACGGAACGGAGGGATATTTGGCTTGATTAGGTCTTTCTGCATAACTGAAGTGATGTGACTTTCTTGAATCCAGAAAGTGTGAAGTCGCTCAAAGATTGACATCATGACTGCGGCAGATTCTTCGGTGGACTTCTGCGGATTTGAAAGCAATTCTTCTTGTTTGGAATCAAAAGCAATTATCTACGGAAAAACTTATGTGATCAGTAAAATAAAGGGGGTCTGGATTTGATTTGTGTTTTTTTGAGGTATTTGGAAGATATAGAACCAGAAAATGGGGTATTTGATAGCACCAAGCAGTCAATCTGTATAAACTGATCCAGAATCTGAATAGAGTCTTTTGGGGTCGCAATTGCTAAAAATGGAAATGACAAATCAAAAGAAAAATTAATCAACGACGAAACATAGGGATATTTGGCTTGATTAGGGTCTTTCTACATAACTGAAGCGAAAGCCAATGCTGAAACCGGCAATTGGGCAAATCTAGAAGACAAATACAAGTTGAGATGTATAATTTTTTTTTTTTTGGTACTGGTTGTATAATTGTTTTTGGTGGCCCCATGGAGCTATTGAAGTTTGAGGTCAACATTGACTCACTCGCACTTGACTTTTTAAAACAAATAAATAATACTTCATTTATGTTGATATGAAAAGTTGAATATCACGTGGTCTGCTTAAATTTTTGGAATTTAATTTAATAACATATGATCATTTTGGACTATCTTTTTAGTCAACTAATGGTAGAAGTAAAAGTATTTCGGTAACTATAGGAATCCTACAGTCACCTTAAGTAAAAGCATTTTGGTCGAAGTATTTGTCGGATTTTACATCATTTGGATGCTGTAACTGTAGGATTCTACATAACAATTTTTTACATTAGTTGGATGAGTTTATTGGTAAATATAATGTAATTGTTCAGTATACTTATAGAATTTTTCTATAAATAATAGTATTTTGATAATTGTACGATCCTATAGTGGAAATGACAATCGGAAGAAAAATTAATCGACGTCGGAACGGAGGGATATTTGGCTTGATTAGGGTCTTTGTGCATAACTGAAATGGAAGCCAATGCTGAAACTGGCAATTGGACAAATCTGGAAGACTAATACAAGTTGAGATGTATAATTGTTTTCGGTGGCCCTATGGAGCTACTGAAGTTTGAGGTCGACATGGACCCACTTGCACTTGACTTTTTAAAATAAATAAATAAATAAATAAAACTTCATTTATGTTGATATGAAAAGTTGAACATCACAAGGTCTCCTTAAATTCTTGGAATTTAATTTAATAACATATGATCATTTTGGACTATCTTTTTAGTCACCTAATGGTAGAAGTAAAAATATTTCGGTAACTATCGGAATCCTTCAGTTTCCTTAAGTAAAAGCATTTTGGTCGAAGTATTTGTTGGATTTTACATCATTTGGATGTCGTAATTGTAAGATTCTACGTAACAATTTCTATATTAGTTGGATGAGTTGGATAAGTTTATTTGTGAATATAATGTGGTTGTTCAGTATATTTCTAGGATTTTTCTATAAGTAAAATTTTTTCGGTCACTGTAGGATCCTACAGTGGAAGTGACAAATCGGAAGAAAAATTAATCGATGACGGAGTGGAGGGATATTTGGCTTGATTTGGGTCTTTCTGCATAACTGAAGTGGTATAACTTTCTTGAATCGAGAAAGTGTGAAGTCGCTCAAAGATTGACATCATGACTGTTGCAGATTCTTCGGTGGACTTCTGCGGATTTGAAAGCAATTCTTCTTGTTTGGAATCCAAAGCAATTCTCTACGGAAAAACTTATGTGATCAGTAAAAAAAGGGGGTCCGGATCCGATTTGTATTTTTTTGAGTTGTTTGGAAGATACAGAACCAGAAAATGGAAATATTTGGTAGCACCAACGCAGTCAATCCATATAGACTGATCCAAAATCTGAATAGTCTTTTGGGGTCACCATTGCTGAAAGTGGAAATGACAAATCGGAAGAAAAATTAATCGACGACGTAAGGGAGGGATATTTGGCTTGATTAGAGTCTTTCTGCATAACTGAAGCGGAAGCCATTACTAAAATTGGCAAATGAAAAAAGCTTCATGGACAAATCTGGAAGACAAGAACAATAAATAGGTGTTTGCTTTTTCATTTCCCGTCGTTTTCATTAAACTTTCCTCAAAATTTAATTTTTTCCAATAATTAGTTTTAAATAATTAGTTCATCCGTATCAAAATATATTTCATATTTGCTAATTCATAATTTTTTTCTTATCTTGATTTTGAAGTTAAACTTCGTTTTTTTTTATTTGTTATTATTGGGGTTTGTTTTATTTCTTTTTTCTCATCTTTTTTCCATTTAAATTTTTTTTTTGGTAAAAAAATGTGAACTCTGAGGAACAACAACATATAATATTTTCCGATAGAAGTAATGTTACATTATTTAAAATATATACTACATGCTTTTCAACACACTAATTTGAAAATAATGTTACGTTATTTAAACATCCTCTAAAAATATATACATAAAATTTTTTTCCCAAAATTTCACTATTATGCAAATCTAATAAAAAATAATATTTTAATCAATTAAATCCTAAATCATAATATTTTGTAAATAACCTTGTCGAAAGCCCCAACATGTGTAGAGATTGACCAGGGGACAGTCAAAACGAAATTAAATTTGCAGAAAAGCCCGACTCTTGGTCTTTTTCAAGCATTAATTAAGGATGAATAGAAATTTCGTAGCTAAATTTTGCCACGGATACTCTTATCCGTCGCTAAATTTGGCGATGAAAATATTTCATCATAAATTTCGTCGCTAAATTTAGCCACGAAAAATTTTCGTGGCAAATTTCGTCGCTAATTAACTACAAAAATTTTCCGTCACTAATTAGTCACGGTAAAAATATTTGTCACAAAATTTAGCAACAAACTCCAAAATTCGTGGCTAAATTTATCACTGATTAGCCAAAAAAAATTTTCGTGACAAAATTCATCGATAATTAGCCACAAATAAAATATTCGTTGCTCAATTCGTCGCTAATTTATAATCACTTTTATTATTTTCCTTTTTTTGATAATTTTCTTCTTACCAAAAAGTTATGATTCTACTTTTATGCGTGAAATATTTAGAGATTTCTCTTTATCCTACGTACAAATATGTTTTTCTATGCAATAGAAATGTTGTGGGCATTATCATGTAGCCCCACTTTGAAGTAAACATTTTATCCTATGTTAGAACTAGATAAACATATATCTATATATTGGAGTTCTTAATAATTTTTAATTTTTTTATAAAACAAATCAAATTTTGGATTTGTATCTATATATAAGAGTTTTGCCTCCCCTAAATTTAACATGATTTTATATAAAACAAATCAAAATTTGGAATCCATCTCTTTTTAATTAACTAGAATAAATTTTTTATATGTAAAAATACATATTTTTTGTCGTAACAAACAATAATAATAATCAAATTCTTATCCCATTAAGTGAAATTGGTTATATAGATTCGTTATGTTATTGTAAAAATCCTAATTCCAAATCCGGATAAAGGAAAAGAGTTACATTAGATAATCAATGGATGTAAAATTAAAACAAAAATTTATGTATACATTCTTTAAAAATAGATATGTTTTCATATTAAACAATATTTTTATATTCGTCGGTAATTATTCATTTATATTTCCTAATCATATTTATTATTTTATAATATTTTAAATTAATTTTTTTTATTATTTTATATTTTTATTTTTTTAAAAAAATAATATTCTTTTATTTTTTTAGAAATATTTTATTATTTAACGATTGATTTAGCGACGGATTGAAGAATCCGTCGCTGAATTAACAACGGATTCGGAAATTCATCGCTAAGTTAGCGATGGATTGTGGCATCCGTTGCTAATTTAGCAACAGATTCAGCAATCCGTCGCTAAACTAATTTTTTAAAATTAATATTTATTTTTTTTATTATTTTATTATTTTATTCATTTATATTTCCTAATCATATTTATTATTTTATAATATTTTAAATTAGTTTTTTTATTATTTTATATTTTTATTTTTAAAAAAATAATATTCTTTTATTTTTTTAATATTTTATTATTTAGCGACGGATTTAGTGACGAATAAAAATCCGTCGCTAAATCAAATTTTTTTAAATTAACATTTAATATTTTATTTTTTTTGTTATTTTGTTTTTTTATTCATTTATATTTCCTAATCATATTTATTATTTTATAACATTTTAAATTATTTTTTTTATTATTCTATATTTTTATTTTTTTTAAAAATAATATTATTTTGTTTAATCATTATTGCATTTGGTTTGTAATATAGTATCTATCATCTCTCTCTCTCCTCTCTCCTATCTCTACACTCATTCTCTGCCCAACTCCACATTCACTTTCATTCTCCGTTGCAGCATTTCCATTCCCTCCATAAACATAATCACAAAACATCTTGGTTACAATCTACCTTCATCTATAAATATGTTTTTCTTCTGTTTTATTTCTATTTCTCTTCATAAGTAACGGTTATCTGAGTTTAGCACTAGTTTTTAAGTCTGGGTTATTACACCCTCCCCTTCCCCCAACTCCAACCCACCTTTCATCTCTTTTCTTTTTATTTTATGTTAGAAAAGGCAACAAAGTCACTATAATTGAACAAATTTTGTAAAAATATGAAGATAAAGAGCTATCAAATTATATAAAAGCGATGGAAGTAAAGGAGGAAAGGAATGGGAAAAATGAGTTCATTGTTTCTGTTATCTCTCTAAATCTTTCTCTCTCTTCTCTCTATTCTCTCTCACTTTCTCTCTCTCTCTCTCTCCGTCTTCCTCTCTGTTCTACCCTCTCCAACACCACCATTAACATCAGCTTCCATAAGGTATTCCATCGTCCACCCATTCACCCCTTTCCTTGTAAATTTGATATTCTATTCTTTCTTCTTGTTCATACAAAATCAAAAGAAATTAACATTCAAAAATTATGACTTACTTGAATCCAGAAAGTGTGAAGTCGCTCAAAGATTGACACCATGATGATCGCAGATTCTTCGGTGGACTTGTACAAAATCTTATGTGATCAGTTAAAAAAAAGGGATTGATTTGTGTTTTTTTAAGGTATTTGGAAGATACGGCACCAGAAAATGGGGTATTTGGTAGCAACAACGCGGTCAATCCATATAGACTGATCCAAAATCGGAATAGAGTCTTTTGGAGTCGCAATTGCTAAAAATGGAAATGACAAATCAAAAAAAAATTAATCAACGATGGAACGGAGGAATATTTGGCTTGATTAGGGTCTTCTGCGTAATTGAAGCGGAAGCCATTTCTGAAACTGGCAATTGGACAAATCTGGAAGACAAACACAAGTTGAGACATATAATTGTTTTTGGTGGCCCTATGGAACTATTGAAGTTTGAGGTCAAGATTGACTCACTTGCACTTGACTTTTTAGAATAAATAAATAAATAAAACTTCATCTATGTTGATATGAAAAGTTGAAAATCGAGCAATCTCCTTAAATTCTTGGAATTTAATTTAATAACATATAATCATTTTGGACTATCTTTTTAGTCACCTAATGGTAGAAGTAAAAGTATTTCGATAACCGTCGGAATCCTACAGTCTCCTTAATTAAAAGCATTTTGGTCGAAGTATTTGTCGGATTTTACATCATTTGAATGTTGTAACTGTAGGATTCTACATAACAATTTCTACATTAGTTGGATGAGTTTATTTGTGAATATAATGTGGTCGTTTAGTATAATTCCTTGTAAATTTTTCATCCCTAAATTCGTCGCTAATTAGTCATGATAAAAATATTTGTCACAAAATTTAGTAACAAACTCTAAAATTTATGGCTAAATTTGTCACTAATTAGCCACAAAAAAATTTTTATTATAAAATTCGTCGATAATTAGCCACAAATAAAATATTCGTGGCTAAATTCGTCACTAATTTATAATCACTTTTATTATTTTCTTTTTTTTTTTTTTTGATAATTTTCTTCTTACCAAAAAATTATGATTCTACTTTTATGCGTGAAATATTTAGAGATTTCTCTTTATCCTACCTACAAATATGTTTTTCTATGCAATAGAAATGTTGTTGGCATTATCATGTAGCCCCACTCTAAAGTAAACATTTTATCCTATTTTAGAACTAGATAAACATATATCTATATATTGGAGTTCTTAATAATTTTTAATTTTTTTATAAAACAAATCAAATTTTGGATTTATATCTATATATAAGAGTTTTGCCTTTGCTAGATTTAACATGATTTTATATAAAACAAATCAAATTTTGGAATCCATTTTTGATAGTTTCCCAATTAACTCAATTGGTAGTTTCTCAATTAACTCACGTGTATTAGGGAATGATCTATTTTTTATAAATCTTATCATAAGATTAAATAAATCTAATATGAATTAGAAATTTAGCACACAGACAATTTCTATGTCGTAAATTTATTTTTCATTTGTTTACACCGGTAGACATATATTAAATGCCTCACATATAATTAGTAAGCATATTTATTTATTTTGCAGTATTTCAAACCATAGATTTGAAATCTGATTTTTCCGATTTGAATGAAGAGAATTATAAGGAATTGAGGAAAATTGTACTTCTCCATTTGGGCTGCTTGGAAATTGACTATACTATACGGAAGGACGAGTCACTTCCGATGATCGATACCAGCTCTATAGACAAAAAAAGCTCTTTATGAAAAATGAGAGTGATTTAATTGTCTAAATACCATGTTCATAAAGAGCAAAATTTCGGTTGATATTCGTGGCTCAGTATACCAATATTCATGTTCTTCTTAAGACTATAGATGAGCAATTTGTAGTATCGGAGAAATCTTTGCCCAGTACACTTAACAATTCTCTTCCATGAGACTCACTACTGTCTACGGTGTGCACGAGCACATCATGCGGATGTGGAACATTGCGCCTCTACTAAAGAATCTGGAGGTTGAGATATCCAAGTCATTCTTTGTGCACTTTATTTGAACTCCAACCTGAACCAATCGGAAGGGAGGGATATTTGGCAAATCTAAATAAAGTCTTTTGGGGTTGCCATTGATGAAAGTGGAAATGACAAATCAGAAGAAAAATTAATCAACGACATAAGGGAGGTACATTTGGCTTGATTAGGGTCTTTCTGCGTAACTGGAGCAGAAGCCATTGGTGAAACTGGCAAAAGAAAAAAGCTTCATGGACAAATCTAGAAGACAAGTACAATAAATAGGTGTTTGTATTTTCATTCCCGTCATTTTCATAAAACTTTCCTCCAAATTTAATTTTTTCCAAAAATTAGTTTTGAATAATTAGTTCATCCATATCAAAATATATTCCATATTTGCTGATTCATAATTTTTTTTTCTTATCTTGATTTAAGGTCTGAATTCAAACTTTATTTCTTTTATTTGTTATTATTGGGGTTTGTTTTATCTCTTTTTTTCCTCCTTTTTTCCGTTTAGTTTTTTTTTTTTTTTTGGGAAAACAAATGTGAACTCTGAAGAACAACAACATATATATTTTCCTAAAAAAGTTATGCTACATTACTTAAAACATATATGACCTGCTTTTCAACACACTAATTTTAAAATAATTTTTTATTATTTAAACATCCTCTAAAAATGTATACATAAGGAAAAAATGGAAGAATCAGAAGATGACCGGGTTTCTAAATCTCCTATCATGCCTACTCCATCAGAAGGCAGAATAAGACTAGAACTTGGATTCCAAACACCGAAGAAAGACCCTATGAATCGCGGGTTTTTACCCAATCCTACAAAAAATGAACTAGAATCCTACGAGGTGGTTGAGGAATTCTCAAAAAAATTTTAATGCTTATCAAATCCCTACCCATGCATGGATTGATTACTATTGAAATGTACCTTGAGAGGAAAACATAAGTCTCTTTTCAAGGCCTCAAATTAGTCAGACAGGAAACCGGTTGGGAAGAAATGTACCTTGAAGACAAGTCGAGTTGGTCTTGACAGTTGAATTAACTCTTGAAGTTTTGTCCAATCGTAGCTTGGGAAGAAAATCATGCTTCGTTTTAGAACATGTTAATTTGTCTTGGCCAAGTTTCATACTTCAATTCTTTTTAATAAAAAAATACCCATTAAAATTATTTGAAATCTGATGAATAATAAATTATCAATTTATACTACAAATATGTATAGCTGTAATTTAAATATTATAAAAGAAATCGTAAAAAAAAAAGAAGAAAATTTGTCAATATCTTTTTTCATTTTTATGCAATTTTGTTCTAGAATATTTCATTTGAAAATTTCATGTTATTAAATTAATTCCTTCTCACTTATTCCTCAACAATCATGTCTCATGGGCCTCTACACAAGCCCGAAGCATATTTTTGGGCCTAGTCTGGAAATTCTCTTTCTATGGGGTATATTGTCCAATCCACATACAACAAGATCAAGCTTGCAACACAAAAGCCCCAAAGGGCCCATGGGAATTTCTCCTTGGTAAGTACCCTCTGCCATCCGCTCCATTATAATCTTGTTTTCTCCTTGCGTTTACTGAATAATCACTTTAGAATCGACTAACTCCGATTTAAATTAAATTAAATATTTAAAAAATAAAATTCTTTTAATGTCTATTTTTTATATACATAAAATTCAAATCCATGATTTTTTTTAAAGGGTATTAGTGCCTAGACACTAAATTGGGAAGAACTTTTAGAAGGGATCTAATAAAACGAAGGAAAGGGAGAAAAAGAAAAAGAAAAGAAGTACCCGAGCAAGAGTGATTTGTCCCGGATTCAAGGTCCTCGGCTCCGTTTCGATCGAACAACAAATGTTAGCCATAGGAGATATGAAAAACACAATACTAAGGTCTCAGAAGACTTATACTTCGTATTAGGTTTGAAAAGAAAAGGGACTATATATAGAGAAAAAGACTTTAAATTAATTAAAAATGGTTCACGAGCTCATTTGACTTTAAAAAGTTGAACAAAATTTAAAAAAAAAAAAAAAAAAAAAAAAAACACTCATTCACAGCTCGTGTGCTCTTGATACATTGCATGATTGTCTCTTTCATTTTGACTTGCAAAAAGGTTTCACGGAGACAATAATGAAATAATTGAATTCAAATTTTGACCACAAGGAGACAATCATGGAATTTGTTTTCTATTAATAAAATTTTTTGCTTTTTATAAATATTTTTCTTTTAAAATTTTTACTTTCTTTTAATAATTTTTCAAATTTACTTTTTTTTGGTTTTGTTTTATTTCCTTTTTTTTTCAAAAATTTTTAATGAAAATTCTATTTTAATAATAAAGTTAAAAATCGAACCCTTTGTGATGTAGATAAAATATTATTATAATTATCGACGTCACAACCGCTATTCAAGATTACTAAAAATATGGAGAAATACTACTAAAATTAAACTATTAAAGCTATTTTTATAAACTAAAAAAATGTTTAAAATATGGTGTAGAACCCCCATTGTGAAATATGTTTAAAATAGCTCTAGTAGTATTTTAAGAAATAAATACATTTTTAATCTCTTATTAAAAAATAAAAACTAAAAATATGGAGCAGACAAAAATAAATAAATAAATAAATAAATAAATAATATATACCTACAATTATATATAAAAAATTATATACATGGGGCAGGTTGGGTTAAAACCACCACCTTCTAGAATAATAGGTTGTAAAAATTTGAATACTAAAAGTTAAATAATACTATAAAACAACGTTTTTTTTTATTATATTAATCGATATTCAAAATTATATTTCAATTAATTCGTTTCGTGACTTGAATGACCCATTTAAGGGATTATCCTTTCAATATAGTATATTTCATATCCAAATCACGAGTCAAACTCAAGATCTTGATTAAAAGATCCTACTAAATCAATTGACCATTAATACTATAAAACATGTATTATAAAAATTTAGGGGATAACTTTTTTTTTATTATATTAATCGATATTCAAAATCATATTCCAATTAATCCGTTTCGTGACTTGAATAGCCTATTTAAGGGACTATCCTCTCAACATAGTATATTCCATATCCAAGTCTAAGTCACGAGTAAAACAACGTTTTACAAATTGTGGTTTGAGAGATCTATACGCATTCCTAGCTTCAGGTGAATAAAGGTTCGTTTGGCTTGAACAATTTAAAAACTAAAACTTATAAAATATTTTTGAAATTTATAAATTCATATCCTTTCTTTTATTTTTAAAATAAGTTGTTGATATGTTTGAATAAATAAAATGAAATAATTTATAACATATTTTGTGAATTTAAGAATTGTTGTATTTGATATCAATGTGTTCTTATAAATTTTTTATAGTATTAAAATGATTAAAAATGACGAAAAACTATTAATATCATATAAATAGCTAATTATTGATATGAAAATGACATACATTAGATAATAAGATATTAATAATGACAATTTAGTCAATTTATAGGTCAAATAAAACAATTTATAAGTTGTATAAAAATATTGGCATGAAGAAAATAAATAAATAAATAAATTATCATTATTACTGTGACAACCCGCCATTCAAGATTACTAAAAATATGAAAAAATATTACTAAAGTTAAACTATTAAAGCTATTTTTATAAACTAAAAATATGTTTAAATACGGCGTAAAATCCTTTTTATTTTAGTAAAATGTAAAAAAAATAGTTCGCTTTGTACTCATCACACATGACAACATGGTGAAAAACATGTTTTAAAAATATTGTCGATCACCGAACATGCTTTTTCTTTTGGATTTATAGATTTGAAAAACTATAATGTCTGAGGAACAATAACGTTTGAAAAACTAAGACAATTGTTTGATGAGAAGTCATAAGTTGCACAAAACCAAAAGGATCTTTTGGAAGGCCAGTTTTGTCAGAGAAAGTTGAACTGGAATGAGAAAGAGAGTTTAATTTATATAAGTCAGAGGGTAAGAAGGAGAGAAAATGAAGAGAAGCCTATGAAAAGATAAGCCAACTTACATGTGTGTGGCCATGTGCTTCTTACTTAGCTATGTGGAGTGGTTGATGCTTGCAGTCTTACCCACCCCCTCTGTTTTCTGTCTTTTAATTCCATTTGTGCCTTCAGACTTTCATTTCACCAACTCTTTTTTACTAAGCTAAGTATAATAAGATTCCCATGTATAACATACCTTATCACTTACCCTTTGCCTACCCCAAAAAAATATGTTCATATTGCTAGTTGCCTGCACATTCAAACTTACTCCAAGTTCGGCATATGTTTTGAAGTTGGTATTCAATCTTGTCCCCCCATTTTCTTTTTTAAGTTAAATTTACAATCCGTGTAATAATCTTTTAAACGTTATTATACAACTATCTATGATAGTATCGTCTTATAATTAAATATCGAGTTAAAACTGTAGTTATCACTCTTTAAATGAGTGTATAGATAGAGTATTATTAGAATGTGATGGGATCGGATCGAAGATATTTTTTTTGGTAATATTGGTTCAAGAGTAATTACTATTAGAAAGTTCATTCAATTATATTGAAAAGTAGACATGTCGCTTATTTTGTCCATGTGATTTAACGTGTCAATTCAAAACCTAATGTTTTTGAATCATGTCTTTGGAAACTAAGTACCTTATAATTAGTTATCATTCAAAATCGGATAGAAGCAATCACATATTTTTTCAAGATTGAAGTTATTGGATAGTTTCCGGATATTAGTTATTTACGATTGCTTTTCAGAATTTCAAATTGTACTGATCCATCCGAGCCCACAATAGAAAAGTCTTCCATTTGGCTTTTCTTTCGCCTTCAAGCCAATTTGATGGATTCTATATATATAAAGAAATCTGTGTACAAAATTTGAGCATATCACATGCTCTTCATAGAAACATTCCATGGATCATTTGTTTTGTTTACACCACGAGTCATTTGGAATGCTGGGTGCAAAAGTGCTTTTAAGGATATAGCCTTTTTCTTTAGACAGTGTTGTGAACTTTGCCTCTAGTTATTCTAAGGACGGGGTGGATAGCACTTGCTGATAAGTCCCAGCTTCAGCTTCCCCCACATTTGTTAAAACATTATATCCGGGAAAAGGTTTGCTTTAAAGGTTAGTCCGTCTATCCTCCCATGCAACCAAAAAATAAAAATTTATGTAAACTATATCGTAGGATAATGTTATACTTAAAATAATTAATAACGAGTAATTGGACATATATCATTTAAAACAACCGAGTTCGAAGCATGGATTTAATTATGATCGAAGGTTTTTATTTATACCAGTTGATTTAATAGTTGGATACTGATATTTTTTAATCAAAATATTAAATTTGAGTTTTATGTATAGAGAAAATAAGTGTTAAGAGAAATTTGTCCATTAAGTGTCTAACACAATTTAAACTAAATTTAGTTAGATTTAATGTGATATCAGATATCGGTAATTTATCCGAGAAACAATGGAAGGATTTTTTATTTTTTATTTTTTTTGCATAATCAAGTTCTCACTATAAGAATTGACTTTCATTTTTAGATTTCTTGAGACAGTACAACCAAGCTTTGACTAAAAATTGATTGGGAATTTTAAAAAATATTAATTCATTTAATAAGTTTTTTTTTCTCTTTTCTTTTTCTTGGATATAATTCAAATAAATGAAACTATTTCTCTTGGGCCCTTCTCTTCTACTTAAGTATTTATCTCGAGGCTGTAGATAATATAATATAAAATATTATTGATGTAATGATAATTTTATTTTTAATTTTTACTACCCTTTGCCAAAATAATTTTTTTATTAAAATTATTATAATAGAATAAGAGTAAATTGAAATGAATTGAGATCTCTCAAAGAATCTCTTCATAGTATCAAAATTTTTGCAAATGTTGATAAAAAGTGTTCAAATTATGTGCAACCAAATGAATTTATAAAAATTATTTAAATTATTATTCATTATGGCAGACACAAAGCCATCAAAGTTATTGTGAGCATAGCTCACAAGCTTGTATACTTACACTCTAAAGGCCTTGGGAAAGTCAGAAACTTAAGGTTAAGTATCATTTTTAATGTGAAAAAATTATGAATTACGATAATAATTTTAATCCTTTTTATAGAAAAATTTAATTATCACTTGTAAAATCTTATATTTTTATAAAAAATTATTACTTTAATTAACAATTATTAGAAATAAAATAAAATAAAAATAATTCAAAGTCAGTTAAGATGAGTTGAGATTTTTCGAGGCCATAGTAGCCTCTAAAAAACTTTAATTAACAATATAGTGATGTTTTGTCTTCTTGAGAATCTATTATTTTTTCTATTAAATTAACCGATATTTAAATTATTTGACTAATCTGATACGAATATTATGGGATCCATTTAGAAATTCGCTCTCTCAATATCTATTTTTTTTATTTCTAATACTCGAACTCAAGATTTTGATTAAAAGAGTTTACTGTCCGATCATTACACCCACGGAACCTTGATAGAGACAACCTATTATTATAATAATGGAAAACATCCTTAATCTCCTCTATAATTTTATCTTACTATTTTAATTCAATAAGATTGCAATCAATGCAGCACAAAAATATCTCCAACAATGCCTAAATTGCACTATGTTGCCAAACAATTGCTAGCTGGAGTCATTACCTACCGACATTGATCCACTAATCTAAAGATCTCAAAATAATAATTAGGATTGATCCCTACATCAAAATCAAATCCAAAACTTTTGAAACTTTCTAAAATTTTGCAACTCTCCAAACCCAAAAGGCAAATTGACATGAAAAAATCAAAGACCTAATTTTTCATTCATCAAATCAAAGGAGAGTGATGTTATACCATTGTGTGTGCATCCGATTGATATGAAAACATATACTCTTTAATGCTACTATTTGGTCTTGATTTATATTAGCATCATGGGCAGCAATTTTTGAGTAACCCAATTTTATATTAGGGTTATCATAATGTAGTCTATGATACATAAAAAAATTCTCAATACTAAAGTTTTTCTGTTTCCGAAACGTTTCATTATGCTAAACTAATTAATATTTATACAAAAATTTTTATATTTTTTTATATTTATACATTTTTGTATATTGAATAAATTATTCGTTTATTTAATTATAATTTTATTTTTATATTATTTATCTTATAATTAATAATTACATATTTGATCATTTTAGATTTGTATTATAAGATATAACTATTTTATTATTTCATAAAATAATTAATATTTATACAAAAATTCTTATATTTTTTATATTTACGCGTTTGCTCATATTTTCATTTCATGTATTCTTACAAAATACGATTTTTTCGTATGATTTTATATTCATTTTTATTTTCGTGCAATCTAGAATATAATTTTAGGGATAATCAGAAAGTATTACAAATACCTGAAGGGGAATTCATAATCTTGTAACCTTGATATACAATTTAAGAGTATAAATAACATTTTAAAACTAAAATATAATTGTGGCATGATAAAATCAAAGACCTATCCTTTTTATCATCAAAATGGCATCAAACCTTGTGTCATAGTCAAAAATTTTTGTAATGTCGAGGGACCATGAGAGGAGACAAGAATTATGGCTTGACCCAACCAGGCAACAATGGGGGTAACATAGAAAGATCCCTAGACATGAAACATTTAAGACATTTTCTGAAACAGCTGCAGAAAACTGTCATGCACGTCACGTACTGCATGTGCTCTCTTCTCTTCCCCCACATGGATATTTTTTTTCATCTAAAGTACTCATTGCCAGGTCATATAATGACCCCAAAATATATATATATATATATATATATATATATATATATATATAGATATCTATAATGTACAATACATTGTACCTTCATGTACCTCTAAAATTCATGTAAAGATGCAAGTCTGTGGGGGCCTCCACAAAATAGTGTATGTGGACCATGATCCTCCACGTACATCACAGGTGTAAGCACAAAGATCCAATGGTTGAGAATCGTATGCACACATACTTTTTCTTCCTTTTTTTTTTTAAAATAGTTATGTAGTTATAATCTTAATGCTAGGCAATGATATAAAATTAGAGTATTATGACCTTTTTTCGTAGAAGATTGCTTTGCTTATATATGAAGGAAAAATTAGCCAAAGTTGAAAAAAAATGAAAATAAGGAGAGGACTGTTGCTTAGGCCCTTTATAAAGCCCTTTATAAAGCTATCAACCCCTATACTGTACATGGTTACTTTGCTTAGGAATGGGTCCTAATCACAACCTAGGGAAGAATATTCTAAAAATTGAATAAAAAAAAAAATAAAAGTGGAGCCCATCATAGGACAAAATGTCTAGGATCAGATGGACATACGCATTTTTCTTCAATGTGGTATGTTATACCTTAGTGACATTTTAAATTTCTCTATCTTACTAGTCTCACATGACCCTTGAGGCAATTGCAACATTTCTTAAGCAAAACTCAATTGGGTCCAGTTCCTTTAACTTATTTAATTTAATTAACATTTTGTGGTACTTACCAAAACAATTATTTAAGTTTATCCATGTGGGTTTCAGTGAAGGTAAGTCAATGTACAGTGTACCAACAAGCCAACCCACCATGGAATTTCCCAATTATATTTCCTTGGCACCCACCCCTCTATGATTTCTCCTTGCAGAAATCCCAAGTCTCCCTCTCTCTTTGAGAGTCTACCCTCAAAATTCTTAATTTAGTTTTCCACATAGCATCATATTTTAAGCATAAGACTACTAGAAAACATTATGCACCAAAAATAATTTTCGATAAATGGAAAAACTAAAACAATTTCAAGAAAAAATAATGTATAAGAAAGAGTATCACATTAGTTAGGAAATAAAAATATTTTATATTTCAGGTATCTTTTTGAGATAATCTTTCAACAAAATAAAAACGGCCTTGATTTGAAAGAGGAGAAAACCATAATGATGAATATAAGTGCAAGGGGTAGCTTTGCTTGAAATGGAAAGCAAAAGTGAAGCAATTGAAATTTTTATTTTTTTTATTTTTTATTTTCCTTGGGCTTATGAATGCCATCAAAAGAAGCACATTGCAAGTCAAAGAAATCAATCGACAAAGTTCAAAAAAGTGTGGTTATGTGGAGAAGTAATGTTCAACATACTTTTACAATCCAATGTGGGAAACCAAAATGGGATTTATAAAATTAAGGAAAATTTAGGTTAGTAAAACTAGGGAAATGGGTAAATGATCATGATTTGGGAGTGCCCAAAGAAAGCAATTGTTTGAGCAAAATGTCAACAATTGAAGCATGGCCTAAGGTACTTTAATGTCTCCCACTTGATATGATGATAAAAGGGGCTTCACTCGTTTGTATGATTGAAGAAGACCCAACTTTTGAGATATTTCCTTTTGCTTCACATCAAATCTTCACCCTTTTAAAATTCAAAATAACAACTGTTGTAACATTTGAAAAAAAAAATTAATGAATACAGTGGGTTTAATAAATAAAAATATTATATTTTTTAATTAAATTTAAAAATAAAAAAAATTATATTAAAAGAATTTTTTCTAAATTAGATTTTACAATACTTGAATTGAATTGATTTTAAATTAATTAGAGTATAATTTTAAGTACTAATCGGTGATAAATAAAGGAAACAATGAAAAATTAAAGTGAATGTGGGGAAAAGAAAAGTGTGAGAGAATTTGCTTTTTCATTTCTTAAAAAGTAATTCTCAAATTTGCAACGTTTTGGCATTAAAAAGAATCAAGGGGACACCTTTGTTCAGTTTCCACTCTTCCACTCCATTGTCCTCTTCTTTTTTGTGACCGTCTTCTTGGGTCTTTTTTTGGGATGATTTTGCAAAACAAGAAAACTAGTAAACTCAAAAATTCATACGTTGGAATTGGGGAAAAGAAACTACAAAATAGTCGAAAAGTTTAAGAATTAAGTGCTTAACCCAAAGACTAAGAGAGCCCTTGTTAGCTAACACTAGCACAAACTAGATTAGCTGCCTAAAATCAGGCCCAGTATGTTGTTGGTGAATCAAGAAGTCATAGCAACCGTTGGATAGGCCGAAAATTGCATTTTGACTAATAAACTGCTGATGTTGCTGCTGTGATCTTTGAAGGTCCTTTTGCCTTCTGAGTTCCAAAACCTTCCTATGAGAATTAGAGTGCTTCGTGGACACAAATGTCGGGCTGGCCGCGGGCCGGTACTCGGGCACCAAACGGCCCGACTTGTATCTCACTCCACATGCATTGCACAATGTTTTTGGGCCCATGGGCCCCGTCCGCCACTGTGGAGTCTTATCCGTGGCACAATGCAGGCACTTCCGCCCATCTCCGCCAGCTTCCATACCCTCGCGCTTTTTGGTTACTTTCACGGGCTTCTTCTTCATTGGCCCGGTAGGCTCGGATGATGACGTGGCAGGAGAGAGAACGAGGAGACGGGATGACCAATTACAGGGAGCGGGCCGGGACCGCTTGCTACGGGCCTTGCCCGGGACTGAAACATCCGAGGCGAATATGGGGTTGCAGGTCCGGTCCTCGGGCTCGGGCTGGGGCTGGAATGGATAGTGAGGGGCAGTTTGGGAAATTGAAGGTGAAGGTGATTGGTCTGCTTTGATTCCGGAAATAAGTTGGAGTTTTTGTAAGTCTTCGCTTGAGAATGAATCTTCCACGAAGTTCGAGAGCCACTCTAGCTCAGCCAAATCCTCATACTGCAATATCCAAACAAAAATTTTTAGACATTTGAATTTAATTTAATTTAAATTTTAGCTCCAAAATTTGCTCAATTTCTCTTTATTTTTTTCCTAAATTATCTTCTATTATATTTATGGGGAGTGGGGCAAATGAACTGAAGTTTTGTATAAATTTGAGTTTACAAATGCATTGCAATTG
Organism: Dillenia suffruticosa; assembly: GCA_033439265.1. Taxonomy (NCBI): domain Eukaryota; kingdom Viridiplantae; phylum Streptophyta; class Magnoliopsida; order Dilleniales; family Dilleniaceae; genus Dillenia; species Dillenia suffruticosa. The sequence goes on from JAVTVX010000018.1 coordinate 21,156,558, forward strand.
ACTTTGCTTGTAAATGAAGATGAAAAGAATAACCAAAATTAGCTTAATCTGATTGAGAAAGAGAGAGAGAGAGAGAGAGAGAATTTGCAATTCAATTTCTATGTAATAAAGAGAGCAACGACGTACTTTGGAATTTGAAACTTTCAAAAAGAAAAAAAAAATAGAAAGAGTTAAATAACAAAAGAACAGCATTGAATTGCGTGACAGAAGAAGATATTCACACCAAAAAAAAAAAATCACATGAATTGAATTTTCACTAAATTTTAAATATTCACACACGCAAAACACCACGCACACAAATCCGTTACAACTGACGTGAAAAATTTACCGGAACGGAGAGTTCGCCGGAGAATTGACCATCGGGAAAGTAGTTTCCACAGAAATTAGTTTCGTTGCCGGAGGAATTACAACTGTCACCGCCACCGACAGTCTCCGTCGAATTTCCAGTGAAAGAATCGATGAAATTCTCATTTATAAGTGCGTCTTCGTTAGAGAAATCAAGTAATTCTTCAACGACAAAAACTTCGCCGCCGTTATTTTGCTTTTCCGGCGAGAATTGAGACTTTCCGGCGCTGTAGTAGCCGCTTATCAAAAGCTCCGGTGCCTCCATTTTAGAGTGAGAGAGAGAATTGTTCAGTTTTTGGAGAGAGAGAGAGAGAGAGAGAGAGAGAGAGAGATGGTACGTGTGTGAAGATGACAGGGAGAGAGAAGTGGGAGGTGGATTTTGAGGAGTGAATGGAGGGGTCAAAATGGAAATATGGAAGAGTTGGGGTGTCATTACCCGATATATATACGCACCAAAAATTAATTAAATAATGGCAAAGAAGAATATTTATCACTTTGGTTTGTCGTAAGAAATTGAGTCTGTCGGTAGATTAAAAATTACCTAAAAACTCTTAAAAATTAAAACTCTAAAATTAATAATAATTTAAAAATTGAGTCTGTCGGTAGATCAATAATAAATTAAAAATTAAAACTCATAAATTACCTAAAAACCACTTCTTCTCATATCACCTTCTATCCTCTCCGTGTTGCCCACTGCTTATTTCCACAAAATGACCTTTTTGTCCTTGCATTTTTCTCTTAAAAACATTTTTCATAAAAATAAAATAAAATAAATTAAAAATTGTTTCTAAAATATCTATTTTTTAAAATGAATTAATTTTTACATCATATTTTTTAAACTTCAATGATATTTAATATAACTAATTGATGAACAATTTTCATGATTCTTTTGGCCAGAGGAGGACAAAATAGTAAATTAACTAGTCATTAATGATTTGGGTGATTAGGAAAGAACCTGTTACAATTTGGAGGAGGATAATTAATAAAAATTCAAAATTCAACCCCTAAAGAATCGATCCTTTGCAGGTTTTGTCGCTGTGACCTCTTTCCCTCGCATTAGTGTCCAGATTTACAGCCGGATTCCTCTACTCCCCCCCTCCCTCTCTCTCTCTTTCTTTTTTCATCTCTCTCTCTCTCTCTCTAATTATTTTTCTCTCTTGGGACTCGTGCATTTTTTTTAATTTGTATTATTTTCATTTCCCTCCTCTAATTTTTTTCCCATATTTTAAAATCTTCGTCGCCATTCACATGGACTTTTGTTTTCCTCCCTAATTATATTCATCTCTCCATGTTTAAGCACGACGGTTACAGCTCGTCACCCTTGATTAACGGCTCTGATCATTTCCACGTGGCAGAAACCCACAAGCTTTGCCCATTGAATTTCACTCGCCCCTTCTTTTGCCACGTCCGAGGAAATCATGGAAGTCCAATTCTTCTTCTTACACGCGCCACTTGGTAACTTGTGTCTGGGATCTCATCTTGTTGAATAATTACTCAATTTGTTTATTTATTTAATTAGTGAATTATATATGTAAGGTTAAAATTTATTAATTAAATAAGTAAAGATAGAAAATAAGATCATTTCTTTTAATAAATAGGTTGACTTGGCTTGTATAATCGGTTATTGATCCGATCGGATATTAATATTTTTTTAAATAATATCTCGAATTCAAATTTTGTATATAAATAAAATATGCATCAAGAGAATTCTATTTTTTAATAATCCAATTTCACTTGAATTTGATTTAGTTGAGACTAAAATGATTATCGGATACAGTTGATTTATTCCAAAAAAAAATGACTTTACTTGTTAACTAATCAAATACCTAATTTGATTTTTTTGAAATTATTTATTCACAAATAAGAAATAAGTTATAATTGAATTTACCCACAATATGTTTAATCATTTCAATTAGTATAAGGTTAGTTAGTCGTAAATCAAGATTAAAAATTGATGATACGAGCTTGTCTAAAGATTAAAGGTCTTTGTGAGTTGAGTTAGCTTAATTAACTAAAGGAGTTAATACCAAAGAAATTTCTAAAACTCATTTTAAAAAAATTAAGTACAAATTTAGCACAACTAAACTTGATTTTACGTTCCAATTCCATGAAAACTTTTTTACTAATATGAATATATTTTTTGAATTTATTACTCAAATTCACTTAATTTATTTAAATAATTAGATGAGACGATTATAAATAAAATTTGTAAACTTGTGATCAAATTCTAGAACATGTGCTTTAACAAGAAAAGGGGACAAATTTATTAAAAAGAAAGAACAAAACTTCCGAGATCTTATATTCAAAACTTTATGAATACATGTATTTTTGTGATTTTTTTAACTTCTATGCGAAAAAAAATGTTTTGGGAAAAATTAAAACTTGTAAAATATTTAAATTGAGAAATTCTTGGTAGCCAACAGATAAAGATTTTAAATATGATCACTTCGCAGAGATTTGATATTATGAGTTGTAGAAATATATTTATATAATTTATTTGGGTTCAAATAATTTTCAAACTTTAAAATAAAGTTTGATTTTTTTATGAAAGATTTGTAATTGTGTTTCGGTATACATCTGACAACTATGAATCATTTTCTCCATAATTTATAATAATATCAAGATCATAGAAAAAGAGATATAATACTCCTGGTGTCACTAAAATCACACAAGTGCTATCTTGTAGGCATTTCTAGGGATTGGCATAGAGTAGAAGTGCGGGTTTTGTTAGTACAGTATCATTTTCCAAATCTAGATATATGATCTATATCCAATCTTGATATATAATTTGAATCCAACCCTGATTTTACTTAAGTTATCGAGACGAAAAATTATATCTGATTTTATAAATTTTCACAAAAAAATCCAACCTTTTAAATTTTAAAATTGGTAGAAATAACTCTCTAACTTTCTCTAAGTGTGGCTATACGAGCGAAGTTGGAGAAGCGACGAAGGGACGAAGGGACGAAGGGACGATCAGTGAATGACGATTGTAACTGATGTGAAACAGATTTTAGATAATTATCGAATTATATAAGATCGGTTCAAAAAAGGGAAAGGAATCCGTTAACTTAGTTTTAGTTAGTTTCCTAATTTTTATAATTTTCTAATTTTTTTATTTCCTGATTTCTCTGGTTTCTTAATTTTTCTAATTTTCAAAATTTTTTAGTTTTCTAATTTTTCTAATTTCTGAATTTCTCTATAGTTTCCTAATTTTTAAAATTTGTATTGACTCTATAAATACTTGTAGTGTTTCATTATTGTAAAAATATCATCAATAATATTTCTTTTGGAATAATAATTCTCTTTAAAAATTCTAGAGTTTTGTCTCTTTTGAAATCCCTATTGCCTTCCTTCTATCTCTCCCGTTTGGTGGTATTAGAGTCAAGACTTTTTCTTGCGATAGCCAACCAAGATGGTGACAATAGTACTTTTTCTGACATGCTCAGAGAGTTATGAACCGTGACAGCTACACTCTAGATTCTATCTGTTCGGGTGGAGTGGACATAAATAGAATTACAAACGTTACAAGCAAACTAGGGCAATATAGGAGGTAAATGTGGCACTAGGAGAATCACTCAGGGACCTCACGTCAATCCTATGTTACCCCTCAGACCAACGAGAATGATTCTTCAAATGAAGAGGTTGCTAAGTTTTGGGATTGTAAACCTATAGAGCAACCTGCAAATATCGACGAGAAGAGTTTTAATTGAAAGTAGACATCCCTTCATTTAACGGTAATCTAAATATTAAAGATTTTCTGGATTTGGTAGTAGAAGTCGAGAGATTTTTCGACTTTGCAAAGATTTCGGAGAATAAACAAGTAAAGTTGTGGAGTTTCTTCATAGAGGGAACAGACTCAAGCCCAACAAAAGCGTTTGGGAAAATTGCCCTTAAGGCTTTGGCCAAAGATGAAGAAAATGTTGATGGCCAAATTTCTTCTTCTAGATTATGATCAGCTTTGGTTCTATCAATATCAAACGGTGGTGCAGGGACAAAAATTTATGACTGAATATATCACAGATTTCTTGTGATTATTAATACGGAATAATTTGATGGAGACTGAAGTTCAACAGGTGACGAGGTATATTCATAGTTTGAAACATGCGATCTGTGATAAAATTGACTGTTAGATCATTTTAACCCTCAGCAAAGCCCAGAATATGGCTTAGAGAGCAAAGTCAATGGGATTTAGGGGATATTACGGGAATAAAGTTACTCGTAAACCCTTAGGCGAGGCACTAGGGCAAGCCCAAGAGTCAGTACATGGTCCAGTTTTGAACCTGCAAAGAAAGATGTGGTAGAGAAGGAAGTTGCAAAGAAACCAGCCAACAATAACCCTTACTCGAAGCCGACAGGAGATAAATGTTACAGGTGTAGGCAAGCTAGGTATAAGTCTAACAATTACCCTCAACACCATAAAGTTCATCTGGCCGACTATGATAGGGAGGATGATGAAAGGTTTAGGGATCCGTGGACCAAATGAAAAAATGAAGATGTGCAGACTCTAGTGGTTAGAAAGGTGTTGTTGGCCCCTAAGCAAGATGATACAAAACAGAATGCGCTATTTTGAACCAGGTGCAGAATTTGTTAATAGTATTTTTGAATTGATCATTGATAGTGGTAGTTATGAAAATATTATTTCACGAGATTTGGTAGATACTTTGAGATTCTCTGTTGAAAAACATCCCGAATCTTATAACATTGTGTGGATTATTAACATTGTGTGAATAAAAAAAAAGGGTGTCAAATACCCTTAACTGTTGGTAAATATTATAAAGATGAAATAATGTGTGATATAGTGAATATGGATGCTTGCCTTTTACTGTTTGGTAGGCCTTGACAGTATGATTTGGATGCAACTCACAATAGTCGTGAAAATACTTATTAGTTTGAGAAGGATGGGCAAAAAATTACCTTACTACCATTAAACTCTAAACAAAATTCTGAATCTCGTAAAGTTTCGAGTTTCTTAACTATTACTCATTTAGATTCTAATTTCATAATAGGACCAAGGCACACCAGATAAATTCATACCTTAATGGTTAAAGCAGTTCTTGTAGCAAGAGTCGGTGGGCTTGAGACAGAGGTTCCAAGTTTGGTTCGTGATTTGTTAAACGAATTTCAAGAGCTAATGCCTAATGAACACCCAGCAAGACTCCCTCTGATGAAAGATATTCAGCATGTCATTAATCTGGTACCTGAGGCTAGTTTGTCAAATTTACCCCATTATCGGATGAATCCTAAGGAGAGCAAGATCTTACAATAAACGATAGAGGAGTTGCTTGACATGGGGTTAGTCTAAGTTTGCAAGAGTCTGTGTGCAACACCTGCTTTACTGACCCTAAAGAAGGATAGAAGCTGGCGAATACGTGTGGATAGCCAGGCAATAAATAAGACCACAGTGCAGTATAGGTTTCCAATTCCTCAGCTTAAGGATATGCTTGATAAGCTGTTTGGTGTAAAAATCTTCACAAAGATTGCTTTGCGAAATGGGTATCATCATATCCAAATTAGATCAGGAGATGAGTGGAAGACGGCTTACAAGACTAAGGAGAGTCCCTATGAATGGCTTAAGAAGTATGGTCTTTACAAGATCATGCACAACATCAATGACAATGCTTATGTGGCGGACTTGCCTGAATCAATGAGTATTTCTCACACTTTCTATGCAGCTAACTTGTCGCATTATCATCTCTCCGACACCCTTTGTATCCAGATCACTCGAGAGCGAGTTCTTTTCAGGTAGGGGGACTAATGTGAAATATGTTTCAAATAATTATTGACTTATACGAAATCGGACCAAAAAAAAGAAAGAAACCTATTAACTTAGTTTTAGTTAGTTTTCTAATTTTTTTTAATTTCCTTATTTCTCCATTTTCTTAAATTTTTCTAGTTTTCAAATTTTTTTGTTCCTTAATTTTTCTAATTTTCAAATTTCTCAAATTTCCTAGCTTTTTCTAGTTTTCTAGTTTTTAGAATTTGTATTAATAATATTTCATTATAATTTTAAATACTTGTAGTATTTCATTATTAAAGAGATATCATTAATAATATTTCTTTTGGAATTATAATTCTCTTTGAAAGTTCTAGAGTTTTGTTTCTTTTGTAAACTCTATTGTTTTCCTTCTATTTCTCTCGTGTTAACAACTCTCACGTCGATTTGTGAGTGAGGAAGGGACGAAGGATACTTTTTCTCTTTCGGTACGATTGCATGAGTGGGAAAGGGACGAAAAGTGGGGTGGTTATGACCATGTGGGTGGAAAAGGGAAGAAAGCGTGGCCGATGATTGGAAGCCTGACTGTCGTGATATGTCAATTATTGTCATTGTTGATTGACTCTCTCCCTTTCGGTGTGATGTTATATATGGATGGATTAATCGTTGACAATCTATTGACTATTGTCTATCGAGAGTTGCATTGGTTTTGAGTAAAGGGTTTCGAGATTTAAAATGTAACATAATTTTAATAAATTAAATATAAATATTTTTTAATAATAAAATATTAAATTGATTAATAGATCGGATGAGGTCAGATTTTTTATGAATTAAATTCGTATCCGAATTGAGATGACTATTTAATTAAAAAAATACCCCTAATCCTCCTTTAACCCTTAAAAAAAAGAAAAAAACCTACTTCATTGGGTCGGATTATTCAGATATTCATTGGATCGGGTCAGATGTTACCATCCCCGGTTATTTCCTCATGGGAGATTTGAAAGTTAGGGCACGTTGCGGAAGAGAATGATGTATTTTTTGAAGCTTACATAAGTCATGAAAATCCCTTCCGACTTCCCCCTCCCCCAAAATAGCCATGAAAAATCAGTATTTTTTTTAGCAAAATCAAATACTACTCTCTGATATAATATAGATGCAATCAAATTTACAAACTTGATCTATAAAAAATTGATTAGTTTTATTCCCCACCCCTCCTTTTATTTTATTTTATTTTTTCTATTATAAGAAAGGAAACGATTCAATGGTTACACTAGACATCATCTGAACATACAATATTGGTATTTGCACTTGTGATCTAGAGTTATTTTCATTTCTTCACAACCCCATAATGCAGGGATCAAATTTTCAATGCCATGAAATGAGTACCGGATGTAAGCCCATATATCATCCCCTCTTGGGTCACACCATTCATATACCCTAGATGATCATAGCAATCTTCACTAAGTGAGCATCCTAGCAATCACTTCTACCTATAATTACAAACACTTAGCCCCATATTAGGAGGTTAATTCTCTTATATAAACGTAATTCACTTTATTTAAGAATTTTTCGTGATTAAATAAAATATTAAATACATGAATAAAATTTTTTAAATATAAAATAATTCATAAAATTAAAAAATAATAATTAAATTAATAACACTTTTACTTAAAAACTTATGAAAGTGAGGTATCATTTGTATACGGAATGTGGGAGGGACGGCTAATAGAAAGCCCTTGTGGCGGATTTGACTTGGCTGAAGATGCTGGGCGTAGGGGTCCAAAAAGCACGTGACTGAGGAGGATGGGATGTCAGAGATCATGTGAGCAATAGCGAGAGACTCTCAAGTGCCAACCCGACGGTGGTCAATCCCACGTACCTATGCGGAATCATGTGGTCTGCTCTTTCTCTCACTCTTCCTGGTTCTTTTCTCCCGCACGTGTCTTTCACAGTCCCGTGCCTACCGCTCGGGCCCCTAGCACGTGTGACATCTATCACCCTCCGTGATCTTAATTGAATTAACTTACTTTCGTAATCATATTTAAATTAATCTGATTTAAATTATTACCGAATCATCTTTATAAAAAATCAAATCTAAGTTTTAATTTAGAAATCTATTGTTCCTGTGAGTATCCATCACTCTCCATGAACTCGCCTTCTCACCTTACTATGTGTCGTCTTCTTAGAATCATTTTCTCTCTTAGTACGTAATTAAATTTCACGGTTCATAATTTTAAATTTGATTATATTTAATGAATTAAATAAATTAAAAATCGACACGATTTTAAAACTTATACGTAAAATGAACCGATCTTAAATATAATATTTAATTTTATTTATAATTGAGTTTAGGTTTGTCCCATCTTATCTTTTCTATTTTTGTTTTTAAATTTAAATTTTATGTTACTCTTTTTTCCTCTCTCTCCGATATTGGTCTTTCAAACGATCAACTTTAAAATTTAAGATTAAGATTCAATTAACTGTTGTTGTGTATAGAGTGGGAATTTAAAATTTATATATAGAATAAATTGAATTTAAATTAATAAATAAATTAATCTCATTTGTTTTTGAGTTTTGATTTGACTCGATTAATCTAGAAAATAGATTGTAGTCGAAAGGTATGGGTTGAGTAGGCCAATAGAGCTCGGGGAGTGAAAGATAAAAAATAAAAAAATAAAAACCTGGTCAAAATTAGGTAGGACTAGGGCAATCCAATTATTTCATGAGACATGTTTTAGACGGATATTTTTTTTTCCAACACCGATATTTAAAGTCATATTCTAATTAATTTAATTCGAAACTTTACTGATATCCTATTTAGGGGGACTAGGATTTCCACCATATACAAATAAACTCAAGCTTGGACTAAACTCCTTTGAGTTAAATGGTCGGGTAATCTACCCTCTTAATCAGAGATTTTGAGTTCGAGTTCTGAGAATGGTGAAAAATGATTTGGGAGAGCCAACCCTTAAAATGAGACCTACAATGCTAGAACTGGATTAGTCGGGTAAACTCCAAATGCCGGTGATAAAAACCAAAAAAAAAAAAAAAAAAAAAAAAACTCAAGCCCGGCACAAAATTGTTTTGGACCTCTGGGCTAGGCCGAACTAGTCTCGGCTGGCACATGAACACCGGCCCATATTTACATCCAACCGCGCCCACTGTAGGCCTGGTTTATGCTTTTCTGGACTTAGACCCGACCAAATACTAATAAAATGTTGCAATCACAAGCAGACAAATACGTGCAAACCACATTTCATGGGCAGAGCAGGATAGCTTGTAAATCTTATTTATCGTAATGAGAGAGAGAGAGAGAGAGGGACCCATGTAGAAACCACCTGTAACTAAGTAGAAACCCTAGCATAGAAAAAGATTACTAGTGTAAAATGTCAGAAGTCAATAAGCATAACGGGCAAGAGAACATAAGCATTTTTGCACAAACATAACATAAGATTGTTAATATAACTTGCTGCCAAACTATAGTGAGGCAGCTCACTATGAACACGCACTGATCATGAGAAACAAAGGTCTTCATATGAGTTGCTGCAATTACTTTCATACACTAAAAACAGGGGATGATTTTTCTAAGCAAGAAACCATGGTTCTTGATCACCTTCATATACAGTTCCTCTGGCTAGATATAGGAAAGGACTTCCTCTGAGTAAAACTGTATACGTCCCCTATCCTGCTAATAAGGGATCATGAATTATGAATGTAACTCAAAATCGGTGCTAAATCCATCCAGGAAACATGCAAGATATCCAAAATCATACAAAAAACTTGAAACAACTTGACCACATAAATATCGACCCAAGCAAAAGTTACTTCAAAAAAATTATGGCTAGAGTAATCAGAGTGCACACACCACTGCAGAGGATAGCCATCTTATGTGCTCTTTTGTACAATAAATATGATAAATGAAGATCCAACTCCTCCAACAAGATAAAATTTTAATAAAAATGATATGTTATCCTTAACAAGGAGATTCTCTCTTCTCACAGATATAAGAGAGCACCAATTTTCCACTGTTTCAGGTCAACAACGATATTCTCTTCTGTTGACTACCAAGCAGTTCTTTTGGTACCTCTGCCCTACATGGTTCTTCCTTAAACATACTTATGCATTTCACTGCATAAATGACTTAAGACTCCCTTTGACTTCTCCAAACACCACTTTCTTTCAAACTTCCAATTGAATATATGAGTTACCATCCTATGTACTTCTAAAATGATAAAAATAATAGGGAAGCAACACTTTAACCCTAAACAAAACTAAAGTAAAACAACTTTAGAAAAGGAATTAGACTAAAAGTATTCCATTATATGTCCTCTTTTCATAATAGACAGTTGCAGGGAAAACAGTCCAAGAACAAAAGTTTTCCACTTTGGAGCACAACAGAATTTGATGAACTCAAACTAGTTCAGCAGGATAGTCAATGCAAACTGCATGTGGGATCTGAGGAGTTGGAATCATTTTGAACAGAATCCCATATTAAGAAATTAACAACTATAGACAAAACCGCACGGCAAAATGAGTGTTCAATAAAGTTTCCTTTCCAAATCCGAAGTTCTTAAAAGACTGACTCAAGGTTTCAACTCCGGAACATCTAGAAAAAGTAATTAACTGTGTCCGGAAAAAGAAAATTTTTTATTATAATGAAAGAGTTCGTGCTAATGAGAATAACCAAAAGAAGACCTTCTGGTGAGGAAAGAATGTTTCAAGGATTGAACTCTATGGGTCAACTGTTGTCACCTGTTGCCACTCCCCATCGACAGCCTCATTCCACAATGTCACATTGTTGTTCCCATCAGCCACCGCCAAAATATTTCCAGTCAATGACCAAGAAACCCTCCACACAGGAGTCCTAAAATCATGCAAAACCTGACCCTGCCATTGATCCCCTTCCTTGCCCACCGTCCAAATAATCACTGTTCCATCCTGGGAAGCGCTTGCAATTGTAGACTTTGGAAGTCCCAAATTCGGTGCCCATGCCACATCTCTAACCCAATCAGTATGCATGTGAAGAGCAGGAAAGCAGTCCATTTTCCAACCATCATTATGCAGCTTCCACACCTTGACCATATTGTCACATCCACCAGACACAAGCTTCTGAACCGGTTCAAGCACTCCAGAACCAACAAGAGCACCAGGTGCCAATGCTGGGGACCAAGATACTGAAGTAACACCAACTGGGTGTGCTTGCTCAATCTGTGATGAACTCCACCCACCATCTGATCTACCAGTGAAAACCGATATATTCCCATCTGATGACCCACATGCCAAACAAAGTCCAACCTCATGGGGAGCCCAAGCTATTGAATTAACTGATGATTTATGATCAACAAAAACGTGGTCTTGAATCCACTCATTGTTAGGACCTTCCTTCCAAATTATAACCCTCCCATCATATGAACAAGAAGCAAGGATTGACCCAAATTTGGGATGTGCCCAAGCAACCTCCCATACAGGCCCTTGATGACCAGAAAGAGTAGCAAGGGGCTGAGAAGCACCATTACTAACCCCAATTATTTTAATTGTGTTATCAGATGAAGCAGTTGCAATACGCTTTCCATAATAGTCCATGGCAATGTCATGGACAGTATCTTTATGACCAGTTTCAATCTTTTGTCCAGGCATTTTCTCTCTTTATCCACAAAACAACAACAAAATCACGACTCCAAACTCAAATAAAATTTCCAGCAATATAGCCCTAATCATAAAAACATCACAAAAGCCCAATAAAAACACTAGGATCAAATTTTACATCATAATAGAAAAGCAAAGACCAGTTTGATTTCAAAATCAAATCATTCATCGTAAATGGTTTCATTACCCAAACATATTACATATACACACCCACCCAACAGGCTACATCTACAAAATACATATTCCTTCAGCAATTCTGTGATCAGTTTCACTCCATCACTAAATCCCACAATCTCCAGACAATTTCTCCGTTGTTTCACTAAAATTCCAATCCAGGTTAAACCATAGTCACACAAAATCAAGGAAAAAAAATTAAAACCCCCCACAATATAATGAAAGAAAGATAGAATAAATGTGAAATGATAATTTTTTTAAGACTTAATGATTTATTTAGTCTCACTTACATAGAAAGATAAATTTATTTTATTTATACTTGCAATCAGTTTTAATATTTTGTCCAGGCATTTCCGCCTACTAAAATCTCTGAACCCAACTAAAAAAGCACAATTCCAAACATTTGTATAAACCCTAATAAAAAAAAGCAATGATAAATTAAGGGGAAAAGGAGCATAAAAAAACCCTAAAATCAAATTTGGCATAAGATTATTGAACAAGATCATGATCCCTTCAAGGTGAACATACAGGTCATAAACTGTTTAAACAAAAAAATAAGGAAACCAAGTTCGATTTTTGAGAGAGAGAGAGAGAGAGAGAGTCTTACCTGGTAAAGAAGACGAAGACGACAAAGCAGAGAGGTCAAAAGTACAGTCGATTTCCGACGGAAGAAAATAAGTCTTCTTGTATGGTCACTGGATTTGGGCTTTATGTGGACTATTTGGGCCCAGGCCCAAGGCCTGTTTATTTATTAGGCTACTTATGTGGGCTTGTATTTTTGTAGTTTTGATTTTATGCAGTCAAATTATCAAGTGTGTTCTCGGCTGACCATGACGTGATTTAATTTTCTGGTTATGGTTACCGGATCCAAGTGGGCTTTTTACTGGACTCAAGATATAGGTAGAATAGACATTTTCGTCATTTAATTAAGTCGGGAGTTCAATTCTCTTTGGATACGAAAAATATAATGTTGGGAGACCCACCCCATAAAATAGGTCATACAACTATTGATTCAAATTAATCGAGATGAAACTCTATATATTATATTAAGTGACGTTCAAATCATAATATAAAAAAAAAAATGTGCACAATTGGCGAACTCTCATTTGCATTCCCAACCGAGTTTATTAGTCTATATCCTAAAGATGGTGGTGGCAAAGAAAAAGGGCCCTCACGACTCGCGAGGTGTGAAAACTAGAGGATGTCATTCAGAATCAACTCGGACACGAACTCAATTTCTTTAGCATGTGAGTCGAAATTGAATGTTCTTGTCCCGAGTCAAATTAAGAATAGCGTAATTAATTCTCGGAATCGAGGTTAATTAATAAATGAATTTACAATTGAGTTCATTTAGCATTTATAAGTGAAAATTAAAAGAAGCAATTGATGTGTTGAGCTTATATCGACATTTCATAATTTATTTAATTTATACATAGAAATTCTATACATGATTAACGGTAAACGTTAATAAATTTAAATTATATTATTGTTTTTTTGTTATATAAAAATCAAAAAAATTATAAAAATAGACATATTTATAAAAATTTACACAGAGATTTCAAAAAAGATATTTAAACAAAAACTGTTAACCACTCGGATTCCTTACAAGAACTAAATTATATTATTGTAACACCTGCGTTCTTTCTTTCACTTATCTACTAAATTTAAACAATTAGTTTACGAGTAAAGTTCGACTTGCTCGCACCTAATGGTAACTCATTGATTTATATTCTTATGATAATTCAAAATTTTATAACCCACTTATATTCAATCAGGTGACGGCCTCAACTTCAATCTGTCTAGCATATACCTATTATTTATTTTATTTTTTAAAATTTTAAATTATAATTATGTATATAAAATTGGTTTTATTAGATTTTTAATTTTGTAATTTTTTTAATTTCTTCAATATAAATGAAATGAATACTTGCAATTTTTTTAAAAAAAAACTTAAATTATAAGCTATCATTAGAGATAAATGCCTTTTAGACCTCAATTCAAACCTTTTTTTTATCGTATAATATTTTGATAATAATTTTATATTGAATCATCTATAGATGAAATTTTCTTTTAGAATTTATCTTGACAAACCTAAAAACACGAATTAAGAAGATAAAATAGCATATGCAATTTAAAATTTTAATTACTCATTCAAGTCAAGTCAAGTTAATTTTTTGTATATGGTCTAATTAAAAAAATAAAAGACAAAGTATAAACAAAATTATTAAATTTTAGAAATGAAGAAAAATGGGAAAAGCTTTTGCCGGGGGGGGGGGGGGGGGTGGATCACGGCATGACCAGGTCTCCAAGGTGGGTGTAACTGTGAATAAAAATTCTGCATACGCATTTACTGCCGCCAGGCCATGGGGAGGGCCATACCTTTACTAGTGTTTCCAAAAGAGAAATAGTAATTACGCGGAAAGGACACGCGTGACAACGTTGGGTTTTTCATTCAAAAGCACACACCCAACCCATCCCCTCGCCTCATGATTCACAATCCTTGCGTATGTTTCTTCCCACCTATGTTTTCTTTTTCTTTTTCTTTTTCTACGATTTATCATCGATATTTAAAATTATATTTAATTAATTTAATTTGATTATTTATAAATATTTTATTTAATAAACGATTTTTCTAATATAACTTTTTTTTTAATTTTTAAATTTTAAATTTTAAATTTAATTAAAAAATTTATATCTTATCTTATTAAATTGATAATAAGTTGATATCTGATTTTCATTTTATTTTATGATATATGTTAGGCTCTTTTGTTGGACTCTTTCTCTCCTATCAAACCATGAAATTCCTAGCAAACCCTACCCTTCTCCCCAAAATAAAATATAATTAATGTTTTTTATTTATTTCTTATTTTCTAAAACAAAACGCTTATGTTGGATTGGATACATTAAAAAGAAAGTTAATTATTACAAATGACACTTTATGTTATTGTAGTTTCAATTTCAATATTTTTTGTTATTAATTTTTTAACACATAAGTTTTTGTTTAAAAAGAAAAGAAAAATGGGAAGAATGATGTTACAAAATATGATATGGTAATGCAAGCGCAGTTAGGATGTTTTTCTTTAGGCAATGAGATCTTGAGTTTGATTTTCAGGTTTTGATATTTCATAGATTATTTATTTATTTGGTAATTGTGTCGATATCTGACATCTAAATTGTACGATAATTGAAATAGATACAAAATAATATGACAAACGATATTTTCTAAATATAAAAAATAAAAAATATGTAAATATAAAAAATATAAAGATTTTTATATAAATATTAATTATTTAATAGAAATAATAGAATAGGAACATTTTTTAATAAAAATTTAAAATGATTAAGCATGTAATTGTTAATCATAAAAAATATAAAAAATAAAAATTATAATTAAATAACAAAATAATTCATTAAATATAGAAACCAAACGTAAATATAATAAATATAAGGTCTTTTTTATAAATATTAATTAATTTAAAGTATTGAAATATTTCAAAAATATGAAAACATTAATTTTAAGAACTTTTCGTATATCAGAGCTTGACGTGGCTACATAAATCTATTTATGGATTTATTATTATTATTATTTATTTTTAACAAAGTGATTTTATGAACTTTTGGGCAGTTGAAAATTAGGGTTTACTTAAAAATCTGACATAAGGCTATTTGAGATTGGATAAATGTTTTATCATAAAAAATTGTTGACATATTTATGATTTTAACCATTTTATAAAAAAATATATATTTATATATTTTTATAAAAATATTTTATTTTATTAAATTATATTAAGAATAAAATAAATAAATAATGTTAAACTGATTTGAATATCTAGCCATGAAATAGGCTTGCATGCAAGACATGCACATGGATCAACATCCTCCTTCAAAAACACCCCATATTTGTGCTTCTAAAAGAGAAACACGAACTCCTTTGGCTGCCCACTACAATTGAAAACCCATCATTTTGTTTTTCAAAATTTTATTTTGAGCATTAGAATGCAAAAATCTTTCACCCTCACAAAAGCAAGAAACATACGTTTTAATTATGTAAGGATCTTAAAATCTCATATCCCCGAAGAGATACAATCCCTTTTTCCTGATCCGATAATCTCGAATTCAAATTTAAGTATAACAAAAACAAACGAGGTCTTAAAACCTGATCAGAGTTGATTTTGAGGAGAAGAAACACAAATAATTTCAAAACCATACTCCTTTTTGTATTAATTTGATCCTCTTTATTTTCTTTTGGCTTAGGCAGTGGTAAATAGATATGGAGCATGGGTCTAATCTTAATTGGATATCAAGGAGTATTGATTTTGAACATAATTTTACTGCTTTATCTTTAAATTTTAGTCTCTCCAAATATCTAATCTGATTCGAATTAAATTTAGTTGGATTCAACATGATTACCAAATATCGATAATTTATCCAAAAAATCTTAAAACCATAGTATAAGTTTTAATCATGTTATTTACAAACTAAAATTTTATATATTTTAGGCGTGATTTTGCTTATGTTGAAATGTTTTTATAGTATTTTATATTAAGGTTTATTATAATTAATTAGTTATAAATAAAAATTAATTAAAATAACAATATTTATATTACTTCAGGTTCTAGTTCGACATGTGGGTGTGTTTGACTAAGTTTTATTTATTTATTTGGGTGATTTTTTTAAATAAAATAAAATAAAATAAAAGCATTTTTTTTTTCATCTCTATATTAATTAGGGTTTTGTACTTAAAATGCTGTTTTCTAAGACAAAATAAGCACCTAGTTAAAGCCACACCTTTAGCCATTAAATAAGAGATGTTGAGAGATGGTGATAGATTCATATATCGACAAAACACATACAATTATATACCCATGCCCACATACCTTTCTCCATAGGGATATCAATGCTGAAAACAACAATTCTATCATAAAAATACAAAATTCATTTTGTTTTTTTTTTTTTTTTTAGATTTTAAACTTTTTTGAAGGATTTAATTTTGATAATTTAGTTACGAAAAATGCTAGAACGAATATAGAATATTTTTTTCGAGAAAGTATTATTAAATAAATTAAATAATTTTTTAACTAAATGAATTAATCATAATACAACAATTAATACTAAAAAATAAAAATTTAAATAATATTGAATTATTTAAAATAATTTTTAAATTAATTAAAAATTTTATAAAATATGTTGGTTAAAATTATTAAATAAAAATATGATATATTTAATTTATGACTTATTTTATTTGATTGATGGAATATTATTTCATTTGAAAGTTGAAAAAATTATAGAGGTCGAAATCATGGATAGTGATTTCAAAATTAATAAATAAATAAATAAATAAATAAAATGATATATAGAGTGGAAAATGTAAATTGAAAACACGAATAATGTGCTTTTTTTATATTTCCTTTTCTCAACAATATTATCTGCCACATTATTACTGGTCCAGCTAAGCACTCAGCCTTGTTCCCAAGTCACATTCAATGGGCCCCACACCTGCCACTCCACCTTTGTCGGGTCATGCCTGTCGTCTCTCTCTCTCTCTCCCTCTCTACACCAAAACATGCTTTTGGCAATTAAATCGTACGTTGGATCGTATGTAGTCGCGTATGTGAATCGTATGTATGTCAAGGGGGTGCAATGCGGTGGAGTGCGTGAGAAGGTGCATCGCATGGAGGTTTTCGCGTGTACCATCTCGTGCATGTGACAAGACTGTGCGTAGTGTACGATGTGACAGGCGAACTTGCAAGGTGAGCTTCATTCGTTTGTAGGTTTGCAATTTTGGCCGCATACATGTGCCTTCCTAAGTCCCTCCTCCCCCTCTAACCATCTCCCTCGTTACCAATTTTCTTTTTCTTGGTTGTGTCATGAAGGTTCCAATCGAATCAAAATATTAAATTTTTTTAGTTAAAATTTTAAATTTTAAATTTTAATCTTAAAAAAATATATATTAAAAGAGTTAATTTTTTAATAGATCTTACAACATTTAATCGAATTAATCAAATTAAATCAAAATATCAATCGATAACGAATAACACTTATAAAAAAAGGGAAAGATTCATGAGAGATAAAGAAAATAAAACAAAAATTGGGATTAAAATATTTCTACGAGGGCAGCACATATGGACTTTGCTAATGTGTATTTGACAAAGGTGTTTTTGTTTATTTACATAGGTGCAACACAAATAATTGAACAATTATTAAAATATAAAATTGTTACATCGTATTCTTTTAATATAATATAGTTGTGTAGAAAGTTTCAAAATTTTGTCGGTCTAATTTAAAAAATGAGAGAAGATAAATATCAAAATTATATGCAGAATCCAATGCATCTAAAGAATTGAGCAGAGATAATTGATTTCTGACGAACGCACATAGGCATATAAATATATTATATATAAACTCATTCACGCGTACAAATTAGTTTTTAGACATGTATGTTGTCGTTTATTTACTCACACGCAATAAAATAATAGAATAATAATCGAGATAGCTCAATAAAATAATATATTTATGTTGTATTTTTGTTATATAATTACGTTGAAATTTTCAAAATTTATGGACTTGATTCAAGAAAACAAATGAAAACGTGTCAAAATAACGTAGATTAAGATAGTGTATTTAAAAAAATGAGTGAAGGTAGTTGCACCATAAAGATTCGATATGAAATTTGCGATGAAATATATTCGCAATTCATGCATTAATGTTTATATTTTTGTATATACATACACTCGTGTGTACCATATATACACGATAAATGTGTGTGATCGATACGTTTGCTTTTGTTTGTTTATAAGAAATTCAGATAATTGAATAATTATTGAGATACTCCAGCAAAATAGCATATTCTATTGTATGTGTATATATATATAAAATTTGGTGGGCCTAACTCTAGAAAATGAGTGAAAACGAGTATCAAAATCAGATGCACAATCCATTGCGACCGAAAAATTGAGTGGGGGTAGGTAATTGCTCTCAAAAGCTTCAATGGGAATACCTCACTCAAAGTATATCATATGACATTTTATCCTAATCTGCGTGTAATCAATGTATCGGGTGTTTAATTAATTAATATTACTTATCAAACAGATCAATATAAATATTTTTTTATATATAGAAGAGACTCGAATTCGAAATTTTTAAAGAGAAAATAATAATATTAATTGAATTACAGTTTATTAGGAGACCAATATAAATATAATAATACTACATAACTCAAAACTTTACTTTTATAGGCAATAGGTAATCCAATTCCATTTCTTGCTATATTTTATATAAGATTTTTTTAAACATGTGCTCTAAAATTTATAAATATTTAATACAAAACGATGGAATATCATGCAAAAGGCAAGATTAGCAATGATATGTTATTACTATCAGAGGGGTTTTGACTTTAAACATTCTCTCTCAATTCTAACGATTGATATTTTCAAGTTAAGTGTAAATAAAAATAAATAATTAGTCGAAAACTTGAATAAATATTGCTCATAATGCATATGTGGAATGATCTATCGATGGACCATCACAATTATGAAAAATACTCAATTGTTATTGTTTAGTATTGATCATCGACATATTCATTGTTGATATGAATGAATATAAATCATACAGTGCAAAAATGTGAATTAGGTGGTGATATACAAGTTGTATTGTATATTTACTCTCACTATCATGGATACAATCGATATATTCATCGTTGATATGAATGAATATAAATCATACGGTGCAAAAATGTGAATAATGTGGTCCATGATATACAACTTGTATCGTATACTTACTCTCGCTATCATTGATACAATCACAATGATGAAAAATACTAGATTTTCAAGATACGATACAGATTATAATTGTACTTTGTATGATATTAATTCCAAATAGCAAACATGTAATTGTACTTTATTTTGTATGATACTCATTCCAAATAGCAAACAGTGATCTAAATGGGTCATAGTTCTATTCAAATACATTTATCAACGGATCCACACTCTCATGAGAGAGAACTCATTATAAACATTTGCGAGTGTTGTGCCTTAACTCGATCAAAACTCAAGTAAATGAGCAAGTTTACCTCAATCTAAAGTTTGTTTAATGAATGTACGAAGTTTAAATATCTTAAAAGTTCGACTTGTTTAGAATCAGGAAGACCGCAACATTTGCAATACTCACAAACCCAGCACATCACTTCAAAGTTCAAATCATCTCTTATATTCATGTCATGTGCTTACGGAGTATTTTTATGTCTACATTCATGCCGGATGTGACAGAGAGAGAGAGAGAGAGAGAGAGAGAGAGAGAGAGAGAGAGAGAGAGAGAGAGAGAGAGAGAGAGAGAGAGAGAGAGAGAGAGAGAGAATTGGTGAGTAATTATCACATGATGGAAGTCGCAAATTTTAATGAGAATAATTTTAATCTGAAGAACAAAATTAAAAAATTATAACAAAAATATAAAATGCAATATAAATTAGGAATTATATCACCCTCAGTAGAAATAAAAATTTTCAGGTAAACCAATATTATTTAAATTATAATTTTAAAAATATATTTAAATTTTTTTCTTAAAAAATAGTGGGCCTTTACTCTTTCCCCTCCTCTTTCTTGATGGCTATTCCTATTTAAAGTGAGCTCAATAACTTATTTATTTTTCAATAAATATCATTCCAAATAAACTTAGAATTAACAGCTTTTAAAAGCTCGGCTCCTTCAGACTCGACAGGAGTTGGTCGCACACGGTACACACCATGCCTGTGAGTCTTGTCACCTCAAAAATGATTTTTCACACTCTTTTTGTATGATAAATAAATAATGCATTTATACCAAAATTGTCTTTATCAATCTTTCGGCTAAAATACAGATCACGTTGCATTCTATGCATGGCCCAAAGATTTGTTCTTAATTTGCTTCATTAAAGGTGGTCGGTATTGTTGACCATTATGTGTATAAGATAAATTGAGGGTCCTTGTACAGACACTCTAGCGTCCGAGATCGAGTATTTAAAATTTCGTAAACGTTTATATTTTCATGATTTTTATGATCTGTATATAATAAAAAAAGATAATAATTTGAGGATTTTTTTTGTTAATTTAATTGTTAATAATTAAGATTATTACAGAAATATGAGCATGAAAAATGATATAAAAATATGAAATAATTTATCAACTAGATATTGAGTTTATATAAAAAAATTTTATTTTTTATTATTATAATATGAAAATATAAAAATAAAAAACTCAAATATTCTTATAGTCAAATTAATTATTATTTTATTTTGATATATGATATTCTCTAATAAAATTAATATAATATATTGATAGCATTAAAGAAGATAGCAACAAAAGGGTTGTTAGGATGTGTTTTGAAAGTATTAAATAAGATATCAACAAAAAGAGTCGTTACGATATGTTTTAATAATTCAATTATTAAAAAAAAAAAAGAAAGAAAGAATAAGACCAATGAAATCGTTATACCAAGCTTAATATATATAAAGATAATGCAGATTTGCTTTTGTCATACAATTACTTTATATATATATATATATATATATATATATAATCCTTTCTATGATTGCAAAAGATGATTGGAGTGGTTGTGAAAAATTCTAAAATGTTTAAATTAAAGATATTTATTAAATTTGGAAAACACAATTAAGTTAGTTTTCTCTTTATTATAAAAAATATATATTTTTTTCTTTTTATTATCTCCATTGCCATGCACAACCAAGATTTGTGAGCATCTCACTCTGATGCATATATATATATATATATATATATATACTATATCAACTGGTAACTGAAATTATAATCTGATTAATCTGATTCGAGTATTATAGTGATTCATTTAAGAGAATTATCCTCTCAATATGTTTTGTTTTATATTTAAATTATGTGTTAAATTTGAGATATTGATTAAGAGATTTAACATTACATTCTATTATATTAATAGATTGATAATTTCTAATGTATTTATATCATACGCGTCTGATGCGTAATCTCACCATGTAACGATAAGTTTAAGAGTTAACCGAATGGTTAAATGTTCACCTAATGGAGTTTAAGAACATTTAAGGGTGAGGTTTGTTTCCTTGTCAAATCAACCATGGAAGATAATATTCTTTATTATACGGTTTTTCCCGGTCAAATGTTCACCTCGGCAAATCTATGTGCCTTTGTCGGCCCTTTATATATATATATATATTTTTTTTTCATCTATCTATGGATATTTATATTTAATGTGATTTAAATATTATAATACTTATTAAGAGATTAATTCTTTTAAATTTTATTTTTTTATTTCTATGATTTGAATTTAAAATTTGTAATTAAAAAAATATAATATCTTATCATTATACTCATGATATATATTTAAGAATAAAATATTAATTAATTATTCATTTCCCGAAGTAAAATAAACTTTCGTGTTATATACTTTTAGCGATAGATTCATTTTGAAGCTTTTCAAATCAATTATCTCTACTCGATTTTTTAGATGCATCGGATTCTGTATATAATTTTGGTATTTGTTTTTGCTTATTTTTTTTTAAAAATTAGATTCACAAAATTTTATAATTTTAATACAATTGTATTAAAAAAATATGATGTTATAATTTATATTTTAATAATCATTCAATTATCTGTGCTTACCAAATACACATTTGCAAAATCTAGTTCTGTCCTTATAACACTTTTATATTACATAATTTTCATATTTAATAAATTATTTTTTTATTTATTTGTAATAATTATTTTTATGTTATAATCTTATAATTAATAGTTACATCTTTAATCATTTTAATTTTTTATTCTAAAAGATTTCTATTCTATTGTTTTTATAAAATAATTAATGTTTATGTTAAAATTATTATAGTTTTGATATTTATGTATTTTTATATTTTTATTTTTCGTATTCTTATAAATTATCATTTTTTATATCATTTTATATTTATTTTTATTTTCCGATATAAATTTGTGGGGTTTATATTTCCGTGTAACGTACTCAAATATTTTAAATAGAACGGAGAGTCTTATAGTAAAAAAAATATTAATATTGGTGACACACTGATGGTAAAAAAAATAGTAATATTGGTGACACTCTTACGGTAAAAAAAAAATAGTAATATTGGTGACTTCTAACGCTATTTGAAAAAGAAAATATTAGAAAAAAGGAAAAAAAAAATGATTGCTAATAAGAAACGCAGTGAAGAGACCAATATTCCTTGAGAAGCTTTTTGACAAATGTACTGTACTGACATGGAAGAAGAGCAGGGCATATCAGATATGCTCCAATTTTAACGAGATAAGATCCTCTTGCTTATTAACCAAACACAAACACACACACACACACAAACTCTCATACATTTTTTATATTATTTTATTTTTATTTTTTAATGTGTCCCCACACAAAATTACATCATACCCACCATCACATCATCAGTCA